>JAUTXW010000486.1:0-207203 GCA_030620095.1 Kuschelorhynchus macadamiae | reverse complement strand
AATGTACAGAAAATTGTGCATAAAAAAACATAATTTACTTCCGAAGAAGATTAAGAAATGTACACCAAAAAATCCAAAGGCAAAAGACTAAAAAGTTACAATGCAAAAATGGATATTCATAATGCAATTTATGAATTATACACTTCAAAGACTAATATAATCCTTCAGAAACTCTTTAATATTATAATATATATAATTATTAATATCATCACTTAAAAAGTCCTCATCTTCTGAGTCGTCCTCAAATGGCGCAATGATCATTGCTGCTATTTCGACATCTAGAACTCGTTCTCTATTCCATCAAACCCATATTAATTTCTCCGTATGTTCCACAGATTTCTTCCAGTACTCCGGCGTAATATAATTTAATGAATCTTGCCAAACAATTCGCACTTCATCTGATGTAAGACCATCGTTCACGTGTTTTTCGTAATATAATTTTATCCCAGCCCATATTAATTCTATTGCGTTAAACTGGCAATGGTATGGCGACAGTCGTAAAACCTGCGGTTCATTTTCCCGTAATATTTTATCTACGGCATATATCGTTGGTTTTTTAATAGATTTTGCCATTAAAAGAAGTTCTAGTTTCAGCCTATTGGGTAAAGGATTTTGTTTTTATTTTATTAGCCAGTCATAAATATCACTTTTCTTCCAGGATGAAGTAGGCTGTTTACTTAAGATTCTTGAATGATAAGATGAATTGTCCAGAATGATTAAAGATGGAGCATCTAAATTTGGAATTAGTTGTTCTTTTAACCATTTTTCAAACAGTTCATAGTTCATATTACCATGGTAGTCCATACTTTTGGATGTTGAAGAAAATAGTAAACTTGCACCTGGGAGAAATCCTGTTGAAGAACCTGCATGCAAAATGATGAACCCTTTTCCCGTCCCACATCCGCTTTTTCTCTTGACACTTTTTACAGACTCGTCCTGCTAAGATTTCGAACCACTTCCATTAGACAATATTTGAATTAACATTTTCCGTGTATTTCTTTAAAAACTGGATAAGCTGACTTGCTATATGTGGCAACTCGCATAAAAATCTTCGATTACAGTCCTTTTTATATCGAAAACCCAACATTTTTATTAATTTTGACAACGATTTTAGTCCAATTTCCAATGTGCCTCGATTTTTTAAATCTTCTTTCAAACCTTGAAGGGTTATATTAGTTTTTGATGTGTATAAATCGTAAATTGCATTACGAACATCCATTTTTAGATTGTCACTTAAGTCTTCTATCTTTGGCTTTTTTCGTGTACATTTCTTAATCTTCTTCGGTAGTAAATTGTGCTTTTTTTCATGCACAATTTTCTGCACAGTCCTGATACCGATTCCCAGAGCTTTTGCTACTGTCTCCTGGATATTGGCCGGTGAATTTTCATTTTCGTAATGTTTTATTAGATTTGATACCATTTTTTTCGCTTGTCGATGCAAAAAACCCGAAAATTGTTTTCAATTACTCATTTTGTCACTGATTTGTCAATCTGACTTTGAAGTGACATCGCTCTAAGATTTTTGCAATTGCTGGTGTTTATATGGTTATCCTCTTTTTTCATATGAAAATAGCCTAGGTCTATCTAATTCATCTTCCGGATTTTATGCGGAGGGTATGATTACACGTAATAAAAGAAAAACAAACTTAAAAAGTTTGTCGTTGATAAATCGTATGACCCGCACGATAACACTGCTTTTGACTATATCAATAACCTAAGAATCGTCTTTACTCTAAAATGAAAAGTGTAAAGTAATTTACGTTAAAAGTCCGGCACCTAACGGACGTGTATCGTATAATAACTTATTTCATACTGTCTTTGTAATCTTTTTTAATATTAATAAAAAGTTACATTTATTAAAATTTAAGAAATATTAGTTTTACTTTAACGATGTAATAGCCATTTTTCCATAGCTAATTATTATTATCTTTGTCACTGTCAATTAAATAAAACCAAATATTTTAATTCTTATATTTTTAAGTAAAAAAATGTCAAAGTCAAACTTGACAAATAATTGCTTCTTAGTATAATAACATGGTAGTGTTGCTAGACAACACATTACGGTATCAGATACTGTAATGTTCGATTTACCGGCCTCAAATCAGTACAGGTAAGTCAATTTACTAGACAATATGAAATAAAAGAATTATAAAGACCAATGTCTTTTGTCTGTATTGTTAAAAGTACATAGTACCAATAACCCAAGAAACGTTTTTACTTAAAAAGAAAAATGCAAAAAATTTTTTTAAAACTTTTTGTTGTATAAACTTCTACAAACAAATACCTTATTTTGGCAATAAGGTTTTTGTTTATCTAACTATAGTAATAACAGATATACTCTTAACATATTGTCAAATATTTTTATTAAAGTAAAAAAAATATACACTAATTATGCTTTTATCCTGAATAAATCTTCAAGACTCGGAATAATAATTAAGGTCTTATGATTTAATATTTTATATTTAATAGGTTTACAAAACAACTTGCGAGGCCCGAAATATATCTATGCAAAAATTAGTAAATTGCAAATATACAAGCCTAGTTGTTTTATTTTGGAGACAACCGAGAAAACATTAACGGGTATAATGTCCACTTAAATCCTGGATATTATAGCCGTTCTACTCGTTTGTGTGATGTTGTGAAAGAGGGAAGAGGTATTTCGTCGAAGTTAGTGTGTCTATTTTATTCCTTAGATCCCCAGAATAGCCTTGTTTCATGGACGCAAATAAAAAAATACGATATGAAAAGAGAGATTAGAATAAGAAACATACTTACATGACACATCAATACAATAGCCCACAAAACCGACAGTTTTCTTATAGACGACTGTAAACCTTGAACTATACTGCCCACACAGGTGGTAGCTACGTAATATACAGGGTTCACTATAATATATTACCTATTTTGATATTGAAATAAGTTCTATATGAGATAAGTCAGTACTTTTTTTATATTATTATCTTTTATGGCTTTTGGAATTTTAATAAACATGTTATTAATCGAGTAGGCGCTTGTCACAAAACTATGAAACAATTGATTTTCGTAAAACGTCATTTTTTAAATAAATTAGTTAATTGTCATTAGGTTTTGTACATAATTTAACGTTTAGTTTTAAGCCTCATGGATTATTCAGTCCAATAAGGAGTTTTTTGCGTAGCAACTTACAAAAGAAGGAACTCAATAGAAGAAGTAAGGCGTGCATTCCGTCGTCAATTTAACAACAACAACAGCGGTCAAGCACAAAACCGTAAGTGTAAGGCCACACATAAAGCTGGTAGCGGAGCAGATGACGGCGAGGAGTTCAGACACTGGCTACACATGTCGCGGGTTTGAAGGTTTATATTAATCGGCATAAACAGTACAAAACTATCATTGGTCAGAAATGGTGGTCCTATTATAACGCGAAAATTTCTCTTGTTAATAATTTATGTTTCTTTGAAAATTCTACATTAAAATTTAGAATTTTATCTAATAAACGGGGGGTTTGGGTTCATGATATTAGCATGAGTAGGGAAACTCATGGAGAATTGCATCATTTATATACCAAATAAAGAAGACGTCCACAAAAATTTTTTTTGAAAATATGAGGATGTTAATTACCTCTATTGACTTGTTGTTATCGAAGGTCGCTCAGAAGATAACGAGATAAACGACCGGATGGAGAAAACCAATTACACCAGAAGAAAGGCTTATTATTTGTCTAAGGTAAGGGCACTATTTAAATAATTATTCTACCATTCTATTTCGTTTTATTTTTCTAATATAATGTATTATTTAAAACCTATTCGGAAAATGTGGATTTTGTAGTTTTGGCTGCATATTCATTAGATTTTGGGGAGGCGACGTTGGATAGTTAAATTCTTGGAGTCCTCCTTGTATCCCCTGACTTGAATGCTGTGAAATAACCGACGCTGGCCTTGGTTCGTATGATAATGATGATAGCGTAGAACCCAAAAGTGCAGGTGTTAGTGATGACTGATATTGTGGCAAGAGTGACAATTCCTCCGTAATTATTTCTTGAAATTTATTGCGTATTCGCATTTTTTGCAGAAAATTGAAATTTTTCATGATAGGTAAAAGACTCATAAAATAGTCATAGTCATCACACTTCGGTTCTTCATTATTTGATTTGCAAGTCCAGCTTTTTGTAACTGTATTATCAGTTGATGGTTCAGTTATAGCCTCCGACGAATTATTATTGAGAGTCTTCAGCGTAAAACATCACTTTCTGGCTGTTTTTGCCGATTAAATACAGGTGAAGGATTTGGTAAATTGCTGGTTGTTTGTTTGACCTCCATTTGATCTCTTAAAAAGTGTAACAATTAAAAATATGGCCAACTGGGCTCATATGATGACCCTGGATCGCCAGATCGCATAGGTGGCTGTTTTTTTAGTTCTTTCCGAAACTGATCTCGAAGATACTTCAATTTTTGTCTTGCGTCTTTAACTGAAAGGAAAATAATTATTTTACACTGCAATCTACTAAGTATGCAACACCTGGAAATTTTTTTTATCTTTTTCTCAGAAAATTATATTGTTGATAAAACAGAATTATAGGGTGTTCAAAAACCAGAAAAATGTGTGTTTTAAAATTTACAGATTTCATAAATTTAAATTTCTGAGACGGCAGAATAAATGAAATTTTTGTATCTTTCCACTAAATTGTAATTTGATACCAATACAAAGACCATAAAAAACTAAGATAGAAATGTGCAGTTCTCTTTACTCTATTTAAGTTAAAAGTATAGATTTTACAGCTCTTCGAATTCCAAAAAATTCAATATAACATTATTTTTTTGGCGCACTCTGTACAATTTAACCTATTTTTAAAGTGTGCTTTTTTGGTTATACATCTTACCCAATATATATATTTTTCTTCAGTTTTCATTTAAATAAATCATTTTAAACGGTACAAAAAATCGACTTCTGCTAGATACCGAAGAGTTAGGAAAAAAATGGAGAATTTTATTTTGGAAGTAAAACCACCCAATGGTGTCGTAGTAAAAAGTGTGGGGGATTAAAGGGGTCATGAGTTTGAAAAAAGTAACACTCTGTAGATTTTTCTAAAGTCCACCATAGTCATTTTGGAGACATTGGCCCTAGTACACTATGCGCAACATTTGAATAATGTATCTCTATAAATGTACGAGATATATCAAAAAAACCACAATATTTTAGGTCCCTGTATCGTTCGTCGTAGTTCGTTATATTTTAGCCCCTGATTATTTACTTGTTTTTATATTTTTACACAGAGCGACACTTTGTTTATGTATTGTAGGTAATATTATTTTGTTTCAGATATATTGCAACCGGAGCTTCCTTTCGTTCACTTGCATTTGCGTTTAGAATGGGCAAATCTATTATAGCAAAAATTGTCGCCGAAACATGTATAGTGATCTGGAATGAATTGCAACCTACATATATGCCATTTCCAACATAACAACATCTACAAAACGTAATAAACGAATTTTAAATCCGTTGGAATTTTCCCAATTGTTTCAGAGCAATTGACGGAAAATATTGCAAAATTAACTGCCCGGCAAATACTGGATCAACTTACTTTAACTATAAAACATATTTTTCAATAGTGCTACAAGCCATTGCAGACGCAGATTATAAATTTACTGTCATCGAAGTTGGAGGAGCAGGAAGACAGAGTGATGGGGGTACATTTCAATATTCTACTACTTACCAGCTATTGAAAAGTTTTTATTCCGAATACAGTAATAAAAGTACCGAACATTTAGTGGTGACGAAGCATATCTACTAAAAACCTATCGTTTGAGACCGTATCCTCGAAATAATTTAACACCAGAAAGGGCAGCATTTAACTATAGACTGTCAAGAGCTAGAAGATGTGTTGAGTGTGCTTTTGGAATTCTTTGTGCCAAATGGAGAATTTTAACAAAAAATATTGAGAAGAATACAAAAACTGATTGTAAGCAGCATAATAAAAGCAGCATCTATGTTACACAATTTTGTTAGGGTCTTAGATGGATCTAATAACATCGATCTCGTTAATATTCAAGGACATTACACCGAATTCAAGCACATATCAACGGACGAAACAATAATCCTACTGTGGCAGCAAAAGAGATACGGAATAAATTCTTCGAATATTTTAAAGATCATCCAATTAATAACAATGGTTAAGTTAGTTGATTGATTTTAAAAAATAAAATTGTATCAAAATTAAGAATTAGTATATTACTTGCTTTGAGGTTATAAACCTAAATTCTAGTATTTTATTTACCTTGAATATTTATATGCCCTGCAATTTCGTTCCATAGTTTGTCCAAAATGCCCCGGTTGTGATGCATTGGATGCGAAATGCCCCAAATTGGTCTCCGTACAAATACTTCACTAATTAAACTTTCGCAATCCATCGTCTCCTTCGAAAACTCAACAAGAAATGTCCCAGTACGCGCAAAAATATCAAACAAATTTGAACGCTCCCCTGCCATCTAGCAAGTACGCTTAATTCCGCTACGAGCTTTGTTGTTTGTGTGGCCGCACTTTAATTCAATTGAACGCCCCGCTATCCGGTCCGCTGTACGTCTGATGTGTGGCCTCCCACTTAGACTGTTATATCATGGATTCACCACTGGCGAGAAAATGGTTCAGTGCAAAATTTAAAAAAATCTGAAGGTCGAAGAACAATTCTTACTCCTGGAACTATTGAACGAGTGAGACGTGCGTTCACGAGGCAATACCTTATTTTGGAAATATCAAAAGGGAGCCTACATCGAATTCTTCACAAGGACTTAAAATTTCATCCGTACAAATACCAAATGGTACAACGTCTTACTTATCAAGATAAATAAGCCAGATTAGCTTTTTGCCAAGAATTTTTAAGTTTATATCTAGGAAACATCTACAATCTCAAGGAACTATTACAAAGAATTTGCATAGTCCCAGTGTTATTGTTTGGTGTGCGGTAGGATCGTTTGGTATTATTGGTCCATATTTTTTTGAAGATGAAAATAATTATTCTCTAACAGTGACGTCCGAGTGTTACGAAAATATACTAGAGATGTTTTTTATTCCCGATTTAGAAAGAAGAGGATTACTAAATAATGCGTTATTATTCCAGCAAGATGGAGCAATAGCTATACCGCTAGAAAGTCTATGAGAGTTCTACGAGAAGTGATTAATGGGCGACTTATTTCACGATTTGGGAATTTGAATTGGCCTTCTAGCTCCCCGGACTTAACTGCACCAGACTTTTTTTTATGTGGCGCTATTTAAAGGCGAAGATTTTTGCAACTTCCCCAGAAAATATCCAAGAACTCAAAGTCCGAATTGCTGAAGAAGTCCGGCGATTAGATCAGATTTTGCTTCACTGTATCATGAATCATTTCCTGTCCAATAATGAAAATTGTAAAGAATAAGTCGTATGCTACAATAAATCCTAAAGAGTAGAATGTAATTAAGTGAAATAAAATGTTTGTTTTACTAAGTTTTAAGAATTTTATTGAGCTATTAAAATGGGTTGTCTATAATGGGGAACGCTGTATAATAAGTAGGTATCGGGGTGGAGTAGTCCTGTTATGGTTTAAACGGGGAATTTAAGTTGCGACATGCTGTATGATTACAGTCAACTTAAACATCTATTTTTAACGTTTTTTATTTACCCTGAAAAAAATTACAATAAAATGCAAAACTACACAAATATAACAAATACATGTAGATCTATAGAAATACGCCTAACATGTTTTGAATTATTTTTTAAGTAATATTTTTTATTGTTGAGTTTTGTGACAGTGACACATTTAAGTAAAAAAAAAAGAATTTAAATGCATCAGGTACAAATTATTCTTATTTTTAAACAACCGGTACTCGATTTCTGATTCACACTGTATTTTGCGAGGTATGGTGCAATAGCATATAAACCTACATTCCTTATAGGCACAACAACAACACCCTAAAATATCAAAGGAAACTTCACGGATCCTAAATTACGTTTAACTTGGGCCATGTCCTTTCACCAGATCATCCCGCTTAATTAATTTCTCTGATAGATTTTATTAAAACTCAAATTGAAAACATGCATATGTTTACCTAAGGCGATAATGATTATATTATAAACATATTCTATGTATTTAAAAACATATAGAACAGTTTATTTATGACATCATTGTACTTTCGTCAATGATTTTCTGCTTTCCACATTGTGTACCGAGAATAAAAAAACTACAGTAAATAGACCAAGCTGACCATACCAAATAGACGAGCTAGACAAGCAGTTTGCAGACAGGTATATGCACAATGCGGTTTGGCGTTTAAAGCCAAAACAATGGTACGGATTACAATGCAAAATTGATTTCAGAATACGATGTTTGTTCTCTCAATACTGCTCTGAATCACATAATACAAAATGAATCGATCCGAACAGCCTTTTACGGAAATTTACCGCACAGTCATATTAAATTGCATAAGAACAATATACAATCCTGCTACTATATACTTTCTATTTTGCAATCATAGTCACGTCTTTTCGATATGTAAAGTAATGTGGTAATGGCCCTCTTTTCGACACTACTTTTTACTTTTTTCCTAAAAGGGAAGTATTGTAATCATGAAAAAATTACCCCAAGAAATATGTTTTCTCAGTTCTGTCGGCTTGTCTGTCTGTCGGTATATCAAATTCAAATTCAAATTCAAAAAACATTTATTGTGTAAAGATAAAAAAATTCATTATTACACAAAAGTACAAGGTACACTAGATAATGGTATTAACAACCAGACCCGAAATGTCAAAATAGATGAAAACATTAAGAGGAAAACAACACAAAAAAAGACAATAACTAAAACAGTCTCACACAGTGAGCTTGGATTTAGAAATCAAGCTTGGCAATGGCACTAGCGCGGTAATATCTATCATTACTTAACTAAGTGCAGTAGTGGCTTCTTATATCACGATCGTAGTTAAAATGTATTACCGTTTTGTAGTAGCTAATATCTATACAGGGTTATTCACGCAACCCGTTCATTAAAAGTTTTTGATGATGCCATTTAGATAAAAATTTCAAATTTTGGGATTAAGGTAAGGTCAAGGGGTACTTCTTTTTTGAAATATTTTCAACTTCTTATCACTTCCGGTTTAACCGGAAGTTAGTATCAACTTGCTTATTTTAAAAGGAACACCCTGTATTTTATGATATTTTTGAATTCTACGGAGAATTTTAATGCTATTTTATGTATTTTTATACAGGGTGTCCTAAATTCAGCGGCAAACATTCATATTTTCAAAGCCGCTAAAGTCGGTTTTTTTTAAATGGGACACCCTATAACTTTATGCACTATCAAATGTAGAATTTAATTTTCTATCGAACTTTATTAAGGTTCCCTATAGCTATTTGTAACCATTTTCGAAATAATCAGGTTTTTAATAAACTATCATATGTATTTGCTAAATGCTTACACCTTCCCGTAGCAAGCCATGGAAAAATAATTGTTGTGCTTTTCTATTCAACATGACAGCCGATTTGAAACTTTTAAATTAAAATAAAATAACACTCAAAAGCTGATATTCTCAATTTAATTTATATTCGGGGAGAATGTTACAAAATATTGGAGAGAACGTGCCATGTTCTTAATGAAAAACATCTTCATTTATCGCCAATGAACAAGAGAAAATTGAAGAGGATTGAAACGAAATTTTTTCGTTTCGAAAAAGTTAAAGTTATAAAAAATGTAATAAATTGTTTACATTATTTTTAACCATATCTACTAAGTTCGAGACTGTTCTAAACTTGTTTTAGTGAATTTAAAAATTATAACAATCAACAATAAATAAATAAAATAATAAAATTGAATTATAACAAATGTTCTATATGCTGTCCGTTCATTTGAAGACACATTTCCATTTTTCTTTGTATAGTTGCTGTGGCCCGTTGAATTTGTCCGTTTTCTAATTCGGCAAAAGCTGTTCGTATCTTGTCCAGTAAATCTGGTTGGTTATTTATTGGGGAAGCATAAACTTTACCTTTGATAAATCTCCATAAATAAAAGTCTAGGGGTGTTAAATCAGGAGAACGCGGGGGCCATCTCCAAGGGCCATTGGGACCAATCCAGCGATCTTCAAAAATTCGAGATAATTGGAGATAAACTGCAGCGGAAGTATGTGCTGGTGCCCCATCTAATTGATACCAATAACTTTGCAGCTCACCACTAGGAATTTCTTCTATAAATTCAGAAACCGTCCCTCGTAGAATTTCCAAATACTTATCACTGTTTAAATTGTCTTCATAAATACAGTACCGCACCTGATCATTTAATACTATACCGAAAACATTGAAGCTAAACTTCTCTTAAGAACGCGTTTCGCGTAAAGCGACGGATTTTCTGTTGCCCAGAAATGTTCGTTTCTTCTATTTGTTATTCCTTCTCTAGAAAATTTCGCTTCATCGGTCCAAAATATTTTTGAAAGGAATTGAGGGTCCTCTTGAATTTTCAAAAACATGAATTCGCAAAATTCTACTCGTCGGACGTCATCACCAGGTCTCAAGGCCTGCACGTTTTGGAAGGAATAAGGGTTTTGCTTACGATGTTCGCTCAAGATTATTTGGACAGATGAGAAGATTTAGAAATTCCCAAATCGTTTTCTGCAGGATATTGAACTTTGTTTTTCCATGGTTTGCGTGGAAATAAGCTAATGTGTTTTTATTCAATTATTTCGTGGTATCCTCGGCATTTGTCAAATTTTACATTTGATAGTGCATTAAGTTATACCCATTTTTTAGCGGCTTTGAAAATGTGAATGTTTGTTAATTTAAAAAAAATAGACAAATTCAATAAAAAAAATAGAAACCTAAGATTATTTTCCGATCGTCTGCAAAATATGAAGATTATATCTACAAAACTTACAACAATATGAGATTTTAAAATTTGGTACCCCGAAGGCTCATTTTCCGTTCAATGTCAAATATCTTAAGAACGCTTGAACCTAGGTATAGGACATGCTACATACAAAATAGCATTAAAATTTTCCGTAGAATCCAAAAATATCATAAAATACAGGGTGTTCCATTTAAAATAAGCAAGTTGATACCAACTTCCGGTTAAACCGGAAGTGACAGGAAGTTGAAAATATTTCAAAAAAGAAGTACCCCTTGACCTTACCTTAATCCCAAAAATTGAAATTTTTATCTAAATGGCATCATCAAAAACTTTTAAGGAACGGGTTGCGTGTATAACCCTGTATAAATAATTTGGTTGAATTGTTTAACGTTCGACTGGTTTAAGGCAGATATTACTTCTCAAATCTGTCAACTATGTCGCTGTGAATCAATCCAATTAAATCAGGGGGTCCCATATTGCACATAACTTTTAAGCTTTTCCTATAAAGCAGCAACATTTATCCTCGTCCTTTCTTCTAATCGTGTTTGAGATAAGCCGGTTTAAGGCTTTTATGCCTTGAATATTGTAACCTCTAC
Organism: Kuschelorhynchus macadamiae; assembly: GCA_030620095.1. NCBI lineage: Eukaryota > Metazoa > Arthropoda > Insecta > Coleoptera > Curculionidae > Kuschelorhynchus > Kuschelorhynchus macadamiae. The sequence goes on along the minus strand of JAUTXW010000486.1, from coordinate 195,765 downwards.
CTAATCTTGATATGCGGGGGTATTTATGTCATGCTATTATTGTTTATATGTTTACATTGCGCACCTTTATAAGTTCAAAATGGAATAGATTAAGAAGAGAAGGAGATAACAAATATATTACAAACATAAACAGAATTTGATTTTTTTTCTTTTATTTATTATTGGGATATTAAACAGATTCAACCTGATATTATAGACTATTTTTGATTTGGACTGTCGTCTAATCCATATTTTATTAAGTAGTGGAACGGAACTAAAGTGCTCGAGTTACTCAATCTCGCAAAATGTTCTTCCATTTGCTTGCAAACTTATGTTCACCAGATATTGCTTCGAATTTATCATAGAACGGAAGCTTTCACGGCTTTGGTCAATTAAGAAATCATGGTTCTTGGGATTAGACCGTGTCAAATTAAAATTACTATCCGACGTTTGTCCTTCGATTGCACGAGGAATCTTCAGGGATCTTTACTTCACGAGATTTGAACACTGAATATGCTCGAAGAGATTCAGGCGGGCTTTTATACCCGACTTGTGCTCGCTGAACCGTGACCCTGCGTTAAGATCGGTTTCCACGTGTGATGTAGACCGTAACCCGTATCTATATTGAAATTTTTTGTATGTTTAATATTTCAATAGATTCTCTAACTTTTCTTTTATAAAAACCAGGAGCCGATGCTAGAACCTTGGTTTCCTTTAAATTTATGAAATGGCCAGTGTTATGCTGGTGTTCAGCCACAGCAGATTGAACAATTTGTTTCTTTTTAATATATCGTTCATGTTCCTTAAGTCTAGTTGATATTGAGCGTCCTTTTTCTCCTACATACACTTCTCCACAGGAGCAAGGAATTTTATATACTCCTTCTGTTTGGAAAGGTACAAGATCTTTCGGGGATCTCAAGCATTGTCCAATCTTCTGTGTATTGAAGATTGTATGTATGTTGGACCGCCGAAGTAATCGTCCTATTTTGTCTGTAGTGCCATGTATGTAGGGAAGAACAACACTACCTAATGGTGGCTCTTTATCATTCTCCTTTGGCGGAGTTGGTTGGATGTCTTTTAATTGAACGGGTAATATCTTCAGTGCAATAGCCATTCCCTCTGAGAGCTTCGGTCAGTTTCGGTGTTTCCGATGTTGAATGAATCTTGATCAGAAATCGAAATAGCTCTGAATACTTTAGAGTTAATAACCGATTTCTTTTGTGCTGGATGGTGATGAGAATTTGCGTTTAAGTATCTATTTGTATGCGTCGGTTTTCTATACACAGAATATCCTAATGTAGCTCCTTCCTTTGACAGCGAAGATTATTAAAAACTCAAAACCACCGAAGTTGAACCTCTCTGCAACCGAAAAAAACAGCAATGAAGACCTTAAACGAAGACGCAAACATTCTGGTAATTCCAGCAGATAAAGGCAACGCCACAGTCGTCACGGACAGAACAGAATATGTGGAAAAGGTTTCTCAACTTTTGGACAACAACGCCTATAAGGTTATGCAGGCAGACCCCACAGGTAGAATAGAAAGACGCATTACCAATTTGATCAACACATCCAGTCTACCACCAGCGGAGAAAAAATCATTAAAACCAAGCAGCTCCAAGACTCCCAGGTTCTACGGTGTTCCGAAGATACACAAGGACAACGTACTATTTCGACCGATCGTCAGTGCAATAGACTCGCCCACATACAAACTAGGTAAATATTTTTCAAATTTTCTTAATCCATTTACTGGAAAAACAGATTCTTTTATTAAAAACTCTGCACATTCCGTGGAAAAACTCAAGACAATCCAGTTGGATCCCGAAGATATTTTGATCAGTTTCGATGTAGAATCACTTTACACAAATGTTCCTGTCAACGACTCAATTTCCATTATAGCAGACATACTGGATAACAATAATCTTGATAAGAACTTAATAGACCTAGTGGAAGCTTGTCTTACATCTACTTATTTAATTTTTCAAGGAACTTTTTATGAACAAACTTCAGGGGCAGCTATGGGATCTCCTCTATCACCAGTGGTAGCGAATATCTTTATGGAAGCCTTTGAGGATATTGCTCTAACATCCGTACCATTAAAACCGAAGCACTGGTTTAGATATGTAGATGATACTTTTGTTGTTTGGCCTCATGGACAGGATAATCTCCTCATATTTCTGGACCAACTTAATCAGCAACATCATAATATCAAATTCACGATGGAAATTGAAACTAATGGAACAATTCCCTTTCTAGATGTATGTGTTCAAAGGAAGGAAAATGGTACATTAGGACATTCTGTGTATAGAAAACCGACGCATACAAATAGATACTTAAACGCAAATTCTCATCACCATCTAGCACAAAAGAAATCGGTTATTAACTCACTAGTATTCAGAGCTATTTCGATTTCTGATTAAGATTCTTTATCATCGGAAACATTGAAACTGACCGAAGCTCTCAGACGGAATGGTTATTGCACTGAAGATATTACGCGTTCAATTAAAAGACATAGTAAACCAACTCCGCTAAAGGAGAATGATAAAGAGCAACCATTAGGTAGTGTTGTTCTTCCCTACATACATGGCACTACAGATAAAATAGGACAATACAATACACATAAGAAGATTGGACAATCCTTGCGATCCCCGAAAGATCTTGTACCTAAACAGGAGTATATAAAATTCCTTGCTCCTGTGGACAAGTGTATTTAGGAGAAACAGGACGCTCAATATCAACTAGACTTAAGGAACATGAACGATGTATTAAAAAGAAACAAATTGTTCAATCTGCTGTGGCTGAACACCAGCATAACACTGGCCATTTCATAAATATAAAGGAAACCAAGTTTCTAGCATCGGTTCCAGGTTTTTATAAACGAAAAGTTAGAGAAACTATTGAAATATTTAAACATACAAAAAATTTCAATAGAGATACGGGTTACGGTCTACATCACACGTGAAAACCGATCTTAACACAGGGTCACGGATCGGTGAGCACAAGTCGGGTATAAAAGCCCGCCTGAATCTCTTCGAGCTCATTCAGTGTTCAGATCTCTTGGATTAAAGATACCTGAAGATGCCTCGTGCAATCGAAACGTCGGATAGTAATTCCAATTTGACACGGTCTAATTCCAAGAACCATGATTTCTTAACTGCTTCGAATTTTTTATTAAATCAAAAAGTGTGGCGAAAACATCAAGTTGCATATCATGAAAATAACTCTAATATCTTAACTAAGACACAATAAAATAAGCCAATTTCAAAATTAGTACCAATGGAGCAACTAGGCTTGTAAGACCCTTTTTTTACCCCCACCCCATCAAGAATCATTTCACGATACTATCTTTTCCGTTTGCAGTTGTCTGTTAAATCTACAGAGACATTTTTTGATGGCGGGGACTAGCAAAGAGGAGTTCATATCTTTAGCAAGCCATTACGAAACCCTAGTACAAATTTCTCAAGAATTAATGAATACCAAAATTTGATAAAAAGTGTTTATTTGATGGGGTAAAATGTAATTATCTACTGCTAAAATAAAACTAGGCTGTCACCACCGTTTCGAGCAAGAGAAAAAGGTAAATTTTTTAAAACCTAAGATAAATTTTTCATACTTTTATTCAATAAAAAAACTTGGAATTTTTCTTTTCGTATAGTTGCAAATTACGCGTGAAGTTGGGGAAAACTCATGTTTATCATCGTGAGCCTACATTTATCTCTTGTAATGGTTGTCAGTTTCTCAAAACCCTTTTAACTATAATAAAATATTTTTAAGTATTTAAAAGTGCGACTATTAAAGACATTTATTTGTTAACAGTCCAATAATTTTTTTTCTGATCGGAATCGCCTTCGGACTACAATGTTGCTGAATTTTTGGGCTTGTTAAATTTGTTAAGCCAAAACTTATGACCCCTCGAGTTTAATACATAACTTCAACTTCCTTCTAACTAATTATTCGAATTTAGCCGCTAATATCCGCTAATCTTGGATACAGGGTAGATCATTAATGTGTGGACGGTGATTTTGGAGACGTTTGACGTAAAAATATTTCTAGATTTACAGGGCGGGTCAAAAAAATTGTAGAGCAAAGAGATTTTTTTTTGAAATGCCTACTCAACATTTGACATGATATTTCAATTCCCCTAAGAAAATTAAGTTTTTTCTTATATACCATATAACAGTTAAATATGTTACCGTAAGAAAGGCTATACAAAAATGAGGAATGTGGAATTCATTTAGCTCTATTTAAATTTGAAAATTTCAATAGTTTAAAAACAATTGAATTAGGGATATAGTATGTTCTATAAAAACACTTTTCTAGTGGAATCGAAATATCACGTCAAATATAGGTCATTCCATTTAAAAAACTTTCTTTTTGTTCTACAACTCGTTAGACGCACCCTGTACATGTGAAAATATTTTTACATTTTGCGTCTCTAAACTTCCTGTAACCTTTATAAATGACAAGGATGTGTTAGAAAAAATTGAACACAAATTACTACAAACTTTTTTCCAAGAAATAAGCAATTCTTTTTGACAAAGAACAAGGATTGGCTTGATGGTCCATTTTCAATTGATTCAATGTCTATTGAGGAAGACAAGATTAATAAACGGAATTTCTTAAAACGATTGCGATTTGGATGCCCAAAAAAAGAATTTGCGAAGTGTTCTGATAGAACGAAACAGTACAAATTAAAGCATTTGTTTGAAAATTTTTGTGAAGATCTCATTGAAATGGCCCCAAATAAAATTCGATAAAACAAGTCCGAAAAAGAGAGCATTTGTTTTAGCCCAGAGCAATCTTTGGCACTAATAATGGATGCTTTACTATCAAAATATCAATACCAAGACGTTTTGAGAAAAGCAACAAAGGGTTTAGGATTCAATATTTTCCCATCTTACTCCAAAGTTTTGCGTTCAAAGAAAGAGTGTTATCTTGCAAACATTGAAGTATTTGAAGGCCTGGCTTAGGTTCATATGCAATCATTAATTGATTACACCACAATAAAAATTTTAATTGCATTGTCCGGTGAAGAACTAGAAAAAATAAGTGAAGACTTAACTTTAGTTTCTAAATGGGGGTGCAATTGATCATCGGGGCACAACGAAAACACACAAGATATAGAAAATATTTCTAATTCAAATTTATTTTTAACATCTTTAGTGCTCCTCTCTCTCACCGACTCAGAAAACAAGTTGTTACAGTATTGGAGTAATTCTAGACCTTCTTCTACAAGATTCTGTCGGCCAATTAAATTTCAGTATCTTAAAGAAACATCAGAATCTAGCAAAACTGAGGTGGTAAGGGTGGAAACAGAGATAAAAAATCTTGAACAAACATCTGTATCTTTAAGTAATAAAATATTTAGGGTAAATCATAAGCTTGTTTTTACAATGGTTGATGGTAAAGTAGCCCAAACCGTAACCGATACATCATCAATGGCAGTTTGCTTTATATGTAAAACTAAACCATGCAAAATGAGCGATCTTGAAGCTATTCGCCAGAAGCCAGACTCAGGATACAAAATGATTTTATTAAACTAATTAATTAAGGTTGACTTTGTATAACAAGGCATGGGCACCAGCAATGTTGGGAATACGTCCAGAAGATTTTTTAATGATCCAGAGGTGACAGCGCAAATTACTGGTGTAGGTCAATCTTTGATTAAACGCTTTTTTTCCGTTATTTTGCAAATATTAAATTGTGACGGTATAACTGATGTAGCCTAGTTTGGTAGTTATTGTTATGATACTGCGAAACTTTACGTACAGTTATATAACTGGTATCTTATGCCAAACACAGTACATACAATTTTAATACATGGAAGCAAAGTAATATTTGCTGCTATTTTGCCCATAGGAATGCTTACTGAAGATGCGCAAGAACCATTCGATTTACGGAAATGTTCACGTGTATTAACTAATGAAGATATAACACAAGGTAACAAAATGAAAACAAAAATTTGGTGCCGGAAATCTAACATCTGACTTTAGATGTTTTTAATGTGCTGATTCCAAAAATGCCACCAGATTTTTCTATCAGCTCTAGTTTTTGAGATACAGGTTACAGGTTTATTGATATTTTTTATTTAAAGGACAACAAATAAAGAGATAAATATGTACTTAATCGTCAAAATAGAAATTTCCCAGAATCTAATTAACCAAATGGATACCTGGAATTATCCCTCACCCAATGTTCCTCTACTAGGAATTACTCAATACGCTGCTCTCAATTACTTTTATACCTGTAATTGCCTATGATCCGATCCTTCTATACCTGCTTGGCTGTACTCGATTTAGTATATTACTGAGTTTTCCCAAGTAAAGTTATGCTATCATTTTGTGTTAATTTTGGTCGTTTTGTAGTATCAAGGCACTAAACTGAAACAATGGCATCCACAAGCAGACGTACCTGTGTAAATCATCCCGATGTTTTTTGTTATGTATGTGGTGAATACACTTTGAAAGAAAGCAGAAAAACGATTTCTGACTTTGTGAAAAGAGCTTATCTTGCCTATTTTGGCGTTCATTTAGGAGATCAAGATAAATCTTGGGCCCCACATTTCATATGTAAAACATGTGTTGAACATTTGCGACAGTGGACAACAGGAAAGAGGAAGTGCCTAAAGTTTGGTGTACCAATGGTTTGGAGAGAACCGCGAAACCATCATGGCGACTGCTATTTTTGCCTCGTTAATATTAAAGGCATAAATAGAAACAATAGACACAAATGGACATATCCTGATCTAGATTCTGCAAGAAGGCCTGTAGCGAATTCGGAATAAATACCCGTTCCATCATTCAGCAGTCTACCCGAACTGACATAATATTATACAGAAAAATCAACGTCTGACTAAGTTAAAAGAATTAAATCAGAAAACGACAGCGAATTTGAAGCAGATTTAGGAACTCCGCTGTGTTTCAATCAAGAAGAACTAAACGATCTTATAAGAGACCTGAATGTCTCAAAGGAATTCGCTGAATTACTTGCATCCAGATTAAAAGAAAAAAATTTACTTTGTCCAGGTACTAATATTACATTTTATCGTAAAAGAGATAAGGATCTGCTGCCTTTTTTCGCTCAGGAAAAAGACTTGGTATTCTGTAACAATATAAAAGGGCTCTTAGAAAAAAATGAGTTTGCCTGAATACACTTCAGATGATTGGCGCCTTTTTATTGACAGTTCAAAACGTAGTTTAAAATGTGTTCTTTTACAAACCGGTAACAAATATGGCTCAATTCCTATTGGTCATTCTACTACCATGAAGGAAGAATATGAAACAATTGTATTAGTTTTGAGAAAAACTAAATACGAAGAACATCAGTGGGCAATTTGTGTTGATTTAAAAATGGTTAACTTCCTCCTTGGACAGCAGAGTGGTTATACAAAATATCCTTGGTTTTTGTGGCTTTGGGACAGCAGAGCTAAAAATGAGCACTGGGTTAACAAAAATTGGCCTTCAAGAGATGTCGTGATTCAAGGAAAACAAAACGTGATCAACGAACCTTTGGTTTCAAGAGAAAAAATCTTACTTCCGTCCTTGCATATCAAGCTAGGCCTAATGAAACAATTTGTGAAGGCTTTAAATCGAGAGGGAAATTGTTTTGGGTATTAGTCACGTAAATTTCCTGGCATTAGCACGGAAAGACTAAAAGCTGGTATATTTGATGGTCCTCAAATAAGGCAACTTGTTAAAGATCGACAATTAACCACATCAATGAACGAGACTGAATGTAACGCTTGGTGTTCATTTGTTCAAGTAGTACAAAATTTTCTTGGCAATCATAAAGCAGAGAATTACGTAGAATTAGTGGAAACTATGCTTTCATATTTTAATATTCTCGGCTGTAACATGAGTATAAAAGTTCACTACCTCCACAGCCACCTAGATCGTTTTCCAGAAAACTTAGGTGATTGTAGTGAAGAACAGGGGGAAAGATTCCATCAGGATATTAAAATTATGGAAGATCGTTATCAAGGACGATAGGATAGCCACATGATGGCGGACTACTGCTGGAGCCTTCAGCGAGACTGTCCTAGTAAACTCCATTCTAAAAAGTCGTATAAAAGAACATTTTTATGTGATTAGTGACTAATGTAATTATGTAAATTAACTTTTTGCAATAAATACTTAAATCCATGTGTCTTTATTTTTTTAACTGGCAATAGTAATATTATATATTATAACAGTTATAACGTAAAATATATACACAATTTAAAGAAAAAAAATAACTAGATCTGATAGACAAAATCTGAGAACTTTTTTACATTCTGCATCCAAAAATTGCCCAGGAACAGTTAAAAAATCGCAGGCACCAAAATGTGTGTTGGCCTGTGTAATTCATATGCTTCTGGCTTCGTGTGACTGTAATTTAAATAAACTAAGAGTTGAGCCAAATAAAAAAAATATTGAGTTATCAAATGAAGTCAAAATTTTGTTCATCGATAATTAATAATCAGCATTTATCATTTTCCTCATATTTTTCTTATATTTTTTTTGCTTTTATATTAATAGGTATTTAATTATAGAACCTGTAAAGTGCCCCTAATTTTAAAAATATGACAACATTTTATAAAGAAACCTATCCTCAAACCTATTTAATTTTGTTTAAATAAATTTTCAAAATTAAATTAAAAATATTGAAATTATAATATTTTTGATGGGTATTAAAGTTGTTTCTCTAAGTATGCTAAATTAATGAGGTAAGTATTATTTGTCTTTCTATAAAAAGTTATACTCAAAATTCTGAAGAATAATTAAAGCCCTTGCAATAAAAAATCGGAAAATTTCCCTTATCCGGAACTTCTCTCATTATCAATATTTCCTTTTATTAAGAATAGTGAAGTGTAAACCAATATAGTTCAGTAGATAACATTTTTATTAGACGCCCTACAAATATTTTACCACTTTCTACCTAGGCCACACTTGATTTTGGGCATAATTTAAAATGAATTCAAGCAGTTTTTTTACATTAACACACACCTCAATATTGTTATGTCGTCATATTGAATTCGTACCAGTTTATCATTATATCATATTTAATTTTTCTCCAAAATTTATTGTCTATTGAATAAGAAGATTTTTTTACGTTAATTTTTTTAACATGTTATTTGGCCTCCATTTTGTCGCGCTATCTTGAATTCGTAACACAACTTTACAAGCTTATCCTTGTATAATACTTAATGCTTGCACAAAATTTGACATCTATCTAATAAGTAGCTTTTTCAGACTAGTTTTTTAAATATTTTATAAAGCCGCCATTTTGTTTTGCTATCTTATATTCATACCAAAATGTTACCAGTTCATTAGTTTTTTTAGTAATAATTTTTTAATGTGTTACTAGGCCGCTATCTTGTTCCGGCATATTGAATTTTTACCAAAATATTACCAGGTCATCCCCATATGAGCCTTAATTTTTGACTAAAATTTGAGGTCAATCTGATGAGTGGTTTTAAAGGTATACCCCGAACTGATCGACAGACAGACCAAGCGACAGTCGACAAACGACAGGGCCGTACAACGCGAAAATATGTAATATAATAAAATATGTAATTTTTGTAATCTGAAAAATGATTTTTCAGATTACAAAAATTTTATTTGGCCCCCATTTAGTTCCGCCATCTTGAATTAGTACCACAGTTTTACTAGTTCATCCTTATACTACAATTAGTTATGGCACACAATTTGAAATCAGTTCAATAATTAATTTTCCAGGTTGAATTTTTAAATATTTTATTACGCCACCATTTTGTTTCGCCATCTTGGATTAGTACCAACGTTTTACCAGTTGAATCCTACATAATACTTGATTTTTGTGCAAAATTTGAGCAATTTCTTAGTAATAATTTTTTTAACATTTCACTAGGCCGCCATTTTGTTTTGCTATATTAGATATTTACCAAAATGTTAATTTTGATCAAAATGTGGAGTTAATAAACTAAGTAGTTTTTCAGCTATGCCGCGAACAGACAGACTGACAGACATCTAAGGACCCTGAAACTTAAAGATCTGAAAAATCTCGGAGGGTGATTTTTTTCACTATTACAATACTTTCCTTTTATGAGGGAAGTAAAAAATGGGATGAAATTAAAAAATATACTGACAAAAGCGAAATTTCTCGAGGCATTAGAACTTACTCTTGAGTTTACTTACTTCCAATACGATGAAAAATATTTTAAACAAATAGAAATGGGTGCTATGTACGTTAAACAGTGCTAAAAAACAAAGGAATTTGAATTCCCTTTTTTTACAGCTATGTGGATTATTGTATCATGGCAATACCAAGAGATAAAATAAATAACATTGTTTAATAATTATCATAAAAACTTAAAATTTACATATGTATTAGAAGAAAATAAAAAAAATTATTTTTTGGACGTCACCCTTTAGATGAAAATATAAAAACCGAGTGGTATACCGAAAACACATGGTCTTCCAGATACTTGAATTTTAATTCTAATCATTCTATTTTCCAAAAAAAACGGTAATTATTTGACTAGCCGATCGAGCGATTTACCTCTCTTTTAATGAAAAGGCTAAAAATGCTTAAATGTTAAAATGCTAACTAAAATTAAATAACTACCTTTCCTACTTAATCAACAAAATTTTACAATTCCACAAACTTTTCGACAAACAAACAAAACCACCTTCTTTTCCTTGCTTTTTTTTTGTCGTTTATATAGGGCAGACTAGCCAGTAATTAGAAAACAGGATTAAAAGTCATAAATATGATAAAAAAAATTGTACTACCCTTACAAACCAAGAAATTTCTAAAAAACATATTTTCGACTATAAAAACACTGACAGCCGGTTGCACAAAATTTAATTGCTGTTTATAATATTTAACCGAGCTTTCGGATTTGACAAGCTGCTTATAGAAATCTAGGAACTCGCTGTCAAATTTGACATTCCATTAAACATTCTAAACTTTAATTGAGCTTTCTGCAACCGACTGTAAAATTTTAAAAACAGAACCTTATACAAAAAAAAATCGGAATTCCGGGAAATGATAGAAATCCACGAAAATCAAAATTCAATTATTGATAAAAAAGATGTAAACAACTTAAACAAAATATACGTATCGATTTTATAAATCCTACAGTTGCTTATTACCTGATATTTTAATAAGAATAGATTAGTTTATTTTACTCTGTGACAAGTAATAACTGTACATCTGTTCTGTTTGTGTTCCAGAATTAAAAAGCAATGTGATTTATACATAAATGTCCTGGATTTTAATATATATTTTTGGTTCTTGGTAAGTTATTTATGACATTTTATGTAATTTATGACGCAAAGAAAATTGTTCTTTTCTATTTAAGACTAAAAAACTAGGTTGAAACGTCAGTCAAAATTAAAAATGATTAAAATATGAAAATTCCTTTCCTTTAAAAAGTGACCGAAAACCAAGAAAATAATATCAAAAAAAAATATAATAGGACTAAGTCAAAGAAAATAATAAAAAATAGTAACATATATACAATGAGGGCATAAAGTCTGGAAACCTTAAGATATGTCAAAAACTATACAAGTTGGGTAAAAAAGTTTCATATAAAAGTTGTATGGTTTCTTACGATTAATGATTCAAAAATGTCTTGAAATATATAGGGTGTTTTAAAATCAAGTTACACACCAAAACTTCAGAATCTCTAATGGAACACCCTGTATATTCTTTTATTTTAAGAATCTACATAAAATTCTGATCATATTTTATTAAGCATACCCTATCCCTAAAGTCAACTGTTTTTGAGATAAAAAAATGAGAAAATGGAAATTTGGCTTTAAACAAAATTAACTCATTTCCCTATGCATAGTGAAACCTGGTGGATTATTTTAGAACTCCCATAGAAACTGTCATGTACTGACAATAAACTGTGTCAATTTTTAACATATTGTTGGAGAGTTACTTTCTTCCTGATAAAAATGCTTTCAGAAAAAGAAAGAATAGAGATTCTTATGATGTTCGGATGGGGAGATCGCCAAAGAAATCTTGACGAAATATGTGAACTTTTTAATCATACGCATCCCGAGCGAAGACAAGGTCCCTACGAATGGCCGGCCAGGTCCCCGGACTTAACTCCCCTAGATTATTTTCTGTGGAGATATTTAAAGAGCAAAGTTTATTTGAACAGACCTCCTAATATCGATGCGCTGAAAAATCGTATAAGAGATGAAATCCGACAAATCCCACCTACTTTCATTCGAAATCTACAACAAAAGTTCATCAATCGATTAGGATATTGTCAGGAAGTGAACGGACAACAGTTCCAGAATTTATTACGTTAAAACGCATCATTTAGAATTTTAGACTATCGTTGTTAATCGTTATTAAAAAAATTTTGTAAAACAGTTTTCTCATTTTTTTTATCTCAAAAACAGTTGACTTTAGGGATAGGGTATACTTAATAAAATATGATCAGAATTTTATGTAGATTCTTAAAATGAAATAATATACAGGGTGTTCCGTTAGAGATTCTGAAGTTTTGGCGTGTAACTTGATTTTAAAACACCCTGTATATTTCAATTTTGAATCATAAATCGTAAGGAACTATACAACTTTTATATGAAACTTTGTTACCCCAACTTGTTTTTGATAGTTATATATATATATATATATATATATATATATATATATATATATATATATATATATATATATATATATATATATATATATATATATATTTATATATATATATACATATATATATATATATATATATATATATATATATATATATATATATATATATATATATATATACAAGGTTATATAATATATATATATATATATATATATATATATATATATATATATATATATATATATATATATATATATATATATATATATATATATATATATATATATATATATATATATATATATATATATATAATTTAAATTTAACGTCCATTTTTTCTTCACACAGTACGGAATCCGCGAAATATTCAAGGAGCTAATGATTTATTTGCTGTGCTGGTGGAAATGGATGGTGTAACAACACGTTGCACATGATTTCACTTTGAATTTCCCGGCAGTTCAATCTATAAATATGCACATTTATTCAATCACCTGGAATATTAGACCGAGGTTAATTTCAGCCAAGTTCGCATCGCTACAGAACCAATTTAGAGGAAAAAGGAAATTTTGTGGATACCACAGCAGTGGTGGAGTCCCGGAATCAATGACAGTGTTTTATACTTACTAAGTAAATTAATTTTGTATATTTTTGCTTTTTTGCCCTGTTTACATTAAATTTAATAACATTAAATAATGCATTAATAACAAAATTTTTGTTTTTTATTTAATAAAAATTTAATAAAAAAAAATATTGGAAAAAAGCATTGTGGAAATCAATCCGTTAATTAAAGTAACTAGAAACATTTTTAGTTTTTACTTTCCTCGTAAAAGTGAAATATTGTTATCGTGAAAAAATCACTCTCCGAGATTTTTTCAGGTCTTCACGTTTCAGGGTCCCTAAGATGACGAAAAACATGTTTTACAATTACAATTCCGTCGGTCCGTCTGTCGGTCTGTCAGTTCGCGACATAGCTTAAATACTTCTTACCCGATTGACTTCAAATTTTGATCAAAAATTAAGGGTCATAACTCCAATATGGCGGAACAATGTTAAAAAACTTTTGTTAGAGTGGTGTATTATTTGGGGTTAAGATCCAGCAAAAAAAAAACAAGTATTTTTTGAATTGACGACGTTTCGCAACTTAATTGTTGCATCCTCAGGACACATATATAGATCATATATTCTGCATGAAACCCATATTGTTATGTTAGAGTGGTGTATTAATTGGAGTTAAGATCCAGTAAAAAAACAAAAGTCTATTTTTAAATAGTCAACGTTTCGCAACTTTATTGTTGCTTCTTCAGGACGCATATGAAGATTCTATATCCAGCATGAAACCTATATTATTATCAGTCTTAACGTACTCCGTTGGTCCGCAGATATTTCCCAGATATTAAGTTTCTAAATGGTTTTCTTTCGATCTTTTTGTTGTTATGTTAGAGTGGTGTATTATTTGGGGTTAGGATCCAGTAATAATAAAAAGACTTTTAAATTGTCGACGTTTCGCAATTTTATTGTTGCATCCTCAGGACACATATAGATTCTATATCCTGCATGAAACCCATATTTTCGGTCTTTAACTCCTATTACGGTGGACCGCAGATATTTCACAGATATTAAGTTTCTAAATGGTTTTCGTTAACGATCCTTTTGTTTTTAATTAGAGTGGTGTATTGTTTGGGGTTAGGATCCAGTAAAAAAACAAATGTCTTTTTTTTCAATTTTATATATTTATATATATGTTTATATAATGCCTTCTCTGTTAGATGGCGCGATGGGCTTCCAGTTGAATTACAGGAATATGGGGCGCATTCACCACATCGTCCAGAAGTGTTGTTGAAGAAAAACAAATTGGTTTTTTGAAAAAAATACCTAATAAAACAATACAAAAAATGTGTTGAAAGGTTTCATTAACCAGACAATCATTAAAAAAACTCGTGTAAATTGGTGCACGAACTTGCTGAAAAATTTGTCTTAGGGTTTTAAGTATATAGATTATGACAGTAAAATGCAATTCATCTAACATGATTAGACGCCACTTTCCCAAAAAAAAGTTTAAATCAGATAAAGATTGTGTAACATTTATCTAGAATTAATAAGACACTTTAGAGAAAAATATACAGGATATCAATTTACAATAAGCGATTAGGCCACTAGTTCTGGTATAGTCGGAAGTGCCACAGTTTTGAAAAGAGTATTATATGAATTCGAAGGCAAAATTCTGTCGTGTCTACTGTTAAATTGAGATAAAAAGAAATGGAAATAGAAAGAAATTAACCGCTGGGGTTAATCCGACCAAAATATTTTAAGAATAAGTTATGTAAGTTGTATTTTTTTTAGTTTTTTTTTTCAAATTACTGTGTATATACATATAAATACAAAAGTAAAAAATTAATTAATTCCAAATTCTCAACTTTAAAAATCTTAACACAAAGTTGGTCAATGTTTCATTAAGTTTTTGCCTATTATACCTGGGGCAAGCTATTACATTATAAATAGTATTTCTATTACAGCATTTTGAAAAGGTTAAAGTTTATTAGAAATAAGCCAAAATTACAAAAATTGTGCAATACTTTCGATATTCTATATTATGGTGACTGACAAGGTAAAACTCTAAAAATATAGTTATTAAGCGACGCATTTCCTTTACTGCTTTAGGTGCAGCTCTGTGTTGCATAACGTGGTAAAATTTCGTAAAAATGACGTTTTTGTTTAAGAAATCGCCCTCAAAAGGATCGAGTTTGCTGCAAAAAGTTTTGTGTCAGAAATAAGCACGGAAGTTTTGAAACACCCCGTCTTGGGTGACACCTGTATTGGATGACGCTTCCAGAATTTCAATATGGTCACTGGAAAATATTATTCAGAAGTTACGACAATATGACTACAAGCGAATTCCATGTCATTTTTACTTCCCTCTTTAGATGAAAGTAAGAGAGGGAAGTATTATAATTGTGAAAAAATTACCCTCCCAACTAACGAAAGTTTTCACGGAAGTGGTCAATTAAAAAAAATATTAAAAGATCCCTGAAGATACCTCGTGCATTCGAAGGCGTTGTAAAGTAATTCCATTTTGGATTTCTTAATTGATCCTCATTTTAGGACCTCTAGTTGGCAAAAAATATGTTTTCTCAATCCGCCAGCCTGTCTGTCTGTATGTCTCTTTGTGGCATAGCTAAAAAGCTACGCTAAAACGTTTGACTTCAAATTTTAAGAGTCCCATGGGGATAACCTGGTAACATTTTGGTAAAAATGCAATATGGCCGAACAAAATATGTCGGCCTTGTGAAATCTTAAAACAATTAAATTAAAGAACTAAACTGATGGTACAAATTAAAGATGACGAAACAAAATGGCGGCTCAATAAAGTATTTAAAAAATCAGCCTGCAAATACTAACACTACATTGAATTAGAGTTCTGTGCAAGAATTAAGCATGATCAGTGATCAAATTTAAAAATAGGCATACTTAAAATAAAAATAAATATTTTATCTTTAAATTGAGCTTTAAATTCTCTTGAAATTCGGGGTCTACTCTTCGTTCGGTAGAATTGGAAAAATGCTGAATGACACGTTCATTAAAATTGTAAGCACATTCCTTTTATAAACGATTTCTCGGTACTTAACATTGCTAAAGCGGATAGTCTATCTTGGCCCAACTCCTTAACAAAATTTATAAGCCCTCGAAAAACCCCTGGATTTTCAGACAAAACCGTTTCATCATGGCCACGTAGTGCCAGCTCGAATGCCCACAAAATTGTACACAATCTATAATTTTGTTTAAAATATAACGATTTTTGGATACATTTTCATTAAAATATCTAAGGGATTTTCTATAAACTGTGTCTAGTTGAGTGCGAATATCAACCCTTCCGACCGTAGCATAGTTCACCGAACATTTCATGTGATCTGCAGAAGACGCATGTTTTTTTGTTTTTTCTTTTAAGGGTTTTAAGTCTTTAACACCGGTTTTGCACCATAATGAGTCCGACGAGTTCTTAGAAAACAACAAACAAACATAACAGTAAAATGAGTTAGAGACTTCACAACCACATATCCAGTTAGCTAAATCGTACATACTTTTGCGAAAGTTTCGATGAACCTCTATATTTTTAAAAATCGAAGAAATTGTCCATATTTCTCAAAGAGACCTAGTTTTAATAGCAAACATAGAAAAAGACTCCAAGTCTCGCTCTCAGTAAATATAATTTTACATTTTACAACAAACGTGACACGTGTTTCACCCTTTCAAGCATCATCAGACCTACAAACAATGGAGAGAACCTTAGTAAATAATCACACTTACAAATCCCAAAACAATAACTTACAAATAGAATAAATCACACTAAAACACTATATATTATTATTATTTTCTTAAAATTAAGTTCGTTAGCACTTTTTAGTTGTTTATTTTTTTGCGCTAGTCACTACCAAAATTTTATTTCCTGTATATTTCCAACTTACACATGGATCATAAAAATAAAGAAATATATATTACAAAAAACAGTATTTTCATCGATTAAAAACCTCCGAAACAATATCGAGTTAGAATATAGACCGCGCGACTTCTGAACAATTGAACTTCCGCTTGCCGGCTAGATGCCGCGACCGATCGATCGAATTATGAGAAGAGACCGGCTGATGACCCAAATCGCGATTTCATATTGCATTTGCTATCACGCTCTGCTGCCGCTCGGTAGCTGTAAAATCTTCGGGTATTTTCGTCAAGCTTTAAGGTAATTAGGGCAATTCGGACTGCCCAGCCTAGCTTAGTATAGCGTATTTTATTAGGTCTAAGGAACGCAACGAGGCCATTCGAACCGCCGCGCTCGGCCAATAGTGTAGCGTATTTAACTTTTCCCAAGGTTCGCGTTTTATTACAACTATTAGGAGGGACGGTAAGCGAATAATTTATTTTCTGAAATATTTTTGGGGGCCATTGACCAAATGACTCTATGGAAGAGCCGCCACTGAGTGTGATATAGAGATGAACTAGTAAATCTGTGGTAAAAATATGGCGGTCAAATAAATTGTTTGTAATTGTGAAAAAAATTACCCTCCCAGGCGTTTACATATCATTACGTTTTAGGATTTTTAGATGCTCAAAAAACACTTTTTTTGTCAATTCTGTCAGTCTGTCTCTCGGTCTATCTGTCTGCCTGCCTGCCTGATACTACCCGATTTACTTTAAATTATTGTCAAAAATTAAGGGTCATATGTTGTCACAGCTTAACAAAATGATGACCTAGTGAGTTGATAAAAGAATTATTTCTTAAAAACTAATAGTTCAATTTACTTACTAATTTACTACAATTTTGAACTAAAATCAAATGTTACATCCGAATGAATGGTAACATTTTGGTAAGAATTCAAGATTGTTAAACAAAATGGCAGCCTAATAAAATATTAAAAAAATCATCCTGAAAAAACCACTCTTTAGATTCATTTCAAATTTTATGCACGAATTAAGTGATATGTAGTGATAAACTGGAAAAATTGTGACGCAAATTTGAGACGTCGGAACAAAATGGCGGGCAAATAAAATGTTTAAAAAATCAATGTTTCAGCTTTCTTATTCAAATGACTTCAAATTTTACACAAAAATTAGATGTGATATAGTGATAAACTTGTAAAATGTTGGTACAAATTCAACATGGAGGAACAAAATGGAAATCTAATGAAATTATAAAAAAATCAGTGTCAAAAATACTTCATAATATATTGGTTCGATTCCAAAATGATGGAACAAAATGGCGGCAAAAAATAAATACAGTATCTTATATATGTGTTACTAAATAACTATGTGCAAAACTCAGTTGGGTCACTATTGTTAACAAAAGGGAAGGTTCATAACGAAGAAAGGGAAGGGTGAAGGAAATTTACCGATTTTTTGTTGTTAAATGTTTAGTACAGTATATCTTGTGTATATAGTTAAAAATATAAAAGTGGTTCTCAAGGTTTTTTCGTATTTTTATGTCGAAGTTCTTTGATAAATATAAAAATAAACCTCTTTGCTTTTTTAAATTACTTTATAATTGGTAATCTTAAATCTGATTTCAGTCTTTGCTTCTAAGTATGAAGAAAAACACTTGATTTAATTTATTTGCGAAGTAGAAAATACGTACGGAATTTGGACACAGTTTAAAAGTTAATTTCACGCTATTTACACTATCGGAACATGTAAGACTGAAATGAAGTTTGCGCTGAACTGCGCCGTGACAGTGGTGGAGTCATGAAAGTTAGTTTTATTTAGAGCTTGCTAGGATATTTATAAAGTAAACATTAAAACACAAAAATACAGTTTTCACAAAATGTGTAACAAAATATATTTACACCTATAAGTTTTTGCTTTTATCCCATAAACTAATTCTCACAAAAATTCAACTTTTATATTCGATAGCAGCACCCGAAAGTAATAATTTCAAACTCATATTTTAAAAAGCCTGAAATTATACAGGCTGTTCATTTAAGGGCGTTCCCTATACATATCTCGGAGATCCTTCATGTTAGCGTTAAAAAAAAATAATGTAACAAAAGTGACGAAGAGCAATTGACTGGAAAACATTTTTAGGTCTTTAAATTGATCTCAAGGGGGCGTAGTTGCTAGATTGAACAATATATTTCAAAAATTCTACTAAAAAACTCCCAGAACTAGATATAACATCTATTAATTCATTGAAAGGCTGAGTTAATGTCCTATCACATTAGTTCTTATTCTCATATCACCCTTAATAAAGGTGGGGGGAGCTGTTGACTTACGAAAGATTTAAATTTCTATATCTTTTGGACATCTTATCCGAATTGACTGATCTTATGTTTATTTAAAAGGGGAATTTCAAGTTATCTTAAGATTCGGATTGAGTGGCGCTCTAGTTTTTCCTTCAAATTTTTAAATGGAAGGTTAAATTTCTCTTACCCCACATCGATCTGTAAAATCACAGATATCTTGTGATTTGTATGCAGCACCAGAGTTTTTCAAGGGCATCACCAAAAGGGTTATACATTATATATTATATTAAGCAGTTAGCTAAATTGTCGTTGTCTTGGCAAATTACAAGATACAATTAACAATAAGCGGAATCGGCATTTATACCGAAATTACTGAAATACAAATAAACATTACTTTTTTTTTGGCAGTTAGTATTTTTTGTGTCCCTCCTGAAAAGAAAAGGTCTAGGGATGCCCCTGGAGATTTCAATTTCATTCCGATATCCTCAATATTAATCACTGTGTCCAAAAAATACCTATTAATTCACTTTTTGTTAATAAAGAAAATTGGAAAAAAACTGTAATAGTTAGAAACAGCGTCATCTAACCAATTTCTGAAATTCCCTTTAAAATAAGCTTAAGCTCATAATGCTCCCAACGAAAGCTAGAAGTCACAATGTAATTCAATGCCGGTCGTGGTATTAGCCAGTGGAGTAGTTGTTTTTGTGATTCCATTTTGTGCCTTTGCCCTACACGGGGCTCGCTAGTCTATGGCGGCGTGATGAGCTCTAATAAGAGCGAAATCGCGATCGTCGTTTGACTAAAATGGATCATTGTGTCTGCTGTGATGCAGAACATGTTCCAAACAAGGATCATTTTCTTGTTATGACCTTGGTGTACGTGGAATGGAAACATACTATAATATATATATATATATATATATATATATATATATATATATATATATATATATATATATATATATATATATATATATATATATATATATATATATATATATATATATATATATATATATATATATATATATATATATATATATATATATATATATATATATATATATATATATTTTTGTTGCGTTTTCTTTATGTCTAATATTTTTTTTGTAAAACTTCGTGGATACTGGTTTATTTTCTTAAAAGAATTATTTATTTCTTAACGTTTCGCGCTTCATATAGAGCTTTTTCAAAAGGATATTATTGGCCTACAATATATACAAAATTATAAAACATCGATTGACACACACAAAAATTCCACAATGAAATACTAAAGCAGGACGCTGCAATTTTTAAAACTCCAGTTTAAAATTAATGTCAAAATTATGTTAAAACACATTGGTATACGCACCTTGGAAATAAAACATTTCACTGCATTATAGTAGCAATGACCGCGCCATATCGTTAACGTCTCCAAAATATCGCGCGGAAACATTAAAAAAGGTAGGACAAACTTTTAAATTATCAAACAAAGGACATACCTATATTACAACAAATTAAACACAGGGAACAATCCAACAGAAAATAAAAATGAAAACAAATATAATATATCATTACCACAAATAAATGAACTCTCTGAAAAAAAAAATAAATACGCTCTGGCCAAACACAACATAATTGTTTGTTACAAATCCAATAATTTATTAGGCTTTCTATTGATACCTCTCAAAAGTAAAATACCAGTAAAAAATAATCAAACTTAATATATGCGGTACCATGTATGAATTATCCCATGAAATACATTGGCATGACCACACAATACCTAGAGAACAGAATAAACGGCCACAAGTACACAAAAAATCCGTCCACTGCCCTTCATAAGCATGAAAAATCAGAAAATCACTAGTTTAATTTTTCTGACACACGAATTTTGAATAAAGATACCAACTATCAAAAATTAATCATTACGGAGATGTTTCATATTAAAAAAGAAAAACATTCCATAAATGATAAACAAGATGTGAAGAATTTGAGTCAGGTTTAACACGGTTTGATATTTTAATTTTTTAATTTTGTATTTTGCATATAATAAAATGCCTGTTTTATAATTTTGTATTTTTCCTCAATTTAAGTCTAAGTAGGGCGTTACTTAATGGTTTCGTCAACGTGGCCTAATTTTCTTTCTATTTACCTATATAGTTTATTAATCATTAAAAGCTTTGTAATTCGTCAACAGTATTTGGGCGGCAAAATAATTAATGATATTGTTATATTTATCCAGTGTCTTAATACTCTTTTGCGATAATTGGTGTCTCAAAAATTGTATGGTAGATATTTCATATATACATTTATTTCCATTAAATAGAAAGTTGTTTTCTTTTAATTTATTTAAGGTAAAATCTAAACGTTTATTATGCTCTATTTCATTTTCTCCGAAAATATCATCAATACAATTCCTTTATATAGTAAACGTTCCATATTTTTTGGAAACTTTCTGGGGCAAAAGATTTTACCCTTTACTGCAAATAAAGTAATTATGTGTCTTGAGCTTTCACTTATTTCTATTTGGTGAAAACTATTTCTAATGTCCAACCTTGAGAAAAGCTTGGGTATAAATGGTCCACAGTGGTAATGGGTGACTTTCCCTCATTATTGACTTATTTGCCCTTCACATATCAATACAGACTCTAATTTGTCCGTTTGGTTTTAAAACAGGTATCATTAGCGAAACCTATTTGGATGGTGGGTCGACTTGTTCTGTAATATCTGAGTTAACGAGCTCCTCAATTAGTTATTAATTTTATTTTCCAGCAGGATTAAAACTCTACGGTATGGTTGAATGACTAGTTCAATTGATTCATGAGTGGGTATATTAATTAAAAAGTTTTAGAATTTTGGAAAAGCAGATATGGCATTTACATTTATTTAAGGTTCAATTCTTATACGTAGAACACCTAAAGACATAGCAGTATCTTTCCCCAGTAGATTTTTGTTCCATTTTTTACAACGTAGAAAGTAATTATTTCAAGCATATCATTTATTTTAATTTCAGTATCAAAACATCCTAAAACATCTATGGGCTATGTGCTAGCGTAAGCCATACAGATTTTTCAGGTTTTTTACCTTATTGTAAACAGATACCTTTAATGTTTTTAGGTAATTACACGTATCGTCATTTAAAATATTATATGCACTACCTAAAAATATCACCATTTCCACTCGAGTCTCATCAATCTGATACGTTATTCTGCAGTCACTCTCCAGATTGAATACATCGTCATCTTGATTTGGTTCCCAATATTTTGGTTTTTTAATTTCTTGCGATAAATGCTTCTTGTTGAACTTCTTTATTTCTGCTTTAGTCCTGCATTGTTAACTGAGATTCCCTATATAGCCATATTTTTTACAAACTCAGTCTTTTGCTAGGCAACTAAAGGATAAATAATTCCTAGACCCACAACAGAAACATGATTTGATTTACTTTCCTTTTATCTCGACTTTTTTGCCAAGATTTTATTGACTTCAAAAATTTTTTTTGCATTCTTACAGTCTCCAAAGCATTTTCTCTACTGATAACGGCATCTAAAGTGATTGCGTTGCCCATTGTCAATATTTTTTCCGCATATCCATGGAATGTTCATTTTTTCAACTATTTAATCAATAAGGTTTTCTTCAATATTGCTGATTTACATTTCTCCGATTTTCTTCTACCTCTCGCTTAATTAGTCTAAAAATATGTCTTTCTCTACAATACTATGTGTTTTGGGGAGAAGTATCTGTCGAGTGTTGGGCTATTTGATAAACATTAATTGTACCGTTACTGTCTACATTGCTGGCATGTGCACCTAGCAAATTATAATAAATTTCTTGAATGCCCAAACCTCCGAGATGTAGACGACATCTTTTTGGTTAGGCTAGCAATAGTTGCAGCATCCAGCTATATTTCAAAGGCCTTTTTAATTTTTCCCATTTAGTTCCTACTAATCTAATCTCTCCATTGCAATTAAATGTCACCAAAGGAGCTAGATTTGACATGATTATGCCTAAAAAGTGCACTTGTGTTGTACCAGATAATTAACAAAATAATATTTAAAAAAGTAACATGACATATTTTCGTCTTTGTGTCATATTCATAGGTTTTCATTTGCCACATTGCACTGCGCTATGCAATTTTGCTATGCGTGCAATGTCTAGGCTCTATTTATGTACAGGGTGGTCCAATAATAGCGGACGTGGGCTGTAGTTCGGGAACCGTTAATTACAGAAAAGCATATTTATAGGTAAATCGACCAAGAGAAATCGCTGTAAATTATTTTCAAGTTCGAAAGTTGGCCTCCAGGGGGCGTAACAGCAACACAAAAGTGTAAATGATAATTTTCTCTTAAATTTTCCTAAATATAATCATTGTATTCTTCAACCCATTACGCACTTTTTGATTGAGACAATTTTTGTCTATTTTCAAAAATAAAGTGGTGGGGGAAGGCCCAACATTTGTATTTTCAAGGGCATTCAATAGTGAAATAAAAGATCCAGGTCCGCATTTAAATTAAGAAAGTTGATGATAGTCTTTTGAATCCGAAATGTCGGATTGGAAAATTAACCTTGCTGTTTTGTAGAGGAGAAAAAGTGACAAATGGCATCTCTCATTTCAATTAATCCTAAAATTTTAGGAAAACTGGAAAAAACAAGGCCTCAATAGAAACTTCAGTAATCTTAAATAACTGTCATAATCACATAAGCTTCGCAATAAAATAGCTAAAGCTAGGGCGAGGCAGGACAGGATTCGGTTTGGGCAAAAAGATTAAACCGAGTTCTACCTTGCTTCAGTGAAACAACAAAAGAAAAACGACGAAATGAACTAAACATCAACAATAAACTTAGAACAAATATATTTAAAATTACTGAAAATGACTTTAGTAAATGCTCAAAATGCCGGCCGTCATTGTCAATACAAAGTTGCAATCTTTTTTGTGTCGATTGGACTGCAGCTTCCACTTCTCCCTCCAGTGCCTTTATAGCAGCTTTTTGTTAATATTATGTTTATTATATACCTTCAGGCGTTACGTACTTTTAGTATGATAGACTTCTTCAAGTATTTATTTTTGTATATTTGTTTTAAGGTAAAACATTTTGCTTTTTCGCGTGCAACTATTTCTGTTTTCTCCTAGCACCCCTAGGACCCCCTAAAAAAATTTGCCATTAAGACTTTGCGTTTGATTCAACTTAGTTATATTGTTAAGTCCTTTTGTGGCTATGGGTATATTCTTTAATTAACAAAAAAAACGCAAATTTCAACGTTACGAATAAAAACTTCCAAAAAAGATAAACATTCTCCAAATATATGTATATATGTATACATTTTCTAAACCGTTAGAACATGTGTTTTTATATAATTTGCATCGGACAGATGTTCTTTTTATACCTAGAGTTATGCAAATGCTTAGCAAATATATTTCCCTTATCCTCGAAATGGAATTTTCATTTGGCAAAACCAGCATATTTAGAGATTGACGAGGGTAACGAGTCTGGATATTGTGAACTAGATTGAAATAGGGCTATTCGGTGGGTTTAGAAAATTTAACATGTAAGCCTATTAACTGACCTAGTTGGACCTTATTAAAATTACATTAATTATTGTACTAGTTTCTATATTACATGGGTATATGTTGTATGTATGTAGATTTTCTTGGGCATTTGTTTTTTTAATGGTAGTTAAAATAACATATCTTTGTGACAATATTTATGTTAAAATAGAACGAAAGCTTTCACGGCTGTGGTCAATTAAGAAATCATGGTTTTTCTTTCCGACGTTTCGCCTTCGATTGCACGAGGCATCTTCAGGGATCTTCACTTCACGAGATCGGAACACTGAATGAGCTCGGAGAGATCCAGGCCGGCTATTTATAGTCGACCTGTGTTTACCGAAGCGTGACTCGGTGTAACGATCGGTTTCCACGTATGATGTAGACTGAAGCTCGAATCTCTATTAAAATTGTTAGGATGCTTATAAATTTCAATAGATTCTCTAATTTTGCGTTTATAGAGTCCCGAAACCGATGCAAGAACTTTGGTTTCTTTTACGTTTATGACATGCCCAGTAGAATGTTGGTGTTCAGATACAGCAGATTGTACAATTTGTTTCTTTTTGATACACCGTTCATGTTCCTTAAGCCTAGTCGATATGGATCGTCCAGTTTCTCAAATATAAACATCACCACAGGAACAAGGAATTGCATATACTTCTCCGTTTGAAAAGGAATAATGTCCTTTGGCGATCAAACATTGTCCAATTTTTTTGTGTGCGTTGAAGATTGTACGTATGTTGGACCGGTGAAGTAACCTTGCAATCTTGTCTGTGGTTCCGTGTATAAATGGAAGAACTACATTTCCTATCGGTAATTCCTTATTAGTATCATTTCGTGGAGTAGGATTATTATATTTACTAATTGATCGTCTAATATCATCAGTGCAATATCCATTCCCTCTTAAAGCTTGAGTCAGTTTCTCTGTTTCCGATTGTAAAGAATTTTGGTCACAAATCGCGAGGGCTCTGTAAACCAATGAATTAATGTCTGATTGCTTTTGTGCTGGATGATGATGGGAATTGCATTTAAGTACCTGTTTGTATGCGTTGGTTTTCTATACACAGAGTGTCCTAAGGAACCATCCCCTTTCCTTTGTACAAGAACATCTAGAAAGGGAATCGTGCCTTCTGATTCAATTTCCATCGTAAATTTTATGTTAGCATGTTGACCATGTGGTCATATTACAAAAGTGTCGTCTACATATCTAAACCATGATTTTGGTTTTAGTGGAGACGACTCTAAGGCTTCCTCCTCAAAAGCTTCCATGAAGATATTGGCTACCCACGGTGACAGTGGAGATCCCATGGCTGCTCCTGAGGTTTGCTCATAGAAAGTTCCTTGAAAGACAAAATGCGTTGATGTAAGACATTCTTCAATTAGATCTAAAAGTGAGTTGTCAATACTACTATGGTTAAATAAGTCTGATATTATGGAAATTGAATCATTTATAGACACATTCGTATACAGCGATTCTACATCGAAACTGACTAAGATATCTTTGGGATCTAATTGGATTGATTTAAGTTTTTCTACAAAATGCGTAGAGTTTCTAATATATATGTGTTTTTCGTGTAAAATTATTAAGAATATTTGAAAGATATTTAGCAATTTTGTAAGTAGGAGACCCTATTGCACTGACGATAGGTCGAAGTGGTACATTAACCTTACGTATTTTAGGTAGTCCGTAGAACCGCGGGGTCCTTGAGCTGCTTGGCCTTAACATCTTCTTCACTTTTAGATCTAATTGAAGCATGTCTTACATAAACGTATTTTGTCTTTCAAGGAACTTTCTATGAGCAAACCTCAGGAGCAGCCATGGGATCTCCACTGTCACCGGTGGTAGCCAATATCTTCATGGAAGCTTTTGAGGAGAAGCCTTAGAGTCTTCACTAAAACCAAAATCATGATTCAGATATATAGGCGACACTTTTGTAATATGGCCACATGGTCCAGAAAACCTCCCTGGGTTTCTTGATCATCTAAATCAACAACATGCTAACATAAAATTTACAATGGAAATTGAATCAGAAGGCACGATTCCCCTTTTAGATGTTCTTGTACAAAGGAAAGGGGATGGTTCCTTAGGACACTCTGTATATAGAAAACCAACGCATACGAACAGGTACTTAAATGCAAATTCCCATCATCATCCAGCGCAAAAGCAATCAGTCATCAATTCATTGGTTTACAGAGCCCTCGCGATTTGTGACCAAAATTCTTTACATTCGGAAACAGAGAAACTGACTCAAGCTTTAAGAGGGAATGGATATTGCACTGATGATATTAGACGATCAATTAGAAAATATAATAATACTACTCCACGAAATGATACTAATAAGGAATTATCGATAGGAAATGTAGTTCTTCCATTTATACACGGAACCACAGACAGCATTGCATACGTACTTCAACACACACAAGAAAATTGGACAAAGAATCTATTAAAATTTATAAACAACCTAACAATTTTAATAGAGATAAGGGCTTCAGTCTACATCATACGTGGAAACCGATCGTTACATCGAGTCGAGTTTCGGTAAACACAGGTCGACTATAAATAGCCGGCCTGGGTCTCTCCGAGCTCATTCAGTGAAGTGAAGATCCCTGAAGATGCCTCGTGCAATCGAAGGCAAAACTTCGGAAAGTGATTCTATTTTGACACGGTCTAATCCCAAAAACCATGATTTCTTAATATTTATGTTATAAAAGTTTCGACTAGGATCCAGTCTCCATCAATACTACAACAATTTGATAAGATTAAAATTTTTAGACGTTTAAAAATATATATTTTGTTCGATACACCTAATGAGTTTATTTCTTATAAAATTAAAATATTTCATGTTTGACATCACACGTCAAACAAAGTATATATTTTTAAACATCTAAAAATTTCAACGTTAACAGTACTTTTCCGGCCAAGAAATCTTGAAGAAATGTGTGTGAAAGTACATTTTTGTTTTCAGTTTTACCCACGCATATTACATGCTTTTGTCTAAATCCTTATGAGTTGCAGCCGGAACTCTCCGGAGCCCCAATACATGGCACTAAGTGTTATGCTTAGCTCGTAGAACTTTTCTACTTTTTTATACGTCTTCGTTTTCGATTGTGTCATAACGACGATCTCTTATTTGAGATCTTTCTGAATATATGTCTGCTTGGGGGTAACCCAGAAATCAATCGCAGGAAAGGTGTCCTGTAACATAATCGAAAGCAATTTGTTCTCGTAGGCTGTTTTCCTGAATTGGGTTTTATGAGGCTGCCGTCGTTCGGGGTACATCTCCAAATACCTTGCTGAGGTAACGTCGGCGTTTCTGTATGATTGAAAGTACAGAGCTAACATGTCAACCTTTTCTTCATTTGAATACGGAATGCCGGCCATTTTCTATAGGTTTTGACAATTTATATGTCAGATTTATGATTTTATTGGGATAAAAGCGTAACTACTACTTATTAAAACACAGCTTTAATACTTTCAACTATTTAACTTAACGTCAAAGTCAAAATACAATTTGTAACAGATAAATCATGCCCTGCTTAGAAAAAACTGAAACCTAACTTTACGAAGTGTAATATTTCGATTATACTAAAATCTTTAATGCACTTGTGAGATATCACTAGACTGGAAATTTTAGGCTCTTTTCAAAAATCGAAAAATCCAATATGGCGGCCTTAAGAAAAATGAAAGTTGAGGCGGGTTGCGGGTTAACAAAGAACAATGAAGACGTGTCGTATACGCCA
Source organism: Kuschelorhynchus macadamiae (assembly GCA_030620095.1). NCBI lineage: Eukaryota > Metazoa > Arthropoda > Insecta > Coleoptera > Curculionidae > Kuschelorhynchus > Kuschelorhynchus macadamiae. The sequence continues at coordinate 167,215 of JAUTXW010000486.1, read as the reverse complement.
TCTTATTAGTCTTAAATGTGTCCGAATAGTGTCACATTTTGGTAGCTGTCAAATTTAGCGTTCTGGATATACTGGCCAAAAACGAAATCCGCCATTTTCGGTTTTTCCCCGATATTTCCAAAAACAATTGATCGATCGTAAATCTGAAACCGGATATCGAATGCGCTAAGTTTCCTCTAAAACTTTTTCCATTTAACATTTGCTGTAGGTGTAATAGGAGCCGAGATCCCTGTATAGAGAGGCGAATCTGGGACACACTGTATGTCCTTACTGACCTGTCATCTAATGTCTGTGTTATTCTTTTCACTTTTTTTACAAGCTTGTATATATTACATTAAGTTCCTGTCAATCGGTCCTGAGATTTGTCTTCTTGGTCCTGCGCTAGTCATATTTTCATATCAATGGGTTTTTTCAGCCTTGAACGAATTAAAGAACATTTTATATTAAAAAATATTTAAAAAATGTGACATATACAAAATGCATAAAGAGGTAAGAGGCAAAAAACTAAAACACGAAAATTTAATACTCTAGAAACTTTGGACAGTTGCTATTTCTATATGTGAAGGTATAAAATATTCAGCTGATATGTTACCATGTTAAAGTTGAAATAATAGGATTTCCAGTTGCCATAATCAGAGCACATTTACGGACTGACAGGGATAACGAATCGAATACTGAGAATAACTATATTGAAATCAGGTCAACTTTATTCCAATATAATATCTACAAAGGATGCTTTTAACTGACATACTTAGGTCTGGCTAAAATTACATAAATCCATTAAATCTGGTTTGAGTAATTTTCTGTTATCTGATTTCTGTAAATCTCAGCTGAACTCTAACAATTTGCTTTGAGTTTTAATATAATGATTTAAAATCAGATTTTATTTATCTATTATAAATGTTTTACCAGTAACTAACAATAGGTAAATACCTAAATATTAAAATGCTAAATGGAAAACGTATTTCAGGACCATAGCTAAACTCTACTGGTGAGGGGGGAAGGGGATTTCAAATTAACATACACAGTTATGAGGTGTGCTAAAATTGCCAAAAAACGAGTTATAACAATATTTTTTTTAAGATAAGATAATAAATATATTTTATGTCAATATACAGAAGTACTTACATACGCCATAAACAAAGAAAAAACAAGATCATACTAGTATCTAATAGAACACAAAATACATAGCATTACAAACTAGATACGTACCTAGACATTAAAAAGTACAGAGCAATTAAAATAAATTAAACATTAGTAATCAACTAAAACTAATGGCAACAAATTTATGATTTTATTCTTGACTTCCCTTAAAGGTAGAATCCTATAACAGTCAGGTAGCTTATTGTAAAACTTAATTGCAAGATACCCAGGGCCATTCTGGCACCTCCTCAAGTGACGATAGGTGTGGACCCAGTCGTTCCTATTACGAGTGTTGCTCATGGACGTCACTGTGCACTTTGTACGAACCCTCATTCATTTTAATATACTAAAGGTTTTCCATTATGTAGATTGAGGGAAGCGTAAGAATCCCTTGTTGTACAAAAGAACCCCTACAATCCTCACGGTAACCCAAACCGGACAGAACCCTAACAGCCCTCCTCTGCAAACCAAATATCATATTCATCTGCGGTGCGTGGCCCCATGCTAGCACGGCATATGTCATGGTTAAGTTAAACATGGCAAAATAAGCCGTTCTTAACATGGAAGTTTCCACACACTCGGACAGATTGCGCAGTGCGAACTTGAGCCTACCAGCCACAAAGTCTATATGAGCATGCCATTTTAATTTCGGGTCCAGTAATACCCCTAAAAATTTCACGCAAAAGACATCTTCATTTTCATTTCCAACGTCTCTCATTGAGAACAAAACCTTTTTTGTTTTGGCAAGAGTAGTCTGTTCGCACTGAACCAGCTCTCCGCACTCGACTGTGCAGTAAACAGACCCCCCCGCCCCGCCTCGCTCCTTCAAGAGTTTTCGAGCCGAGAGAAATAGTGGTATCATTGACAAAGAGAGTGTAACACCATCTATTATATTTTTGCAAAAAAATTACGTATTATACAGAGTGTTTCAAAAAAGATTGGTTATTTCTCTGTATTTAAGATTCGTATGACACTCAGTACAGTAAAAAAAAATATAATGTCTCAAATTGGTTGCCCCTAATGGAAAAATTGGAAACCATAAGAGATATTAAAATTCTGATACCTCCCTCATCCTCTAGTTCTTTTTTTCAGAAGGTTATAATGGCTCAAACAGATCAAGGCTATCGCGACCCGTCACGGAGCTACGGGATGGTTTCCAAACTATGCTACTTTTAAAATGAAAACACGTTTTAAAGGCACTTTTTGATGTAAAATCTAGTGGTGTGGCGCAACATTTTTTTCGGACTATTGTTGTTGACATATGGCCCGAACATGTATTTTTTTTAAATGGGACACCCTGTATTTTTTGTAGCTCATTAAATCCGGTATTTTTTAAATGGGACACCCTGAATTTTTGTAGATCATTAAATCCGGTATTTTTTTGCGGTTAAAACAGTCCAACACACTATATATTATTTACTTTCTTTAATACCAAAACATAGTAAAAAACCGTTTATTATAAAAATAAAGATATTAGGTGGCCATGGAATAGTAAATTTAACTTGAATTAATCATTGTTGCAAAAAAAGAATCTAAACATGACTTTTTTCTTAATGGGACAACCCGTATTTTACCCGGTTACCAAATTTATTTATTTTTTCTGATGAAAATGATTTGGTGCCTAAATTTAATTCTTAGACCAAATTTTACAAAAAAATACATTTTGATTTTTCACTATTGTTCTCATGTATCCCATTACTAGATATTTTTGACTTTAAAAAATGTTTAATATTAAGTTAATTAAATAATTGATTTCGAAAAAAATAGCAACAAAAACAAACTTACAGCAAAAGTCAACAGTAATTAAAAAGGTAAAGTAAAACCAGTAAAGAGAAACAAAGTATCAAAATTATGAGCAAAAATTAAATAAAGTGTTCAAACTGGTGTCCATTTTCTGTTAAGCACATTTGGCATCGGTTTTGAACGCCCGTAATTGCGTTGTGAATGTAGATGTTGGTTATTCGTTAAAAATCCCCGAAAGAAAAAGTCGAGGGTGTGATATCAGGTGACCTAGCTGACCATCTGATAGGACCTACAATACCGATCCATTGCTGCCCATAATTTATATTTAGGTACTCACTTATTACACTAGCATTGTGAAAGCATTGTTGAAAATAAAGTTTTTAGCAGGGGTCTATATATATGTTGTGATATTTATTTCGAAAATATTAAGGTAACGTTGTGAATTTAAAATTTCTTGATAAATTTCATATCCAATAACTCTAGTGGCTAATAACGGGATCCGAACATTAAAGCCAAATCTACCCTGGTAATCCGGTTGAGCTGTTGAGTCAGCCCATTGGCAATAAATATATTTATTAAAAATTCCTGAACTTATGATTCGTGATTCATTGGTCCATATAATATTATTGCCAAAAAGATTGTTTTCATGGAGTTTATCTAGGTACAAATCAAAGAATTGTATCCTCCTTTCTGCATCTCCCGGGTATAGTAGCTTGTAAATTGCACAAAAGTAATTACGTGTGTTGTAGATTCGCGAAGTATGTAGTTGTGACCCGTGTAAAGTCGATTGGGAATGTTTAAAATCCTTTGGATTGTGAATTTTTTTGAAATAGGTAAAAAATACCAGTTTAATTGGGTAACGCGGGACATTTTTCTTGTGGCGCCTCCGGGGGCATATTACTGTTATCTATTACTATGTCTATTTGTACTAACCCTTATTATATCAATTTTTACCATCCTCTACTTTGTATATTATCACATCCCGTACGGACGCCACTGGTAGAAATATTAAAAAATCTTCAACATCAAAAAATGCCTATTGGTGCTTAGTAGGTGCGTGCCATATGCAATATTTTATGAAAATACTAAGAACAGAATTAAAGTTATGATATGAAAACGATTTTTTTTTTAATTTACCACCCTGTAGCTCAAAAGTTGAGAGGTTTAGGACGTACGTTCATATGAACCTTTCTTTCTTAAATAAGCTAAGAAATCATATCCTGCATTTTCAGCCATCAATTAAATTACACCCTGTATAGTTTAGACACCCATTTTGAGCTTCTTAGCCTGCCTTTTGGAAGAAGCCTCTGGGGTATTTTCCGTAAAAGTCCAGCAGTAGTGGCCTAACATCTCACACTCCTATTTTCCTTGATACTTTCTTTGAAATATTTGAAATATCCTTGTGGAACCTCTCACCGTGCTCGTCACTTATAGCACGACAATTTTCTGTTTTCCGGAAATTAATCCAGATAAGAATGAATGAATTGTCAACGACATACAACACCTTAGGTTTTGGTAAAACAAAAAAAGTTGGGCAATCAGGTTTTATAGTTATCTTTTTCTTTTATGCTCCCCAAAAAATTTGTTACAACCATTTTAAAGGCATTTCAAGCGCCAAGTATTATATCGAATTGCACATCTCCGAAAAGTTTTCTAATCTGGGAACCCACAAATATTCCCTCTTTAATTTTAGCGTCACTGATTCTAGAGAACTTTTCTTTTAAATAACTGAAAGCACGGCCTTCTTTGTCCATGGCATTCACAAAGTTTTTCATAGGTCCCAATTTTATATGAAGTGACGGTAGTAAAATCTTTTCAGGGGGAACTAATGGCGCTCTGGTTACATTTTTCTCTCCTGGCTGAAAAGACTGTCTCGGTGATTAAATTTTCTATTTGTAGTGATCCGATTGTGCTCAACTGTCCCATTCGCAGAGGAAGCATTAGTATACGGTATGCTACGACGAATATCAATAATGAAGTAAAATAAATTTCTGAAACAACTACAAGGTAGAAAATGGAATTACAGAAACAATTACTCCTCTAACGCATCAGAAACAATGATCCATTGAAGTCAAATGACTATCCCAATTTCATTTTTTAAAAGCTCATCAGGTCGCCATAGATCCGCAATGGCAAAGGCACAAACGGGAACAACAGAAACAACTACTCCGCTGGCAAATACCACAAGCGGCCTTGAATTACTCTAGTGGTCGCTGATTTTCGTTAGGAGCAATAATGTTAATATCTGTTTATTCCACGTTATACCAACGTCATGTCATAACAAGGTCATAACAGGCACAAAAAATTTTAGTCAAACGACGATCGCGATTTTGCTCTCTTTAGACCACATCAGGCCGCTTCCGATGAAAATCCGGAGTCAACTAGAGTCTTTATTTGGATCGAATAAATAAAATTTGGAAAATGCCAAATGTGATGTTGGCGAAACGTCAGTAAAACTTTTCTTCAATATATTCACTTAGACTTAGATAAGTAAGTTACGTGGCCTCATTTTCACCACACAGTTCACATATTTTTTATATAAGATTTTCGAGTTTTAACAAGAAATACGTAATAGTCTCTAAGGCGATTCGGCAAAACTTTCTCGATACCCGACCTCATTCGTTTACGCTCTGACGTCGAGTTTCCTATGCCCTAAGACCGCATTGCCATGTACTATCTACCGACAAGAATTTAATTTAAGTGGATTACATAAGAGATGTTGCAGGAAGTTTTTAAAAAGTCGGTTCTCACCTCGGGGTATAATTTCGTGATGTCGCGTTGAGGTGTTTCTATTGAGTTACTTGAACATAAACTTTAGTCCGTCTTGGGAATTTTTGTTTACTTTTGCCTTGATACTGACAACAAGCAAGTAGAATATTTTCTAGGAAACGTTGTTAAATCAATGAGAATATTACAAAACTTTTTTGCTGGGTATCATTTGAGTTTTAGCATAATAAATATTGTGATACAGTGATTATTTGAAAATGAAGCAGGGCATATATATATATATATATATATATATATATATATATATATATATATATATATATATATATATATATATATATATATATATATATATATATATATATATATATATATATATATATATATATATATATATATATATATATATATATATATATATATATATATATATATATATATATATATATATATATATATATATATATATATATATATATATATATATATATATATATATATATATATATATATATATATATATATATATATATATATATATATATATATATATATATATTATATATATATATATATATATATATATATATATATATATATATATATATATATATATATATATATATATATATATATATATATATATATATATATATATATATATAACAATAGCAAAAAATAATTAATTATATATATATATATATATATATATATATATATATATATATATATATATATATATATATATATATATATATATATATATATATATATATAAAAAAATGCGCTTTCAAACATCTTTATCAAAAGTTCTTGGCCGGAAAAAATATATGTGAAATAGGAATGCTTGTATTGATCAGTTGCAAATACAAAATAAACTTCAATAAAAAATTTAATTAGTTAACATGAAAAAAATCGGTATAACAAGTTATAAAAACGGCTCAATTTTTTATCATGCATTTTCTCAACTTTGTATGCATGCATTTTCTCAGTATGAAGAATGGTTCTTACGAATTTTTGTTCAACCTCATTATCCAAAGCAAGCTGATTGGTGGATTGTCTGGGATTTTCTTGTATCGAAAGCAAAATGTCTAATTTTTTATCATCGGCGGTAGCACTGCTAGGTCTACCAGATCTTGGTCGGGTTTTTACATTTCCAGTCATTCTTATATATATATGTATGTACAGGGTGTCCCATTTTCGTAGGTTTTACGGGGTTTCCAGCTTATGAGTAGAGATAGAGAGATGCGGTTTTCGCGACACCGTGCTACTTTTCGATGAAACTAAAGAGGCCGCAAACAGATTTGCCCTAACCATTTTAGTTTCCGTGCTACAGGGTGATTTTGAAAATTTGTCATTTTCGGACTATCGTAAAATATATTTAAAATGTTTCAACTGGTGTTTATAGATTTTTTCACGTAGAATTCATTGGCATACTCAGATTTTTGCTGAGGGTCATAGTTTTTGACATATTGGCATAACCTACTATTTTTTAAATGGGATATATATTATTTTTTCATATATTTTCAAAAACATACCATAAGTCATATTTATTTTCATAAATAACATGAAAAAATGCATTTTTCTTTAAACGGATTTATGGCATAGCAGATCAATCGAAATAAGAGAAGGTGGCTGTGGTAGCCATGGCAACGCCAACAAAAATATGATCAGGCAGCCATTACTGCTGTCATTTTTGGCATTATTGCGTTTAAATTTTTCTTGACGTCTATTATAATTATTGTTTTTAATATGGCTCAGAATCAAAAATTTGAATATTTTGAGAAATATGATATGAACGCGTGTTTTATATTGTCTAATGAAGATGCAGATCAGGCGGCAGAGCTTTATCTGAACAGGTTAGTTCTTTTTTATCTTCCTGCATTTTGACTTTATTGGTTCGCTTTATTTTATCTTAGATATCCCGAGAGAAGACAACCAGAAAAAAGAATTTTTCAAAAAATTAAAAATAATCTTTGCCAATATGGATCTTTTAACAAGCCTCGATCGCGAACTTACAATAAAGACAACGAAGAATCTGAGGTCAACGTTTTAGCCCTCGTTCAGACAGCTCCTGAAACATCTTGCAGGAAAATAGACGAAGAGGCGGGTGTACCGAAAACCAAAGTGCAGAAAATTTTGAAAAAGCACAAATTCAAACCCTATAAATACAAACTTGTGCATCATCTGCATCCTGGTGATGCAGAGCGCAGATTGGAGTTCTGCAATTGGTTTATAAATATGAAGGCAGAAGATATCGATTTTGAAAAAAAGATTATTTGGTCAGACGAGGCACATTTTACTAGTTCAGGGATTTTAAATAGACACAACACGCGATTTTGGAGTCAAGAAAACAACCATGTTATTTTTCCTAGGGAGCGTCAGGGCAGATTTGGATTCAATGTCTCCTGTTTTATTTTCAACCGAAAAATAGTTTACCAAATATATGAAGGAAATCTGAATTCGATTGGTTACGTGCGAATCCTAGAAGACGCATTAGGAATTTTGGATGATGTTCCCTTGGCTCAACTAAATAGGATTTATTTCCAGCAAGACGGAGCTCCAGCCCACAATGCCAGAATAAGTCAAAACTGGCTTAACGACCATTTTCCTGGAAGATGGATAGGAACACACGGACCTGTTCGATGGCCACCACGATCCCCTGACCTCTCAGTTTTAGATTTCTTTTTGTGGGGTTATTTAGAAAACAAGGTTTATGTAAGGCGATACGAAAACTTAGAACAACTAAGAATGGCCACCGAAAACGCTTTTGCAGAGTTACAAAGACAGTCATTTACAATAGAAAATGCATTAAAAAGAATTTTTAAAGTTTGTCACACTTGTAGGACACATAATGGTCTACAATTTGAACAATATTTGTAGTTTTAATGAAATTATAATTATTACCTTTTACCTACTTCCTAATTTTTTCTGATGCTCTTACTTTGTTATTTCGTTAATAAATATTTGTATATATATATATAAATCCGTTTAAAGAAAAATGCATTTTTTCATGTTATATATGAAAATAAATATATTATGGTATGTTTTTGAAAAGCTCTCGACACGAAGAATAAGATGAAAAAATAATATATATATATATATATATATATATGATAGCAAAAATCTGAGTACGCCACTGAATTCTATGAAAAAATCTATATATATTTTATATATTTTATATATATATATTTTCAAAATCACCCTGTAGCACGGAAACTAAAATGGTTATATATATATATATATATATCTCTCTATCTCTACTCATAAGCTGGAAACCCCGTAAAACCTACGAAAATATATATATATATATATATATATATATATAAATATATATATATATATATATATATATATATATATATATATATGTATGTATATTATATATATATATATATATATATATATATGTATATTTATATATATATATATATATATATATATATATATATTTTTTTTTGTGAAGTTTGGTAGCTCAAGGATATTGATATGTGTTCTAATCCCGGTTCGGATAATGACAACCATAATTAAAGCCATAAACCATTATAACTCATTTGTGATAGTTATTAATATATATTCATATTATAACAAACACCCAGAATAAGCAGATGTTTATAAAGAAGTACCTTAACAATTTACTATAGATATATATATCTATATATATATATATATATATATATAACATATGAACAACACCTTTAATATTGTGTATATTTCGAGGTTAAAATAAAATTTAATATTCGCGGAGTTTTACCTATCCAATAAGGTATCTTTCAAACCAAGCCTACAAATAAAAACTAGAATTTATTAAATTTTATGTAGAAAAGTTAGTTAAATATTTTATGATTTAATTAATGGACTGTTAAAACAATCATTAAACACTTATAATCTGAATGAGATAAATCTATTTTCTTGATAAATTTTAAATTATTTTTAGTGTCATTAGGTTTTGGGTTAAGAGAACAAAGTTTATTTTTTATATTACATATATATATATATATATATATATATATATATATATATATATATATATATGTATTTCTGGGAGATCCTTTTTAAAAACTAAACCATTTAACATCTCTTCTTGGTCTGCGGAGTTTTTACAATAACAACGGAAAACAAAATAATCTCAAAGAAATTACGGTGTAAAAAACCACCGAAGTATAAACGAGTGCTGGAAGTTTTATACAACCCACTAAAAACTTTTACTCCTTTTGTTACGCTTGATTTTCAAGCCGTTATATTTATTCTTGCGGTACAAGCTCAGATTTCATTTTAATAGAGCTGAAAACGTGGATGCTTCTCTGCCAGTAAATAATATAATACTTAGTTAGGAGTTACGTTACTCGCCTTTATTTCATAATTTCATAAAACATGTTTTTTTTAATGTCTAATACATTTTCGATTAACTAAAAGCTTTTATAAATTGAAGATTTTTGAGTTTCCTGGAGAATAACTTACACTGTTATTCCTAAACGGTTTTTAATTTTTTTGGTCACTTCACTATTGCCTCCGCTGCAGGTTGATCCAGTTTTGATGTTTTTTTCCACGTATATCCGATTGAAAAGACAATCAGTCACCGTTTTCGCGTCAATTTGTTAATGGTTTCAGAATTCTTAAATGGTAAAAATATAATAACCATAAAAATATTTTATTCAGGGTGAGTCACAATAAAATTATCTCTGTTTTTTATACTAAAAACAATACAACTCAGAATAGAATCCTCATTGTTAAGAGGTAATCACATGTACCGTACTGTTTTTTGAAGCCGGCTTGTTCCTTTGGTTGGTGTTGTTTTAGTTTATTTGTTAGTCTATTGATTGGTAATGATATTTGTAAATAGTTTTGCAGACCTGCAGTGGCGGCTATTCAGGTGAAGTAGGTGAAGTGCTACTTCACCAGGAAAAATAAACAAGCAAACATCTAACTATATTTATTATATATCTCTTAAAATTTAAGTTTTTACATTCATTTATTCACCTAATTGGCAAAAAATAAACTGTACATCTCGAATAAATATTCTACTTGACCGTTGGTGGCATGCCTTTTTAAAACTTTCAATCGAACTTTATTATAACAACTATAACAGTGGCGCAAACCACTTCGACTTTGCTGGAGGTGCTATGTTTAGTTTACGATTTTCCTACTACGTTGCCATGAGAACGCGTTCGCGATGACGTCGAGCACATGGAAGAATAATGTTAACCAGTACACTACACCCACGTGTCGTTCAGTTTGGGGTGGTTGTTTACTTTTATTTTCGCGAATTTCGCTGCAACCGGTTAGTTCTTTTGCAGTTTACTTGACTGTTTTGTGTTATATTTATTTATGGTGTTGTTACAACTTATTTGGTGTCGGGTTTATTAATTTACATTATGAATGAATTTGCTGGCCTAGTTTCCAATAAATATTCAGTGTGGAATAAGAAAGGATTTGCAGGTATGTTAAATATATGAAGGTCTTTGCATAAACATGAAGACTCGGCGGAGCATTTAAAATGCGAATTAATGCTAAAAACACTTGTAAAAAATCAAAGCACTATAGGTGATACTTTAAAAGAAAATGCTAAACTATATAAAATACGTTTTAACGAAAACGTCCGATTAAATAGACTATTTATGTGCTTGGTAACTGCAGTTTTGTACCTTGCAAAACAACAGATAGTCTTTCGCGGCCATGATAAGAGCAGCTAATCAAAAATTAGGGTGAATTTTAGAAAGCTTTGAGGTTTGTTAATATCGAGAAGTTCCCAAAAACTAAAAGATCATCATGAAAAAATTAAAAATGTTTTTACTGGTGACTCGAAAACTATTTAAAACGAAATAATTGTATGCATTTCTGATTATTTAAATGATCATGTAAAACATGAAATAATGAACACACAGCTTTTTTCTGTGCAAGTGGATGACACCACTGATATTACGCAAACCTCCCAGTGCTCCATAATTTTAAGATACGTTAATTTAGAAGGTTCAGTAGTCGAGAGATTCTTAGGATTTTATAATGTCAGCTCTGATAGAACGTCGGAGAATTTATATTTTCTATTGCATCAAATTTTGGACCAATTTGACCATAAACGTAAATTAATAGGGCAATGTTACGATGGAGCAAGTGTGATGTTTGGTCATCTAAATGGCCTTCAAAAAAAAAAAAAAGCGCCGCAGGCTGTATTTTCCATTGTATTGCGCATCGTCTTAACCTTATGATGCAGCAAAGTTTAAAAATATTTCTAAATGTCGAATTTTTTTGCAAGCCTTAGTGGTATTCCCTCGTTTTTTCATGACTCAACCAAACGAACGTATGCTCTTACATCTGCATCTACGAGGCGTATACCAACAATTACAGAAACTCGTTGGTCTTCAAATTAGAAGTTAGTAAATGTGATTGTTCAAGACTGGAATAAATTAAAAGACGTCTTTGAATTTATTTATTACAAACTGTGACAAATCTGACGAAAAATCAATCCGGCTTGCGAGAGGATTTTTTGGTGAGATGAACGATTTTAAATTCACGTTTCTGGCATTAGTGTTTAATGACATTTTTTCAATCACGGACATACTATTTGCGTTCTTCAAAAAAAATCGCTTGATATTCATTTTTGCATATCCAATATAAAACGCTGTCGTGAGGCGCTCTATAAAAAAAGAAATGAACATTTTTTCAATACCATGTTAGATAAAGCAAATTCTATTATAGAAATAAATCATTACAAACGTGAGCTTGCTAAGCTTTCACCTTAAGAAATTAGGGCTAAGTATAGAACCCTTTATTGTAAAATATTAGACCATATTTTAATGGAAATGACACTAAGCTTTCAAGACTGTGAAAAACTTACATTTCTATGTTTGGCAGATTCTGCTAAATTTTCCCAATATAATTTAAATTTTCCGACTGGCTCGTTTGAAAATTTGTTACAGTTATATGGGGAAATATTTTCAAACAGTCAACGACTTAAAAATGAGCTTGGTCTTATTTTTTTTTATTTACTTTATGACAGTAATTGGAATATATCGCTGCAAAAGCAAGTGAAAAAAATTAATGAAAATAAAAATATTTTAACCAAAGGATATAAAGTGTTTTCCTTTATTTTGACAATACCGTCGACAAGTGCTTCAGTGGAAAGAAGTTTTTCTTGCCTCAAATGTGTAAAAACTTATTTAAGAAATACAATATCTCAAGAAAGACTTCTCTAGGCAATATTTTAATTCAAAAGGAATTTCTGGAGGAGGTTAGGGCAACTCTTCCATTTTATGGGGATGTTATAAATAAATTTGCTGCTTCGAAGGATAGGACAATTGATTTAGTATATAAAATTTAGGTAAGTCTTAAAAAATATTCTACCCCTTCCACTTCACTTACTTTTTCACCCACGAGCCGCCACTGCAGACCTGTGGTAATAGGAAGATCCGCCAGTAGTTTTCTAAGTTAATTTTGTCTCTTTTCTTGTATGAAAGTATCAGCAGTGGGTTATTCCAATTTTTAGAAATGTTTTCCTAATGCAAACATTCATTAAATAACTCACATGCCTTTGTTAATAGCCATTTCCACCATATTTGAGCATCTGTATTAAAACTTGATCTCACACCGGTGCGTTGTTGCTCCGAGCCTACATATATTATGTGATTTGTATCAGTTGGGTTGTTATTTCGAGCTGTACAAGTTCTCCTAGAATATCTTCGTTACATGTAGTATTTCGTTTTGATTCCTTATTTAATTTCCGTGTTCGTCTTTTAGCGTTATTACCTGTTTCAGATCGTTATTCGTTCTCAGGCTTCTCAATCCTTTATTGTTCTCTAAGGGTCTTGTAATCTCGAGTTCGTAGAATCGGTTTAGGTCACGTCTTATCATTTATCTCGTCTTCATAGCTAGTTTCCTAAATTCCTCGTGTCTTCCTTCTCTAAATAGTGTCCTTTCAGTCTATATTTATTTTGGACAGGACAAGTTTTTTTCTTTATACTTATAACAAAACAATTTCAGACCCCTGGTGGTCACAATCTCAACACAAGAGGGGCGAAACAAGAATACAATATTCTTGTATATCCATTCTTTACACTCTAGGGTAGTGGAACCAAAATGCAATTTTGAAGATTTATATTTTCAAAAATAAATTAAGCTATGGAGATGGGGTTTTCAACATTGGTGGAGTGTGGCCTCTCAGAAAATTAAAGTTAAATCAGGTGTCTCGCAAGGCTCACATTTGGGTCCGGTATTGGTTCTTCTTTTTATTAATAATGTGACTGTAAGGAAAGAAAGACATTTTAAACTTCAGACATTGGTGTGATCTGAACTCTCTGGAAATCAATATTCCTAAATGTAAGATCACATAAATAGCATTAAGGTGAAGTTTGTAAATAGTTTTAATGATTTGGAGGTCATTTTTAGTGAAGACTTAATTTTTAATAAACATTTAGACTCTATAATTTTAAAAGCTTCAAGAATGTTAGGTTTTTTACCACGAGCCTGTTCTCGCATATGTTAGTATATAATTGTATCGTCCTTAGTATTTTAGAGTACAATAGTGTAATATGGAGTCCTTTTCACAACTCATGTCATGATGTGAATCGTTTAGAACTAGTACAAAATGTGTTCGTGAAGTATTTATTATTTTAAGTTGAGGTTTCTATACAAACACATACCCTACCACACTCGTATTTAATTATTCAGTATTAGGAGCCTTCAACACCGTAGGGAAAAAGCACTGGTCTTATTTTTACATAAAATCCTTCACGAATAAATTAATTGTGAGAATTTGTTAAGTCAAATTTTATTTCCAACACTACAGAGGATTACTAGATCCAGGGAATTATTTCATAGTGTATTTCTTAGAACAATATATGGATCTCAACATTTCTCGGACAGACTAGTGAGGAATTATAATGATAAATTTTATGACTTTAATTTATACCGTTACAACTTTTTTTTTAAGAATAAAATTAAATGTAGAGCGTAGTGTTACTGTCCATGTATTGTATTGCATGTAAACAAATTTGTAATTAATGTTTTGTAATTGTTGTTTTTAATGTATGCTATTTGGAGCAGTTTAGAGCTCTATAAGTATTTGATAATAAATAATTATTGACTTTTTTGCATGCGGTTGAAATATTGTTAACAATTTAATTAAAGGACGTTTATATGTTACTGAGTTTTTATTTTGTAACAGCTAGAGTTTTTTCTTACTCTGTAAGTACTTATGACAATAAATAAACATATCATAAGAAGCCAAAAACAATGTATAGATAGTAAGATAAAATCTTTGAACCAAGTTGGTCAATGATAAATATACCAACTTGACAGATTTCTAATCCTTTCGATATGTTTGTAAAAATGGCTATTTTTTTATTGTGATTTTTTAAAAACCTGTTATATGTTATATGTAAATATGTTTTGTTAGAAAGATTATGTAAGTAACAGTCTTTCTTTTCTCTGTCTTGTTTTTGTACGTGCCTTTATCTAGCCAAGTACCAAAAAAGTTATTTTAGATTATACAGGTTCGCCAGAAAATGCTAGTTTCTTTATACCATAAAGAAAAAATTTTTTTTTATGTTTAATAAATTCTCGTTTAACTAAAAACGTTTACAATTGAACCACTCTGATTTTACTGGAGTATACCATACACCATTTTTCCTAAACGAATTTATTTTTTTTGTCACTTTACTATTGCTATAGTTGCAGGTTGTTCCAGTTTGGATGTTTTTTACATTACGTCCAGTAGAAAAGACATTCAACCACTTTCATTTTCTCGCCAATCTGGAAATCGGTAACAAATTCCCAAAAATGTATTCTTTTCGTCACTGTCTATAACCTGTTACTAAACAACTAAATATAACATTAATAAAACAATGAGGGAACAAAATTTAAGTTGTCCATATAAAAAGCACGCATAGAACGAAGTTACGGCCAAGAAAAGGAAACTCCACCACTATATATATGACAAAATGACAAGCAAGACATAAAAAATTTAAGTCAAATTTATCACAATTTGATAATTTAGTATAGTTTTAACTTCGTTTAAGCCGTTATTCTTAAAATGTAGTATATCATTGTGAATGTCTGATTCTACTCTAAGGTTTAAATTAAAATATAGCAAAAAATTATCTTTAAATTCTTCAAAAAGAACGATAAGAACACTTTTTTACCTAAAACTGTGTCACGAGTTGCCTGGAAAACCACTAACTTGCTACCTATCATTCAAATATAAATAAATACTCAACATGCATTTTTCGTGGTATGTAAGCTTATTTTATTAATTTTGTAATAATTATTTGTAAAAAGTATAAAATTTTAAATTAATTTTAGAAAAATTGTAAATGTCTTTTTATAACTAGACTACTAAATGTTTTTTAAATTAATTGTAGATAGGAAAGGACAGCCTTATAGATCAAAAAAAAAATATAGGAATAAGCAATGTTTGAGAAAGCCTGCTATGATAGGCGAAACGTCAAGTTAATCCCATTGTTTGATTTTGCAAATAAACCTATACCCAAGAGAGAAGTCCAATTAATATATTAACTAAAATAAGTCAAATCAAATTTTATCAAAACACAGCAACAATAAATGGATACAGTGTATGTCCGTTGACAACTTATACGAGTTCATTGCTCGTATTCAGGTACAAGAATAACAGATAAAGCTTAAAAACATCATTTGAGTTACTTAGAAACTCACCTACATTCTACATCTCAAATCAGAAAATTTTTGTTTTTTTGAGACATTTTCAAATACAAAATTTCAGAATATGTTAGATAATGTTAAAATACACCTGAAAGTCTGAGAAAATTTTTTACAGCCTCTAATAATCTAATTTTGACCTAAACCTAAAAACAGGCATAAAACTTAAACTAAGGTCGATAATCAATCTTACTTTTAACATAAAAGTACAATTTCATCTAAGCTTCATTTTAAATTTTGGCACGATCTTTTTAGACAACTTTTAATTTACTGAAAATTTTCACTTGTAATCTTCCTAGTGCCGGAAATTATTTGCGAGTGGATGAATTTTTTGAAAATTTTCCTGAGTAGAAGACGAAGAAACATTTTCTTGAAAAATTCGTCACAGAGGGAATAATTTCCGTTAATAATTCATGCACATGAAAGATTCGGTAAGAAAATTTCGCACGAAAATTTATTTTTAATTTTCATCTCGATTTTCCTGTAGTTTGATTGCAAATGACATATTGTTATTCAATTATTGTTTAGTCAGCTGTGAATGTTGAAAAGTCAGGATGACAGACCCCTTTCTGATTCAGCCTACGGTGGTCTAGTTATCCGTATATTAAAAATGTCGCGTTTTGGAAACGAAAATATACAAAATATTAGAAGTGAGGTTGAGAATTTGACGCCCCACAATACCAAAACACCTAAGGCTAGTGTTTGGAGGCAATTTTTGGAGCTTTGTATAGAAAAATCATACGACTTACTTTATAGATGAAACAATACCCCTACAAAAAGTAGCTGACGTATTGAAAGACTACGCATTTATTACGAAAAGAAAGGACCCCGAAGAATACAAGGAAACTGTGGTAAAGATCATGTGGAACTCGACAGCAAAAAAATCCAAGAAATATGTCTTAATAAATTCAAAATTAAATTTGATCCGTTCTATGATCCCGAGTTTGCAGCGGCTAGAGCTGCCCATGACACTAATCGTCGGCAGCTTCAGAAAAACTCATCCAAAAGGAAATTCAGCTATGCTGCTTTAAGTAAATATGAGTATAATAAGATTCTGATGGTCTACAACGAAAATTTTTTCATGTCGCATCATTCGAATTAGTTTGGAGAGGAGGGGAGGAGACAACGGCCCATATTGAATATTTTGTGAAAGAAACTGACAATCAAAGCAACTTCACGGGCAGGATTGAGTATAATCTAATTTCTTCTAAGACTCCACAAGGAGGGTCAAAAAAACTATCAGAGAGTAAATGGCTTATTAAAAATGTAACAGATCCTCAAGCATGTCCTGTAAGAATATTTGAAAAACTTATGGAAGAAACGGGGCAGTTTTGTAACATGCAATACATTATTTTTAACGCCAAATTCAAATTGGAAGCATCCGCAAGCCAAAGAGTGGTATAAAAACTGCCCTGTTGGCAAAAACATAATTTCTTCTTGGTTCAAAAAGGCGGCTTCAATAATTGGCATCGATACAAAAGGGAATAAAGCAACGAATCTGGTAGGGCGACAGCTGAATCGAATTTGGCAAAAGGAGGAGTCAGTAAACGACAACTAGTGAAAATTACAGGACATAATAATTTTAATTCAATAAAACCATATCTTCAAATGGATATCGACCATCACAAAAACGTAATCCAAGCCATGAGAGGGGACACCTCCAGCTCTGGTTCCATAAGTAGCATAATCTCGGCATCGATTATGGCAACTGCTGAGCCAACCATACGTTTAACATAAACAATGATTACAGATAAAAATTTAAATATGTTTGCTTAAAGTTTCTTAATAAATTGTTGTTTTATTTAAAAATATGGTGGCTTTATTGCTTAATTGCATTTATTGTTTATAGCTATTACTCAATGTTTATCCATTGTGACTTAAATAATATAAATAAACTGCACAAACACTAATTTAGTGATATACCTATAATTAATGAATGACCCATTTTCTTAGCAAAACTGAAATAACATAACGTCCTAAAACTTCAGAAACTTAAAATATAAGTTTAGCACTCAAAGGAAAAATTTAATTTTTCATTTTTATGGAATTTATACTACCAAAATTAATTGAAATATATCTTTAAAGGCCGTTTTACATGCTGCAATTCTTCTTTGCAATATGCAATAGTCTTGAACAAAGGCATGTGCAGTTTGACAAAAGGTACAAATGTCTTGCCACTGCGCATGCTTTTGTTCAAGAATATTGCAACTTGCAAGAAAGAATTGCAGCATGTAAAACGGCCTTTAGCATTTTAGGTGAATTGGAGTGATTGCCATTGCTTAACCTCAATTATTTGTATCTAACTATAAAGATTATATCTAAGTTTATATTTTAGTTGTGCGTAGAAATATAACTACTTTTTCAAACTTAAGTAAATTTAAATATTATCTACACATTGTTTCTAAATGATATACAGTCCTATATAAATTTTGTTTAAGAAAATTCTAGCGAAGTGTGATTTTGTTTTTATAAAAAACAAACTTTTCCTAAAATTTTAGTAAAGTAAAATATTTTGCACTATCTTTAAAACATACTAAAATTTTATTTTTTTAAGCTTAATTTACTAAAATTCAAGAAATTTTATTAAGTAAAACTTGCCAATTTAATTAACTACCACCTACTTACGGTCATGTGGGAGTTTTTGTTACCTAGAAGAAAACTAATTTCCGTAAACTTTACTAACGAGAAGTATACTTTATCACTTTCAGGACATTTTAAAGTTGAAATTTTGCTCTATTTAATATCACTAAACTTGACGGAACTGCACGAAATTTATCCTGAGAGTACATTATATAGGTATTATGTACTATATTTAAATTATCATATTAATCGTAAAACGTATACAGTGTGTCCCAGATTCGCTTCTCTATACAGGGATCTCGGCTCCTATTGTACAGACAGCAAAGGTTAAATGGGGAAAGTGTTAGAGGAAACTTATTGCATTCGATATCCTGCTTCAGATTTACGATCGATCAATTGTTTTTGGAAATATCGTGGAAAAACCCAAAATGGCGGATTTCGTTTTTGGCCAGTATATCCAGAACGGTAAAAGTTGACAGCTACCAAAATGTGACATTATTAGGACATATTTTTAAGAAAAATAAGATGGCTTATACGACACGTCTTCATTGTTTTTGTTAACCCGCAATTTTCATTTTCCTTATGGCCGCCATATTGGATTTTTCGATTTTTGGAAAGAGCCTAAAATTTCCAGTCTAGTGATATCTCACAAGTGCATTAAAGATTTTAGTATCATCGAAATATTACACTTCGTAAAGTTAGGTTTCAGTTTCTTCTAAGAAAGCCATGATTTAAAGTAATGTTAGCTCTCAATGCTTTTCTAAGGAGGCCACGATTTATTTGTAACAAAACTGGATTTTGACTTTGACGTTAAGTTAAATAGTTGAAAGTATCAAAGCTGTGTTTTAATAAGTAGTAGGTACGCTTTTATCCCAATAAAATGATAAATCTGACACATAAATTGTCAAAACCTATAGAAAATGGTTGACCTGTTAGCTTTGTACTTTCAATCATACAGAAACGCCGACGTTACCTCAGTAAGGTATTTGGAGATGTACCCCGAACAAGGGCAGCCTCTTAAAACCCAATTCAGGAAAATCGTAGTTAATTTAATTAACCATGGTGCCTTCGAACAACCTAGAAGCGGATACAATAATAACAATGAAAATCGAGACAGAAACATTTTACAAGCTATCAACGAAAACCCTAGTGCATCGGTAAGATCTGTAGAACAGGAAACTAATGTGCCAAAATCAACAGTATAGAGAGTTTTAAAAAAGAATAAGTACCATCCATACAAACCCATACTAGTACAAGGACTAGTAATAGAGAGTATACTAGGAGATGTAATGAAAATCCTGATTTTGTAAATCATGTCTTGTGGTCCGCTGAGAGCAGGTTCACGAATTGTGGAGTCTTTAATAGACACAACCGTCATCATTGGGCTGTGCAAAATCCTCACGAAGTGGCAGAGAGACGTCTACAGATCAGATTTGGAAGTAACGTTTGGTGTGAGATCATTGGTAAGTTAATCTAACCTTTTTTATATAGGCACCAAATGATAGTCAAATAATAATCTTTTTTTTTTTCGTTTAGTTCTTTAATGATACTAAAAGAGTATAATCTAATAAAAAAATAAAACGTTCTACTCTAGTCAGTCAACTTAGTTTTTTGATATTCTATTAAATTTTTATTCAATAATTTTTTAATGTAGTTTCGAAGAACCTAT
Source organism: Kuschelorhynchus macadamiae (assembly GCA_030620095.1). NCBI lineage: Eukaryota > Metazoa > Arthropoda > Insecta > Coleoptera > Curculionidae > Kuschelorhynchus > Kuschelorhynchus macadamiae. Next base: position 146,685 of record JAUTXW010000486.1, on the reverse strand, counting down.
AAAAATAGAATTGGGTTCTATAAATTTATTAACACTTTATCTAAATTTTCTGCAGATTTAGCTAATTCTCTAAAATTATTTTGATTATCTGAATTTAATGATTTATTATTACCCGGGAAGCCTAGTTCTTGCGTTATGAAAAAAATACCATATTAATCAAATGTCGAATTATTTTTCGATTTTCATTATGATTTATAGAAAGGAGTTCAGCTGTATTTCCGAATAATTTTAAAGCGCAAGGGGTTTGTTCTTTTGATATTTTATATTTTATTAAGGCACGGTGTACTTCTTTAAGATTATTATATTATCACTGAAATAAATTGATTTAGTATTTCCGAAATTAATATGCAATACCAACAAAATAATTTATTACGGCTATTACTTCCCGCTAACCAAATATGTTTTTCTTTTTCATAATAAAGCTGAATAGGTTTCAACTGTATACAAGCTCATTCATTACGGGATGTTTCGATAATTATTTTTGGAAAGAAAATATCTACTTTTTAATAAAGATAATTTTCCCTTTATAATTTATAGTTTCTAGTACTACCCGGCCGACCCTGCCACCCTTGACTGTTGGGCACCTATTTATAAATTATTAATCATTTCAGGAAATCGACTTATTGGACCATTTTTGTTTGACTACAACCTAAACGGGCAGAGGTTCTTAGAGCTTTTGCGAAACCAGGTTGTACCAGCCTTACGAGCTATTCTAACGGAAGATGAATTAAGAAGAACTTGGTTTCAACAAGACGGATGTTCGGCTCACAATACCATTCAAGTCAGGAACTTCTTAAGAGAGCAGTTTGACGAAAGAATAATTTCTTTAAATGGTCCAATATCTTGGCCTCCTAGATCCCCTGACCTGTCGCCCTTGGATTTCTACCTCTGGGGTCACACGAAGAGTGAAATCTATGAATTTGATCCTCTCGTGACCATAGAAATCCTGAGACAAAGAGTTCCGGCCACATTTAGAAATACTAACCGAAATACACTTACCAGGGTTGTACGAAAAACAGTTACCAATTGTCAAAAATGTCTCGATGCAAATGGACGTCATTTTGCAGATTTGTAAATTAATGTTACCCACTTACAAAGTAGTTAAAGCTCATTTAGATTTTTAAGTCGTTATTTACGTTCATGTTGTATTGAAAATCAATGCGTTCAATACATTACTTACTTATTAATGTAATCTTGTGACAAATAAATCATGGCCTCCTTTAAAAACATTGAAACCTAATTTACGGAATGTGATATTTTGATGACACTAAAATCTTTAATGCACTTGTGAGATATCACTAGACTGGAAATTTTAGGCTCTTTCCAAAAATCGAAAAACCCAATATGGCGGTTATAAGAAAAATGAAAGTTGAGGCGGGTTGCGGGTTAACAAAAAACAATGAAGACGTGTCGTAAACGCCATCTTATTTGTCTTAAAAATGTGTCCTAAGAATGTTACATTTTGACAGCTGTCAAATTTACCGTTCTGGATATACTGGAGAAAAACGAAATCCCCTATTTCGGTTTTTCACCGATATTTCTTAAACTTATTGACCGATCGTAAATCTGAAGCCAGATATCGAATACGATAAGTTTCCTCTATAACTTTCCCCACTTAACCTTTGCTGTAGGTATAATAGGAGCCGAGATCCCTATATAGAGAAGCGAATCTGGGACACACTGTATGTGAAGATTTTTTTTTAATGGATAATTTAAAGAGTTACACTTTATGTAAGTTTTGTAAGAGGATTAACGATATTAAAATTAATCACAGAACATTGTCATGCCTAACAAAAGTAGTAGAAAAGACCGCTGTCTGCTCTTTGCGGATGTTAACAAAATAATTTATCTATTATCTCAAAATAAGCAAAGCAAAATATTATCCAAATATTATATCTACTTCCTGAAACATAAACTTTTATAAAAATCTGATGAGTTGTATACACCCGAAGCACCTCTTTACTCCCCATTAAGAAAGGAAGAAGTAATGCAAGAATTTAAAAAATATTTTGATGCCTTAGCTGCCAGATTAGAATAATTCGTTGTTTATCTAAAGTAAAGATGTAATATATGTTATGTTACTGTATTAGTGAAAGCCCAAACTTTGAAATAAAATATCTAAACAATAATGCAATAATGTTAATTTTCTGTCTTATCACATGACATATGTCAAAAAGATTTTCGGGGATAATACCACGAGTGCTTAAAAATTTTCGATAATTTTTCACGAATGCGTAGAGAAAACACGTGAGTGGAAAATTATCTGGTTAATTTTTAAGCACGAATGGTATTTAGGAGGAATATTCCACGAATCAAATACAGGGAAACTAAGCTTTATTAACTAAATATTAAATACATACCTATTTCAAGTTCAGAAATTTGAATTTTGTAACAAATTGAACACAAACTTGGATTTAACGGTGTTTCTTGGTTCGCTTTGGTTAGGTATGTAACCACACCTAACCAGGTAAGTGGAAATACCATGTTTCCTAGACGACTCGGTATTTCCGCTATAATTTTTCGAAAACACCAGTCTTACGGGAAAATTTGTACATGAGTGGAATATTCGGGGATAATACCACGAGTGCTTAAAAATTTCCGATAATTTTTCACGAATGCGTATCTTCTTATAATTTCTCGTGTGCCAAGGATTTCAAGTTCAGAAATTTGAATTTTGTAACAAATTGAACACAAATTGAATAATAATATACTAACAAAATTATTTCTCTAAATCTTGAAAAGTACTTAATATAAATCTAAATATTGAATTTTAATTATTGATTGTATAATAAAAGGTACAGTTCTGATAATTATTAACTACATTGTTGTTTTGCGACCACGTAGAAGATGCCGTCAGACCACTACTTGTACTTGTGCTGGGTGATGCTACTACAAGGGCTGGATGCACGTGCTGTTGAGGTGGTTCTTTTCCAGGTTCCCTCATTTTTTCAATAATTTTTTTCTGGTGATCTGGATCCATTTGCAAATAACTTTTCGCATTCGAATGACCTGTAATTTTTATTAAGTTTTGCTCCGACACTCCGCTTTTGGCCAGCTTGGACACGGCAGTAGCTCTGAGGGAATGGTTGGTAAATTTTTTTGTGGTATTGAGGCCTGATTTCTGTGCTTGTTTTTTTGTCCAAGTTGAAATCTCGTTTTCTCCTACTGGGCTGTTTTTGAACCATTTTCCGGAAATTTTCCAATGGGGGTTTGGCATCAAAAATAGTCGAGTGTTGGAGATACTTTTCCTTTTATCTTGTAATTCTTTATAAATTCTTACTGGGCAAAAGCTGGGACTTCTCTTGTTTCTCACCAACCACTTCGAATCGGCGAGTTTTCGGCCACCACCTTGACATGTTTTAGAAAAAACAGGGTTGTATTGAATTCTACCTGTTTTTCCTCCGAAGTTATCAGTTTCTTCTTTGTTTCGGCTCTTGCACCTTCTCCTTCTCTCCAGGCTAATTCATAGGCCAACAGAAAAAAACACTTCTTTTGTAAACCCTCTGGAGTTGATTCATCACAAGCTTCGATTAGATTTTTTAATTCATTGTATGTTAAAAAAACGACCGATTCTCTGCATTTGCCTTCAATACCTTGCAAATGTCTCCTTTTGGCATTTTTTGCGTCTCGGGCCGATTTGAATTCGATCTGCTCAAAGGGATTTATATTAATTTTGTATTGATTGAAATACCTTTCCATCAATAATTTCGCGGTCACATTCCAAATAATTTTTACGGTGTTTCTTGGTTCGCTTCCAATTATATTTTCATCAATTTCCTCTTCTTGAACTAGCCCAAAGCGATTATTCATATTGACAACTTTTCAAAAATGTACTTAAATAAAAAATCAGTTTCTAGGGACTCTAGCGTCTCTCAGAAGCAGGTTTCATATTGTCAAGTTTTATATGTTTATATGGTATGTAACCACACCTAACCAGGTAAGTGGAAACACCACGTTTACTAGACGACTCGGTATTTCCGCTATAATTTTTCGAAAACACCACCAGTCTTACGGAAAAATTTGTACATGAATGGAATATTCAGTGTAATCACCTCCAGCTTACCCTGGGGGCAAAAAACGTCCGGAAATCCGACCCGTTGCTATGGTAACGTTGAAAAATAAAGGCATCTGACTGGCTATAAAGTACAGGTGTAAAATTTTCTGAAAAATGAACTTTCTAATTTCGCTTATAGCCTAGTAAAAATAAATTAGTAGCGTCACTGTTTTAAATATTTGCCCTCTGCCGACAAAATTCGCCAGATTGTTGGCAGCAAGCGCTTCAGAGATCCGTCTTTCTAGCTGCTAGGTTCGAGGGGTGCGTCATGGTTGCGTCCCAGAACAGAGTCTGATTGGCGAAAATGAATACGTTACTGTGTGCTGCTTTTGGGTGTCTCAACATGTCGAAAAATTGTTTATATTTTCTTTTATGAATTATAGTTACTTTAGATCTTCTAATCGGTATATTTCAAATAAAATATACAATATGTTTTTGTTTAATCTTTTGAATAAATTCCTGTTTTGACGTCATGTAAATGTAACTTAAATGAAAAACTGTGACATTGAGTATTTTTGACCATATGAGTAATAAAAATGAAATGAAAATAAGTAGTATTCTAAAATCTGTATATACAAAAATAACAAATAGTTATTCAGGAAATCTTGAATTTTTGTCACTTCCAGCTTTTAGCCTCAATTCTAATTTTTTAACTAAAAGTCGATTATGTAATAACAATGGAATTTATACATCAAATAATCCCCTGATATATTACTGAACACATATTAAATGGATGTTAAAATTATAATTGATATAGGTAGTAGAAAATCTCTGAAACAATAACATATTAATACTTGATTTTTTAGGATATTCTAAAGTTTTATTCCACCCCTTTTTAAATTCCTACCAATTTCTGAATTGAAATGTTAAATAAATTGTACAAATTTAATGGAAAATTTAACGTATCATTTGAGAAACTTAAGACATTTAAGATGATTTACGCAAAAAAAATAATATTTTCGTCATATTTGTTTTCATCTTTCAGATTATTTCAGTATTATTGCTATCGTATTCGACCATATCCGTAGGCACCATTGATAGCGCGACGCGAAAACAATGTGACAGAAATAGATCAAAGCATTTGTCGAGGAGTAGACCTATTAGTTTATTTCTGCTACGCTTATAGCATCTAAACCAAAATTCATAAAATAATATTGATTTTTGTTCGGGACTTAGAAACTTCGAATTGTCCAATACAACCGTAAATTTTAATCTAGTTCTGGCCATCGTTGCCAATCGGTTCCCACAGTCTTAACCTCAAAAATTATAGTTATTTTTATTTGTTTAATATAATGAAATCACAAATAACTTTAACTAGATTCAAAGTTACATTTTAAACACACAATTCACATATTTCGTTATATAGAATTTTTGAGTTTTAAAAAGAAATACATAACAGTCTCTAAGACTATTCTGCGAAATACCTCGCAGAACTTTCTTGATACCCGCCCTTATTCGTTCTCTTTTATGCTTTTCTGTCGACTTTCCAATGCTGTTAAGATCGCATTGCAATGTGCTATCTACCGACAGGAATTCAATTTAATTGGATTATAGAAGAGATGCTACAGGAAGTTTTTGAGAAGTCGGTTCCTCACCTCGAGGTATGATTTCGTGATGTCGCGTCGAGGTGATTCTATTGAGTTACTCGAACATAAACTCTAGCCATCTTGGGAATTTATGTTTACTTTTGCTTTGATACTGACACCAAACAAATAAAACATTTTCTAGGAATCGTTATTAAATCAATAAGAATAAAGCAAAACGTTTTTCTTTGCTTAGTATCATATGAGTTTTAACTAAATAAATATTATACAGTGATCGTTTGAAGTACCGCATATATTCGATAAAGATAAAAATATTGGAAAAACCCTGTGAACCGTCAATATTTTTACTCAGCTCTTTCTGCATGAAATCAAACGTTCGCAATGACCCGCCTTCTGCTTAAAATGTGTAACATATTTTATATAAAATACAAAAGTTTCACAAGGTTTTGTACTTACGTCATCGATGAAGTCCGAACTTGGAGAAAAGGGCATGTCGTAGATAATTTATATAAATTCAATAGCGTTTAAATTTTGTAATAAAGTTAGGCAATATTGAAGCAAGTATGCTCCAAGCACGTTCGGAATTGTTTTCTAATAAAATGTTTAATTTAGAATAGAGTTCTACGAAAGCGTAGAAGGGTCACAATTTTTTTATTTTTATTTCTGTAACAAATTCCGACTTCTACCTCGGAATTCCGACTTCTAACTCGGAATTCCGACTTCTATCTCGGAATTCCGACTTCTATCTCAGAGTTCCGACTTCTAACTCGGAATTCCTACTTCTATCTCGGAATTTCGACTTCTATCTCGGAATTCCGACTTCTATCCCGGAATTCCGACTTCCAACTTGGAATTCCGACTTCTATCTCGGAATTCCGACTTCTATCTCGGAATTCCAACTTCTATCTCGGAATTCCGACTTCTAACTCGGAATTCCGACTTCTATCTCGGAATTCCGACTTCTATGTCGGAATTTCGACTTCTATCCCGGAATTCCGACTTCCAACTTGGAATTCCGACTTCTATCTCGGAATTCCGACTTCTATCCCGGAATTCCGACTTCCAACTTAGAATTCCGACTTCTATCTCGGAATTCCTACTTATATCCCGGAATTCCGACTTCCAACTTGGAATTCCGACTTCTATCTCGGAATTCCGATTTCTATCTCAGAATTCCGACTTCTATCTCGGAATTCCGACTTCTATATCGGAATTCCGACTTCTATCTCGGAATTCCGACTTTCAACTTGGAATTCCGACTTCTATCTCGGAATTCCGACTTCTATCTCGGAATTCCGACTTCTATCTCGGAATTCCGACTTTTATCTCGGAATGCGTTGTAATTAATACACGACTGCTTATAAGCGCAATCACTTTTTTATATTCTTTTAACGTCAAATGAAGCGTTCATTTTAATTGAAATTAATATTTTAATTATAGGGCTCAGGATGAAGCTAGGTAAAACTACAAAAGTCCAAATTAAAAAATAACGACTGGGTCTGTTCCGATGGCTTGAATATGGTTGACATGAAAAATAAAATCTTGTACTTTGCTTTATCTTTTTCATAGATAGTAGAAATAACAAAAAGCCATTTAGTAAGAACATCTGAACCATATTATGTTAAAAAGATGCAATAGCACGAAGGGGGTGCACGCATTTTCAGATAGCACCTATGAAAGGTTTATGCATCCTCTATTAAAGTAACTTATATTTCGTTAAACGATTATTCATTACTCATTATTTTTCAATTCGGTTGTTATTCATTCAGATTAAATTTCATCATCAAAGTATAAGAGATTTTAGGATAACTTTTTCAAGTAAGGACAGGAACATAACTAATCAGTTACATTCTATGTATGATACAAAACATAATAACTAAAACAAAGTCAGAAAAAACAAATTTCCCTGATACCTGTTAATTAAAATAATACTCGAGTAAATTGACTTGCTTTAAATCGTTTTTATTAGTTTCATTTTATTTTCACCAACTTTATAATGCCAGATTACAATCGATGACCATGAAATGATTTGATAAGTTTGTCCCATTATCCTGAACAGGATCGTCAAGATAAAAAAAATTTATCTCGGAGAGGGATCCTGGGAAATGGCTACCATATAAAGGAAAGGCAGCAGGAGCGCAAATTACCCATTTTCGGCGCGGGGAGGTAGCGGAACTAAAAAGAAAAAAAATTATAGTTTAAAACCTAAAAAACACGCTTTAATAGTAAATTGAACTAAAAAGAAAAAAACATAACTTTTGTTAAAAAGCGTAGGGTGCCTTTATGCCATATTTCATACTGACTTTACTTCCAGAAATTATACTGATAAAATATTTATAATAACTGATATCAGACCCACTCTGTTTTCACAATGACATTAATTTTCTTGTTAATCACTTTATTCTCATCTAAAGGGTTTTTTTTAGTTCAGTTTACTATTAAAGCGTGTTTTTCAGTGTTTTAAACTATAATTTATTAGAATTCCTCCACAAATGAAGACATTGATATTTTATGAAGTTTGAAAACAAAAATTTGTAACATGATTTCAGCAAAAAAAAATTGTTAGCAAATCACATACTCATAAATCAAGTTTCCGTTGTAGGTCTTATGTCTAACTTCGTGGAAGGGCATCGATCTATCAAAACAGAGTACAGGAACACAGTGAAAAGTTAATTATAATTTTGATTGTTTCTTCAAGCACCTTATTTTCTTTCTTTGTAAACCTCTTTACAAATAAAGCGCATTCTACTGACAAGGTACAACTCAATAATCGTAGTTGTAAATTTTTTTCGTGTTGATCACACCCAACAAAAGGAATAGGTATTTCTTTTAATTTGTCCAAAATATGAAAATGTGTACCTTGATACACGTGGTTTGCTGACAAAATATATAATACGGTAGACTTCATTACTGATTATAGACTCTTTGACTAACATTCCCAGTCATTTACATTTTTTATAACTTATTAAGTTTCATTACCCGTTTTGGATCTTCTTCTACTTGTCATAAAAGTTTGTAATAGATACATCATTAATATATTGGAATGACTCGGCCGGCCGGGGTGTTCTACCCTTAAGGACCTCACTGCCACTTTTATGCATACTATACATTATTATTAGACCTATTGGCAACAACTTCCAATTAATATTTTGGGACATAATATGAAAATATGACTTTTCTCATTCAATAAAATTTGTTTCAGTTTTCTAATCCTGTCACTTTTATTCATAGAGTTGTTATTTCTAGACACATTGGTAATTAAATTAATTGAATTTTTCCTGCTTTATTAAAATTAATTTGAATTTTCTACCCTGTCCGAAACTCGCTGCTACATTAATTCATAATATATATTATTTCCAGACATCGGGGTAATAGCCTCCTATAAATATTTTGGCTTGCAGTACCATCCGAGGGAGTCTACTTGGGGTAAAATATACTTTTTTTCTTATTTATTAAAATCTATTTAAGTTATATACTCTTTAGAGATTCGCTGCACTTTTTATTTATACTTAATATTATTTATAGATAGGTTAGTAAAAACATCGTATAAATAGTTTGGCTTGCATTGCCGTCCACGGTGTCTCTACAAGGGATAGAATATAATTATTTATTTCTTCTTCATTTATTAAAAATTTCTTTGTCTTCTACACCTTCAGGGGTTAGATTTTGTTATACTAGATACTATTTCTAGACATTTTCAGCAATTAATATTTTACACAAGTCATAAATATCTTTATCACAAGAATAATTATTAAATGTGCAGTCACTGCACAACGTATCCAAAGCAAAGATTGAAACATTTATGTAAAAACACTACTAGAAGTCGAAATTCCGAGTTAGAAGTTGGAATTCCGAGATAGAAGTCAGAACTCCGAGATAGAAGTCGAAATTCCGCGTTAGAAGTCGGAATTCCGAGATAGAAGTCGGAATTCCGAGATAGAAGTCGGAATTCCGAGCTAGAAGTCGGAATTTGGTACAAAAATAAAAATAAAAAAATTGTGGCCCTTCTACGCTTTAGTAGAGTTTTATTAGGAGAGAGGTTTTATATATCTTGCATTTATAGAAAAATTTATCTTCCGTTCGCAGTTTTCCAATACTGCTAAGAAATATATACAAGGGGTAACAAAGGTAAGGAAACGGCGAAATATCTCAGGTACCGCTTACCTGAATTTAATGAAAATTCGTACAGTTAGGTATGAAATTATGGCGGATTCAATGGCGAGTTCTGCATTGCTGCCAAGTTTACTGTTTTTCAGTTATAAAGGGAAATTTATTTTTTTTTATATATAATATTACATTTTTAAAACCTGCATCAAATCGTGAATACTTTTTCTTAAGAGCACGTTTTGCTAAAATAAAGATCTTTTATCCATAACTTAATGTATTGCCTTTTATTAAAATACCTGCAGACAAAAGGTTACCTGATATGTTTGACATTGTGAGTTTGTTATTTTACAAAAATGATTTGTTTAACTGAAACCCAAATAGTTAAAATTTTAAATATACTGGGTTATGGGGACAGAATGCGAAACCTGCAAGATGTTTGTCACATTTTTAATGACAAATATCCTAACAGAAATCAAATAACTAAATATATCGTTAGTAAAATTAACAAAAAATTTCGTGAAATCATTTAATACATAAAAAAGAATGCCAGCCTCATCGATTCGTCTACATTCGATTTCTATTCGCTTCTTTATATCCTCGAGGTCATGGGGCTTAATTTTATACATTTTAAAGGTGTCACCACTAAAAGTAGTGGAGGGCGTCAAGTATATATATATAAATATATATATATATATATATATATATATATATATATATATATATACATATATATATATATATACATATATATATATATATATATATATATATATATATATATTTCGTACATATTATATACAATTTTTATTTTGTAAAAATAAACTTTCGTTATATTTAAATTCTTTCTATACGTATTCAACCGCACGCCTTTATCGTACCATTTTCAGTGTGTGTGAACGAATAACAATAGGCAAAACGAATAAATTGACACCAAACCGGGTGGTACTACCTGCACTTCATGAAATTGAAAGTCTAATAAATTGTTGGTGGGTCACCCTGTAATTCTTTTGCATAGCTAATGTGGTTTTATCACTCTGTACATTTCTGAAACATACTACACACAAAACTGCTTGCAGAACCAGATAAATGCCACAAAACTTTACAACACAACATCAAAAACTCCTCTAACCTATACGGTATGCTATCCAGTTAACATAAGATAATTCAGTTTTACACGCCTGAAAGTTTCGACATAAAGATAACTTAGAAAAATGGTGTTTTCCAACTTAGAAAACTTCCATCATGTCCTAGTTATTTCTATTTGAAACTTTTCTACGAAAAGCAATAAGTACACGAAGGTTATCCTCATCATTGCATAGCTGTAGGATATCGCAACAAAACAAGAAAAATATACGTGCCTGGTTTTTTAGAAAAGTAGTATAGAAGACACAATTTTCTTTATTTGGAATTTATGAATTCAGGCTTTATATTTCATGAAAACGCTTGCTTGTTTTCAAATATTCAAAATAAGAGTTATTCCAGGCAGGGTCTGTTTTTGTTTATGGTGGGCCCTAGGCCTTAGTATTTTTAAGCTAAAATACATTCATTTCAATATTCCTGTAAATGCGAAAAAAAAAAACAAAGACAGAAAACACGGCCAGAAAATACTAATGACTAAAAAAAAGTTATCCATAGTTTCCCTTCCTTGGACTCAAGTTCACATTATCCCCAGGCCCTCTGGGTTTAAATGGAACAATTTCATTTTTTTGTTGTTGTGATTTTTATGTTACACCAGCACTACCGCTGTAGCAACCACTTTAAGCTGATGATACGCGCCTTTAATACAATTAATTTTTTCCTCAAACATCAATAATTTACTGCCTTTGTTTATATAATGACCTCACATCAAAACGTTTTGTAATTGGCTGTGACGTCACGAAGCATGCTTCCCGTGTCGGTGTCAGAAAAATAACACTATGATACACATTTTTTGTTCCTGGTAAACCAATATTTTATCTTGATTATTTATGCCCAAACCCCCATGAAAACTGTATTTTTTTATTCGCAACTTTGCTTTTGTGGACAGTACATTGACATTTTAAAACTTAAGTAGTGTAGTCAGTAATTTTTGTATATTTCCTAAAAAGTGAAAAAAAGAATAAGAAAGTATGGAAATATTCATTTATTTATACCTGATGCGAATAACAAAACGATTAAAAATGAATGGATTTTCTAGATTTTCGACTATATTGTAAACCACTTTCACATATGAGCCCCCAAACATAGTTTCCCATCATATTTTCGTTATATTGTCCTTGGTAGCGACGCTCCAATTCTAGTATATCCTGGTGGAAGCGCTCGCCTTACTCCTCAGAGTACGTTCCCATATTCTCCTTGAATTTATCAAGGTGACTATCAAGTATATGAACCTTAAGGGACGTCCTACATCCCATGTCACTATAGGACTTCCAACCAGCTGTACATAGTTTTCGTCTTTGTGATTACCCAAGAAACTTCTTACCAGGGATAAAAAGTTGTTCCAAACCAATTTTTCGGTTGAATTAAGCATTTTGGGAAATTCCTGACACTTCATGATTTTTCTTATTTGCGGGCCGACAAAAACTCCAGCTTTAACCTGTGCCTCAGACAGCTTTGGGAATCCTTTGTAAGTACTTAAATGTTGATGATTCTGTGTCTAACGCTTTGACAAATTGCTTCATAAGACCCAATTTGATGTGCAGTGGTGGCATTAACACTTTTCTGGGGTCCACCAATGGTTCCCACTTGACATGTGACACTACGTTTCCACACAGAGAACTCCGGCCGTTGGGTCCAATCTTTTTTGTAGTAATGAGCTTTAGTATCACTGGTGTCCCAGAGACATAGGTAATATGGAAACCTGGTAAAGCCTCCTTGGAGACCCATAAAAATCCCACCATTTTAAAGTCTCCAATAACATCCTAAGCATATTCTTCATACTTTAAGACTTCTAGCAAAATCTTGACGCTGGTATAATCCTCTTTAAGTTGAACGAAACGTGCCAGTGGAAGAGATGGATACTTGTTGCCATTATGCAGTAACACAGCTTTGAGACTTCTCGACGAGCTATCGTTAAAGAGGCGCCACTCGTTCGAATTGCAGGGAATTCCAATTTCCTGGGACAGACCGGTCACATTATGATAAAAGCAAAGCTTTTCTTGACATGTAAAAAAGCTGGCGAAAGATCGCGGCGCTTTCTTTGACTTACGACCTGCACACTTGCATCTAATAAGTTCCATTGTTTTAGCCTTGATGTTAAAGCTCGCCATTACATTTGGTAAGACCAGGGGTCTCTTATTAGATCGTTCAGGTCTTTTTGATTGGGATAGAATGGCTTTCTTTCCTGGGAATCAGCTTCTAACTTGTACTCTGGATCTTCAACTTCGTCGTTTTCGGATTGGCTACTTCTACGGGGGAGGTTTGGGTACAGGGAGCTCAGGAGAATGACGTACTGGTGCTGTAGACGATGGAATATCTGGATATATAATAGCGGATGCGTTTTTTTCCAGTTCGGCGTTTGGAAGGATCTACCATGCAAAAATAACACTTGAGTAAGTGATCAGTGGGTTCCCGCCAAATCCTTGGAACAGCAAATTTTAAGGCTCTCTTTTCTCCTCTAAACGACCCTGCAAAAAATCAAAGTTGTAAATGGCATATTACCTTCTAGAGTTTTTTTGCAATTCTCACAAGTGTAATGAGGTGCCCACGGTTTGACCTGATCCCCAACAGGCATGCCGAAGTACGCTTTGTAAGCCTCACACATTTTAATTGATGCATTCACAGAGTACTTTCTTCCTCTCGTCTTAATAAATTCACTACAAACATAACAAAACGCGTCTACCGGACGCTTGCAAACTCTTGACATATTTTTATTGTACACGCAAAGTTGCAGTGAAGTGACAGGCCACTGACTTGAAACTATTAAGTGGTTGACATTAGTAGTAGTGCGTTCCGAATGTTATCCGAAGTAGCAGTACGTTCATATTTTCAGCTTGGAATGAAGTAAAGGGAAAAGACGCAAATTCACTGATTTTGAAACAGGCCAAATTTTGTAAAGTCGATGTCCTGATCTCAAAAGCAAAGTTTCTGTAGAAAACTAAAGTTTTTTTATATTTGTGAGGCAAAACAAATCGGGATCTTAGTTTTTTTTTCTAACAAAACCTATACCATTTTTGTCAATAATTATTAAAGACTTAATAAATCTGATATTAAACATAAGATGATCTTGCGTGAACGGTGCGGCAAATTTTATTCGCGCACGTTCCGTTCGTCTGACCGTTAGACACCATTTTGTTTCATCATATTGGATTCCTCCCAATATTTTACCAGTGTCTACCTATGCTACACTTGATTTTTTGACCATAATTTAAAATAAATTTAATACGTTGTTTTTATATATTGACACACACCGCCATTTTGTACGTTATTTATCCCTATAGCACATTTAATTCTTTTTTAAGTCAGTTGAACAAGATTTTTTTTATATTACTTTTTTCGAAAATTTTATTTGGCTGCCATTTTGTCTTGCCATCTTGAATTCTACAACTTTAGCAGTTTATCTCTGTATCACACTTAATGCTTCCACAACAACAAGACAACAAAATTAATCTAATAAATAGTTTTTTCAGGCCGATTTTTTTAATATTTTATTAGACCACCATTTTGTTTTGCTACCTTGGATTTATACTAAAATGTTACTTGTTCCTTCCTATGTAACACTTGATGTTTGTACAAAATTAAAGGTAAATTAGATAATTAGTCTTTTTAATAATTATTTTTTTTATCGTTTCATTAGGCCGCCGTCTTGTTCCGATATATTAAATTTTTAACAAAATATTATCAAGTTATCCCTATATGACCCTTAATTTTTGACCAAAATTTGAAGTCAATATGGCAGGTAGTTTTTAAATATGACGCGAATTGAGAGACAGACAGACAGACCGATAGACGGACCGACGGAATGGATAAAACATAGTTTTTCGCATCTAGTGACGCTAAAACGTTAAGATGTGTAAAACGTGAGAGGGTAATTTTTTTCATTATTATGAATTTGGCCGCCATTTTGCCCGACCATCTTAAATTAGCACCAAAATTTTGCCAGTTCTTTTCTGTACCACAATTTATTATAGCACATAATTTGAAATCAATCCATTAAGTAAATTTGAGATACATTAGATGAAAAGCTTTATAGTAATATTTTTTTTTAAATTCACTAGGCCGCCATTTTGTTTCGCTAAGATTTTTACCAAAATATTACCAGGTCATCCCCATATAACCCTTAATTTTTGGGCCAAAATTTGAAGTCACTCGGAAAAGTATTTTTTTAGCTATGTCGCGAACAGACAGACAGACAGGACGACGCGACGGAATTGAGAAAACAGGTTTTTTGGCATCTAGGGACCCTGAAACGTAAAGATCTGAAAAAATGTTGGAGAGTGATTTTTTTCACGATTACAATACTTGCTATTTACGAGGGAAGTAAAAAGGAAAGCACTAACCCGACCGACAAGTTCTATGGGACCAGCTACTCTATTGTGATATTGTTACGTGTTCTCTAATCTCGTTATTTGAATCATTAAATTTTTTTAAATTTCCCCAAAGAAATAATGGTCAAAAAGCTCAAGTCTGGAGAATGAGCTGGCTGGATAATTGTTATTATCAGAATACACGACGACAATACCGGCATTATAGAGTGGGAAACCGTCTTGTGGCCACCAGATTGTTTGACGTGCTGCAATAAGGATAAATGTATGTATTAATCACTTGAAAACGGGGCTGATCACGCAATAAACCTTTGCTGAATAAAAGAATCGAAGAAAATGTCCATATTCCTCAAGGAGTAAGAGTTTTAATAACAAACATAGAAACATATTTCAAATCTCGGTCTCAGTAAATTATAATTAATTAATAACATGCTACGTGTTTCGTCATTTCGACCATCATCAGCTCTACAAACAGAGAGAACCTTAATAAATAATCACATTCATAAAACGGAAAACATTAACTTACAAATAAAATAAAAACACACTAAAATGCAACAAAACAAACAAATACTTATACATATTTGATTGATACTAAAATGAGGTCAAGTCTCACGTGACTAAACTAAATAAAATATTAAAAAAGACGCATGTCCCCAGCTGGGATCCAACTCTGACCGCCTGTGTGGGAGGCCAGAGTAAGTGCCTATAGACCACTGGACTGGTCAAGGAAAGTAGCCAAAAATTCTCACTCTATAAATTAGTGGATGAAATGAAGGTTACCTATAATAATTATTACAATAAATTATTTAACAATTTTTTTGTTCTTATTGAGTTTATTCGGGTAATTAAGGGCTATTATTTTCAAAGAAGTTACGAACTCTAATTGTTTATTGAAAGTATTCGTCGTAATTTCTGTGGCAGATAAATTAGACTCGTCGACTTCTCATCGTGTTAATAACCAACGAAAAATTTCGTAAAGATTATCGGAAAATCGGTGTTCTTTCTGTTTTACAAAAACATTATCTTATTGTTTATTGAAATACTGTAGACTTTACGATATTTTATTATTTAAAATAAAACCGACTTCAAAAAAAATCCCTAAAAAGTAAAGAATAATATTTTATTTATTCCTTAAATATAAATATTTTGAAATCGACACCCAAAACAGCCTCACCCAGCCATTACAAAATATAGCTGATGTCTTTTATATTACATTACATATAAACCATATATATAGCTAGTCTTATATGATTTAAAACTGATGCCCGAATCACTTGCTCTCAGTACCCTTTTGTGAAACTGAGGAAACGCAAACTGCTATTTCTATCCAATCTCACAAGCTCAAAGTCCAATGGTAATATTGACTTCGTATAGGACATTTATAAACAGACCAATAACGAATTCGCATTTCGAGACATGCGCAGAAATATTTTGGGGGCCTCGTAACTGTTGGCTAGGTTAGTGCATGAAGATTTTATTGACCGCCGTGTTATAGAAGATACTCTTGGGTAAACAAAATGTAAACTATAAAACAACTCCAACCCCAGGAGCGACCAAATTTACTCAGTAGTTCGGCTTCAAAATAGTGACGTGAATAACATATTAAAATCTGTATTAGGTTAGTAAGATTAATAATGAGTATATACTTAAATATAGACACAATGTCTATATTTAAAAAATAAATAAAATATTATTTTTTAGAGAGTTTTTTTGAGTCGGTTTTATTTTTTTTAAATATTTTATTTTTACTCACATTTTATTGATTTATTACAAGTTACATTTTTTGAAATATTATAATATATATATATATATATATATATATATATATATATATATATATATATATATATATATCTAACATAATACAAAAAGTTTACACACACTACTAAAATTAGATTTTATAATATATATTGGAATGCATCGATATAGTTCGAATTCTTGATTGGCTCAGGGGATTTAAACATTGATATGCTAGAGTTTGAAAATAAGTCCATAAAAGATTTTGTAGGTCAGTTAGTAAAGGAACGAACTCGATATACTTCACACAGTGCCAAACTCCTAGATATCTCGTTCTGCTCAAATAACATATCTAAAATTATTTCTCAAGTATGCGCTTCTAATGAAATATCGGATCACCATCTTGTATCCTGTCTAATTTCAAGTTCAAAATTATAAATGACACAATTATTACATACTTCCCGAAATCTTCATAATATTGACATTAACGATTTTATCCAGAATTTGAATTTGATGAATTTTTGCCCGTTTACTACGCCGATGATATTGATTTAAAGACTTCTCGATTCAACTCAATTATACTGCGTCTTTTGGTTATTATGCTCCTATAAAACCCGTTTGAATTTCAAAAAATTCGGCACCCCGGCTAACCAATGCTTTGAAGTTGCTCACGCGCAGACGCGATAAAGCCTTACATTAATTTAAACAGCTCAAGAGACCTGCGGACTGGAATTTCTATAAGGCTTCGAGAAATAAAATCAACCACGCAGTTAGGAGAGAAAAAAGGGCCTATTTTGAATATAAGATCTCTTCTTAAGATGGCAAGGTGTCCTGCAGGGAGGTAAAGAAGCTGAACATGGTAACTCAATAATGAACTACCTGATCATCTGTCTGATCCACAGAAGATAAATAATTATTTTTTGAGTGCACTTCCCAACCTGAATCCGGATGCAAAGACAATGGATTATCTGGCAAATAACAAGTTAATAGAAAATCAATTTTCATTTGAACCGACAAGTGAACTAGAAAATTTTCGCATTATCCTCTCAATTATAACATAAACTCCGGTGTTATAAGCCACGTTATAAAGATTTGTTACGTAACTGCAATTTTAGGAGTTTGCAATTATTAGGGTAGCTTGTACGGTGGTTCGGCTTTGGGGGAGTTCAAAACTTTTCAATACGTTTCATTTAGTGTATGAAGAAGGAAAGTCAAAAAATATATATAAAATGGAAGGGCGCCAACACACGTAAAAAAAAAGAATCTACATTACGTCCTTCATACACCCTTCACCCGTGTGTTAGTAAAAATGCTGAGGCAAACAGTAAAACACAATATACAATTATTATTTCCCTTTATTTCAGATTATACTTGTGAATATTTATCAGTGTTTAAAGGAAATGCAAGAATGTGATATAAATTATATTTATAGATAGAAATAAGTATAAGAATTCGAAAATGAAATTTAAAAATAAAAGGTACGAGGAATTTATAAATTTAAGTTAAAAATCTTACCAAGTAGGTAGCAGGTAAGCAGGAGGTGATAACTCAAACTTGGGCCTGGTTGTTGGGCTGCGTACTAGAGGCCAAATACTTCAAAACCTCTTCGGTAAAAGTGGATCTTGTTAGTGCCAACGTTCGGTAAGTAGAATACTACTTCCGATTTCAAAAACCTTTTAAACGGGTCCTGTCGGAACCACAACCCTTGCGGTGGCAAAAAGGTTTTCTTTTTTATTTTGGCTTCACCCAAAAGTTCTTAATGTGAAAACTATTGGGTTCAAAACTACCACAAAAGTGAAATACAGGCTTTCACATTTCAATGAAAATGTAATAGTGATAAAATGCAAAGTGGTAAAATGCAAAGTGGTAAAATGCAAGGTGGTAAAATGACCGCTGAGCTGTAAAAGAGAGAAAAAATCCAATCTTGCCAGAATAAATTAAAATTGTTAATTACCTGGCTGTTATTCGATCACTGTTCAAGACAAATTTTAAAACAACCTTCAAACAGGATCAGCCGTTTAATTGAATTTTCACGGCCACAGTCAAAATTAAATAGAATGAACTCGTTCGAAAACGATTTTAGCCCAGAGGTTTATCAAAGAAAAAATGTTTAAAAAAAGGTAGGAATTTGGCTAAAAAAACTAACATGTTGGAAGTGCTCTACGCAAAACTTAATCTTAATGTTCCTATATTTTGTCTCTTTCCCCCGTATTGACTTGGTAAAAATAAACGATTTTTTAAAGGATAGGCAACTCAGAATACAGTAAATATTTCAATAAATTTTTATATATATTGAATTTAAATATTTATTTCCCTCTAATCTTTACGTAAGCCTCGCCCTTAATAATTAACTTTAAAATTTTAGGTTTTTAATAAATAACGCAACTGAAGTGGTCGGACGGAACTATTTGGGTTTTAGGCGTACATGAAAAAGAGATGTTAGACTCGCCGCAGTAAAACGTCTAACTTCATTGGGCACTCCAACGATCTGTCAGTTGAACGTCACCGATCAGCCGTTTTGTTGGACCGCCTAGATGTAATTTAAGTTAACCCAAATTGTAAAAAGAAAATAAACAATATGCTTTTTAAACCAAACATTAGAAGGATTACTTAAATAACACAAACCCTTGTTTAATGAATCTCTGACATGTGTTTACAGGAAATTAACAATATAGGTGACATTTTTAAACTATATTTTATCAAAATCAGTATTTAATGAACTGAACGTGATTTTGAAACGCAATAACTTATTATTAAACCAAATTGGTGGTATATAAAATGTTTCTAATTTATTTAGCGTTACCAGGCTACAATGGAGATATGTGGAAATATCTGGTTCAGTTTGTAATACATCAGCTCATGCCCAACCATGTTTTTTATAATGGACTTGTTTCTGAATAAAAATATTTATAAAGTAAGATAATTGAACAATCATGCGTTAATGAACATCTAATATGAAATTCTTATAAAAATTTGGTCCTTTTATATAGTGGGTATTAAAGAAAGCTTCAACAACCAGACCCTCATCTGTAAAATTAAAACATATGTATATGACACACCAAGTTGTCGGTTACGTACAATATTAGGTACTTATTTTAAATAGTAATGAAAAATAGGACTCGTAAAATAGTATTTCAAATCAAACAATCTAGATAACTCCCAAAATTTAGCCTCTGACATCTTGGTGAATGACAAAATATAAATGTAGCACCATAGCAATATCATAATTAGACCTATAAATTAATCTTATTTTGTTATCGTAAAAATGTAACGTTACACAATAAAGTCCAACTCCGTTGCACGAATATGCTCCTTTACTGTTGCCCTCGTATCCTCCCAGTGATTGAACACAATTTAATTTTTTCACAGCTCATAATACGTTTCTGGCGCTTTGATAGGCAACACTCATTTTTTCCTCTAGCTAAAAAAGCCGATCCTAAGGACTTTCAAGACCTGAGATCCGTTAGTTTTTAATGCGTGCTCTCTAAAGTACTAGAAACAATTTGGAACCGTCAAATCAGGATATTCGTGGAGGAAAACTCCATACTCCCTGAGTTTCAATCAGGATTTCGCAATAATCACAGCTGTATTTCGGCATTAACTAAGGTCACAGAAGACATTCACATTGAATCAGATAGTGGCAGACTGACATTATTAGTCCTCTTTGATTACTCGAAAGCGTTTGATCGTATAAATCATAGCTTGATGCTGGCTCTGTTAAACTTTTTGGGTTTCTCGAGGGGTTCATCAGATCGTTTACATTCATACTTACATAACAGATCTCAATGGTTAAGCTATGTGGAAAGATATCTGAACCCTCCTACGTAACTTGTGGGGTACCTCAGGGTTCCATACTCGGCCTTTTGCTCTTCTCTCGGCATACTTCTCAGTTCCCTAAAGTTCTGTGATTTTGTAGATATAATATGTATGTCGATGACACGCAGGTCTATTTTTTATTTTCTGAAGACACCTTGACTGAAGCATGCAACAAAATTAAACAGGATCTGTCATCTCTTTGTTACATCTCTCGAAAATACTGCTTGACTTTAAAAGACTGTAAGTCATGCATGACGCTATTTGGAGGGTCTGCTGCTCGCTTAAGATGACTACTCAGCATCGACGTTTCGATGAATGGAGTACATCTTTCTTGAGAGTTAAAAAAACCTGGGTGTGGTTTTGGACTGCACAATGAGATTTTCGGAACACGTCTCTGCTGTTATCAGAAGAGCGTTTATGAACCTTAGAATGATTTACCTTAATAGACATTTACTGAATAAGAAATGTCGCCTAATTCTCTGAGAAGCTATGGTACTTTTGCATCTGAACTATGGCAATGTTGTTTTTGGGTCTAATATAATTCAGGCAGACGCTAGGCGACTGCAACTAATTCAGTTCGGTTTTTTATTATAAAATTATTTCAATGAAAAAACCTGCATACCTTTACGACAAATTAAAATTCGCAGTTCAGTCCATACGATAAATATACGGCATAAAGACCAACTGACTATTCCAACACATAGAACCTCTCAATTCTGTGGATCATTTAGCAATAATATTGCTAAAGGATATAACGAAATTCCCGCGAATATCAAAAACCTTTCGCAAATTGTTTTTAAGAAACGTCTCAAGGACTGGTTAAACAACCGTTTGTAGATTTTTATTATACTATTGTATTTTTTCTCCTGCTTTCTTTTACATTCATTGCTTTTTACTGTATAAATTGTACATTATTATATTTAAATTAGGTTTACACGTAGTTTTATATGCTATATTTAGGTAAAGAGCTTCTAGGGTGTTGTTTAGTACATTTCAGTCTTTATCTTATCACGAGTAAAGATCAATGCGCAGTCCATCATATTCCATTTATTTTTTACATTTGTCAGGTAGTCTTCGTGATTAACCTTTGGGAGCAACAGGACATCGAATGGATCTTTAAAACGTAGATTTGGGTTGAGTGAAAGAGCGCTGCTCTCCGTCAAAGCGTTGAGCGCGAACTCTGCCTTTGTTATAGATAGTGGTAATTTTATGTTTTAATATAATATCATTGTAATTATTATATGCTACTCTGTAACAATAAAGCAATAAATAAATAAATATTTAAGAAAAATAAATAAAATAATTTAAATACTAATATCAGAGTTGTTTACTTAGTTAATTTTTGTATAGTGCCCTTTAATACCTTTTAGCAAGTGTGGTTGTTTGTTTATTACACACCTCAATGCTTTAGTTTGAAAGGGGTATTTAAAAAAATATAAATTTAATCATAAAACTCGCTGCCTTTATCGTCCTTATACCTGGGTTTTTTTTATATTATTATTCCAAAAAAACAATTTGGCGTTTGACTTATCAAAATCCGCCAAATCGTTTAGACAATATGGGCGAAGAAACTAAAAAAAAATACGTACAGGTCGAATTGAGAACCTCCTCCTTTTTTGAAGTCGGTTAAAAATTCAGATATTTTATTCACAGGTCAACCGCCATTTGCCTGAACCTGCGTACGCTGATGTTTCTGTTGGTGACTTACATCGACCTGTCACACTAGAACTATCATGTATTTTATTGGATCGAGAATTTAAATTCAGTCCTAGATCCACTGAACTACTAATTTATTAATTCCTACCTCTTTTGCAATGGCTAGAATTCACATATGGAGCCTTGTTCTAACGCAGGCAAGGTTAACCTTTGCTTAGCTGAGGGCGTAATTTTAGGACTTAATCAGGTCGCGGGCCGTAGGTAAGAAAGTAGGTAGAAGTGAATAAAAAAGCGATAAAAATTCCTACATTTTTTATTTATTAGATATAATAGCATTATTAAAAATATAAAAAACAAATGAACAAAAATAGATAGAAAAATCAAATAAAAATTAATGAGAGACTTGACTTTGAAGCTGAGAAACAAGACGATAAATATTGAGGTCAATATCACTAGTACATAGGGGTAAAGTGTTTTCTAAATTAACATCTGTAAGCCGAGTACGATGCTTATTTTTATTAATTTTCATGATTGAAAAAAGCTGCTCACATTTATGCGTGCTCGATAAACTTCATTTGTAGGTGAAGTAAAATCCGAAAACCGATCAGTGAATTGCTCTGACAGTACTTCCATTTAACGACCGTATTCAATGTTTTCGTAACTGGATAATGTTAAAAAATGAAAAGAGTTTTTACTTCTCATTTGTATTTACCACAAACGAATTTTGTTTTGAAAAGCTTTAAGATGACTGTATAGCTGATTTACCAAATTGCCCTTGTTTTTAAAGCTTCAAGTTCAGGTTGTTTAAGTGTCCTGTGATACCAGGAAGTCAAGTCACAAAGCCGTGTTGGCTCACAAATTTGCGGCAATGTTTTCTCTTTCATTTCCATAAAATCAGCTATTTCTTTTGTAAGGTCATACAATCTTTTTAGCATTTTACCTTTGCTTAGCCACCTTACTTCACAATTGCATGTCACATCATCCTGTTGAAAATGCTTTAAACTAGTGAGGATTAAGACCGTGGGATCTAATGATATTGATTTTACTTACTACTACATCCATATCGTTCTTCAGTCGAATGGAAGCACAAGTTTTGTTGGTGAATCATGCAATGCAGAATTATTAAATCGTATTCCTGCACACTCATAGCGGTTGCTCTTTTCTTCAGAATTCCGATAAAATCTTTTTGTAAACCTACCATTGAAGTCGCACCATCTGTTCACACTCCAACTAATTTACACCACTGCAAACCATATTGCTCAAAAGTACTTTGCATCTCGGCAAAAGTATCTTTTCCAGTAGTGGCCCTAAAACCAGTAATTCCTCAGTCACTACAAATTCTTCATCAACACCTTGTATAAAAATAGCTAACTAGGCTGTGTCCGATAAATCGGACTCTCATCCAAAACAATCGAAAATGCTTCAAAACCAGATAATCAGTCAATGTCTTTTTGATATCACTAGCCATCATATCTATACGCGAAACAACAGTACGTCGCGATAAGCTCACTTTCTCAAACTCTTTCTTCTTTTCTGAGCATAAAAGTTCTGCAACATCTACTAGGCACTCTTTAACAAACTCTCTCTCAGAAAATGTCTTCGGTGTTTTGGCTATTTTGGAACTAACTATAGAAAACTAGCTTTAACAACACTGTCTAGATGTATAATAGCAGAAATATATAATTTCTGCGGGTGCAAAACGGCCTACAAGAAGAATTGCTTTCGATTATGTCACAGGGTACCCTCCTGCGATCATGATTTCTGGGCCTCTACCCTCATTAGGCAGGCTTGTACCCAGGGAGATCTGAAATAACAGATTGCTCGATATGACAAAATCGAAAACGAAACATCTATCATACTGAAACAGTACTACACGCTAAATGTAACACTTAGCACCACCTATTGGGGCTCCGGTGATTTCCGGCTGTAGACCCATAGGTAATTTAAAAGTATGCACTAGCACCATCATGCGGGTAGTAGATACTAAAAATCGATAAAAATGCGCTTTCACACATCTTTATCAAAAGTTCTTGGCCGGAAAAGATATATGTATAATAGCAGAAATATTTAATTTCTGCAGGTGCAAAACGACCTTCAAGAAGAATTGCTTGCAGAAATTATATGGTTGAGTTATGTGCTCAATTTTTGATTTTTTTGCTCCTTATTTGAAATTTCTGAATCTTTCGCGGGCCGTATTGGAGCTGGTGGAGGACCGGATCCAGCCAATACCTACTAAACAACGAGGCCTACCAGCTGAAATTAAAATAGGTCTTACGTCACCACATCTAGGCCGACAGTCGCCTCCCGTAAGAAATACATTAAAGCATAGACCAATGCAGTTCTGCTTATGTCGTATCGTGATAACTGACCATTAGACGTACTGGCCGACAACCGGCACTTGCTAACCGAAAATAAAACAGTGTGAAACATGATGTCGTTGTTCGTGAATTAGAGTAAATAGAGTAGTTTTATCTCCATTTTTGATGAAAATTTAATTAATTCACGTAAACATGCCATTTAAGTGTCGTGCGCGTAACTGCCGGGGTAATTACGAAACCGGACAAAAAGTTCACGTGTTTAGTTTCCAGAAAGACAGTGATTTGCAAAAAAACTGGCAACGAGCAATTCCACGGGATGATTTAGTGCCCAATAAAACACTTAAGTGTGTGAGCTACATTTTTCTAAAGGTAGTATAAATTGGGATATTTCAGAACAGGATCCGAGAACAGATAAAATTATTTCAGTACATTTAAAAAAAAATTGCCCCAATTATTTGTCAAAAAACGTTCTTGCTCGTAAAAGTAATGATGAAAAACATAAGAATCTTGATGAACTACATCTTTTGCAAGCCATAGAGCAAAGTAAAGAAGAGTTTAATTTACATAGAGAGGCTACATATTTTCAAGGTTTTGAAAAGTATTTCTAAATTTTAATTTAGAATAAATAATAAGAATTAATTTAAAGGGTGGTTTTCGGTAAAGGATACAGATAAAATAATTTTATTTAAACTTGAATATACTCCTGGTCTCCTAATAACTTGGGCAATTGTTATAAATAGAGATTTAAAAACATTTTTATATGGTCAATCTGTGTTTCAATAACAAATTTAAAATCACCATTTTTATTTAGCAGTTTGGATGAAATAGAAGGTTTAATTGACACAATTGACAATATGATGATGTCAATACCCATAAATCTTGATAGCGACATTCCTGATCCTAGTGAAACTCGTGATTTACACCATACCGAGTCAAGTCAACTCCCCAGTACTAGTGAAACTCCTACAGAAACTCCTAATTCAGATAAAGTTGAGTCTGACAATGACAATATAAAAAAAAATTTAAATTTGTGACTGACTCTTTTAAAACTTAAAGATTCTGACGCACTCACTCAAAATCTAAAATTTCTCTCAGAACAGTTAACTTTGTTAAGTACTTCAAAGGAAAGGTATCGATATTCACCAAACACTATTGTATTATGTTCAATTTTGTTTACAATAAGCCCTCATTGCTATAAATATTTCCGAAGTCATGCTCCTATTATCTTACCTCATCCTAACACAGTAAAATCTATTTGTAATAGATTTTTAACAGATCCTCATATCGATGAAAGACATTTTTTTTAACCTATACTCGTAACATTTTTAAATATTTAACAGGTAAAGAAACATATGTTATATTACTTTTTGATGAAATTCACATCGAACCCTATTTGGATTACAAGGCAAGCAATACCGTAGGAACATCAGTAAATAATAAAGATAGCTTAGCATCATCTGCAGTAGC
This sequence comes from Kuschelorhynchus macadamiae, assembly GCA_030620095.1. Taxonomy (NCBI): domain Eukaryota; kingdom Metazoa; phylum Arthropoda; class Insecta; order Coleoptera; family Curculionidae; genus Kuschelorhynchus; species Kuschelorhynchus macadamiae. Next base: position 120,524 of record JAUTXW010000486.1, on the reverse strand, counting down.
ATTTATGATCACTAGTCCTTGCTCAAGCCGTACAGAAATCATTCATATATCTCCTGTAGCTAAACTTAATTCAGAAATATTATATACTTTTATCAAGACCATTATAGAAAATTTAGAAGAAATTGGGTACATAGTATTTTGTACAGTTAGTGACAATAATGCAGTTAACAATAAAGCAATGAGTAATTTTTCACCCCTTAATCAACTCAGTATAGTATTCCCACATCCTATTGACACAGTAAGACCCTTATTTTACCTTTTTGACACTGGTCATTTACTGAAATGTATCTTTTACAACTTGCTTAATTCAAAACCTGACCAAACCTTTTCTTATCCCGATTTTGAGACAGGCCAAAAAAATGTGCTTCCTTTTCTGTGATCAAAAACCTATACGAACTAGAACAAGACATTAAAGCATGGTTATTCACTTAGTTTAAAAGTTCTATTTCCATCATCTCTTGAAAGACAAAATGTAAAATTAGCTCTTAAAATCTTTAATCCTTTTATTATAGAGGTTTTAAAAGGTTTTGTTAAAAATTTATCACAATCACAAGATACCGCAGACTTTATTAGTATTATATTAACATGGTGTAAAATTGTGAACGTAAAAACTCCCCTTAAGGGAAAACATTTGTTAGATAAATATGAGGAACCTTTTACCAAACAAATACTAAAAGCCTCCAATGATGATCCTAAATTTTGTTTTTTGCTAAAAATGCAGAATTGGCTAGATACTTGGAGTCCAGCTAATTTTACAAATGCACTGACTCGACAAACCCACACTGCATTAAACCATACCATTCATGGGCTTCTTGAAGTTACTGAATACTGTTTAACTGAGCTTAATATGAATTGTGTATTACTGGGCAAATTTCAAACAGACCCATTGGTCCCACAGTCTATGTTATCTCTAAAATCTAGATATTATGGAGACATTAATATAAATCAGTTCTTCGAACCTCCTGACTGTGAAACACAGTCATTAGACACCAATTTAAATTGTGAACATGTTAATAATGTATTAACTAAAATCATAGTTACACAGTCTAATACCGAAGCTATACAGTCAGAACTCCCAGTAATAAACTATTTAAGCGGATATTGCTGCTATATTGTTTTTAAAAAAATTAGTAGTACTTTTTGCAAAAAAAGCTTAACTCTCAATAAACCTTGTGTTGTAAAGGATTCTTATAATTTAATTAATTCCTTAAGTCAAGGTGCTCTTTTATATCCCCGAGAACAGGTAGTAGATGTAGTTTCAACCGCATATATTATATTTAAAAAGCTAATTGATGAATTCGAAGATACATTTTTGGATATTTACAACAAAAAATAATTTTTTTGTGAGTTGTTTTTAAGTTATTTTAATAAAAATACACTTTTAACTCCTTTTGAAAGTTGTAAAAGCCACCTAAAAATTAATGTTTCAAAAATCTTCTTTAGTAGCATTTCAAAAACATTTCTTAATAATTATTGTTCTAAACATAATTATAATTTACTAAATAAAAACAAAAAAAGGAAACTACAGACTTTTAATAAATAGGTAACTATGAAATTAAAACCTAGCACAAGTTTCGCATTTTTATATTGCTAGGAAGTATCATCAATACAATCTTTTTCAGAATTAGCACTATTATATTCTTGATCATATAGTCTCACCACAGCACAGGCATATACCACTTACCCAAGCTTGAAACCATACCCGATTTTGACAAGTTAAAATAATAAGCAAACGTATTTTTGATCATAAAGACTCGCCACAGGTACATATTTTTCACCCAAACTTGAAACCGTACCCGATTTTAACAATATAAAATAATAACCTATTGTATTCTTGATCATATGGTCTCACCACAGGCCTATATTACTTACCTGGACTTGAAACCTTATCCGATTTTGACAAATAACTCGGCTTTGACAATTTACTAATTCTCTAAAATAGGACAATTAGTAAGCAAAAAATCATACCGACATCGAACACGGAAAGGTTTATTGGGTAGGGGCTTTACCGAGTCCCACACTGTCCTGGAGTGCCTTGTGCATAATAGTTCGTGCGTAAATGCATTCCCTATCGCGCAACAAAAACGAAAAGAAAAAAAACTAGTAATCGCTTAAGAGTCGCCTTTGGCATTTTAATTCTATAGCGAAACCGAATTAATTTGACAGATTCAAAAACTGATAAAATAAACCCTATTAACTGAAATTTAAAAAAATGCTCATTTAAATATGTCCCTGTAAATAACCTGTACCTTCTAATGAAGGTATTGAAATAACATAGGCCTAAATTTGATGACGTCACGCGTACACGCATAGACCTCGTTGTTTAGTAGGCATTGATCCGGCCCGGGAGCCGAAGGTTGACAATATATGTCTAACGTATGCTGAAATATTGATTTGTTTATTTCCGTTTCGCAATGACGTTACATTATCAACGTCTTTAAGATTCTCTCTCTCTTTAAGATTTTCTGAGTTGAGCTTCAACAAGTGTGATGCTACTTGCCTATTTGGAAAATATTTCTGGTAAATGCAGACCGCTTTATGAAAGTTTCGTTGGGCTTCGCCGGTAAACGATTAACAAATCGATATATTCGTTAGCAAAGTATCAGAAAAAGTATAAACAAATAACTGAACAAAAAATGATAAAAATAAAGAATAAGGTAAAACTAGCTGGCTCGGCAGACCTTGTTCTGCCTTTTCCGTTAGATGTCGCAATGAGTTTCCAGTGGAATTTAAAGAACATGGGGCGCATTCACCACATCGTCCAGAAATTGTATTGAAGTAAAACATTGGTTTTATAGAAAAAATACGCAATAAAACAATACAAAAAATAGTGTTAAGGGTTTCGGTAACCAGACAGATCATTTAAAAAACTCTTGCTGAAAAATCTGGCTTACTGTTTTAAATATATAAATACCTTAGTTAAGATAGATGACTATTGAAATGGATAGGTAGTAGAGGTCCTATTCAGGGATTTGTCCATTCTCCAAACCTGAGCTCTTTGGATTCTTTTTTAGGGGGTATTTCAAAAATATCGTTTATAGAATACCACCTTTGTATTTAGCTGATTTAGAGATCAAAATTAACATTTATGTATAACAGTACCATTCCCGACTTTAGAGCGGCTTGCTCCAGAGAACTCATTCGTCTGTTTAATACTTACATTCTTGGGTGCTCTTACACAAAGGACATTATAGCTCTTTGTATTGTCTATAATTTTTATTTGAAAGCAAATTTTGTATTTCCTATAATAACAGAAATATTAGCTGTCATATTAAATCGGGGACACCATGTATAACTCATATAGTATAATAAAAATGCAATATATGGGCCATTAAAAGGGAAAGTAAATATACACGTGTATAAGTCTACCAAACGACAGGTAAAAAAAGCTGCACATAAAAAATTAAATCCAATAAAAGTGATTTTTTGCTACAACCAATTAAAAAGGTTAATAAAGGAAACCTCCTACCACATAAAAATACAGTTTCACCGCAGCAACTGAAATAAATGTCGAGAATCTACTTAATATCTTCTGTTTTATAATATTACCCTAAAATTTTGATGTTCGGTGCTCAGATTCTTAGAGTTTTAACTATAAGGAAGGTTTACTACCTGCACATGGCTGCCAGTCTTAAAATATCTGTCCGGATTTCCGAATGCTGCATTTTATGTTTTATTAGATTTTTATGTTTAAAGGTATCTCTTAAGCTAAACTGATGCAAAAATTATAGTCAGTTTTCACACTTTTTCCCCAAATTTCCAGTTTTACCAAGGGATCAATTTAATCACATATATTATTTTCCAAGCATTTCTTTATTTTATTAAAATCTATACAATTATACACGGTGTCCCGTAAGTTTAAGCTCTAACTTTTGAACCGACTGGTATATTTTATTGAAATTTTAATATTTTATTTGGGCTGTACTACAGTAGATGGATAACATCACCAAGAAAGTCAGGAACGGACTTACCCCACAACGTTCATTTGGCCAAAATTTTGACAGCTGTCATTTTACAGAGCTAACAACTGATTTTTCAATACTTTGGTCATTCCTCTTTAAAAAATCAGTAAAATTCCTTTACCCGGAACTTCCTTCGTTATGTTTTTTTCCATTTGTTAGGAATAGTGAAGTGTGACCCAATATAGTTTAGGACATAGTCACAGTATATATGTGTTAGATGCGTGTACTGTCTTTTCAAATATTTTTATTGGGCGCCATTTTGCCTCATCATATTGGATTCCTACCAATATTTTACCAGTTTCTTTCTGCCTATGCTTCACTTCACTCTTAAGCATAATTTAAAACAAATTCAATAAATAGTTTTTACATTCATACCAGTTTATTCCATTTTCACATTTAATTTTTAACGTTAATTTAAAAAAAATTATTTGGCCGCCATTTTGTTTCGCCATCTTAAATTGGCACCACAACTTTACCAGTTTATCTCTATATCACCCTTAATTCATGCACAAAAATTGAAATTAATTTAATAATTAGTATTTTCATTTCAGGCTGATTTTTTAAATATTTCATTAAGCTGCTATTTTGTTTTGCTATCTTGGATTCATATCAAAATGTTAGCAGTTCATTATTATGTAACACTTTTGTGCAAAATTTGAGGTAAATTGGATAATTGGTTTGTTTACTAATAATTTTATTAATTTAGTAATAATTTTTTAAAAATTGTTCCGCCATATTGGATTTTTACCAAAATATTACAAGTATCATATGACCCCTAACTTTCGCCTAAAATTTGAAGTCAATCTAAGTAGTCTCTAAGCTATGGTGCGAACTGACAGACAGTCCGACAGAAGGACCGACGGAATTGGTAAGACATGTTTTTTGGCATCTAAGGACGCTAAAACGTGAAGATATGTAAAACCTGAGATCGAGTTTTTTTCATGATTACAAACATTTTATTTGGTTGCAATTTTGTTCCGCCATCTTGAATTAGTAATGCTGTTTTACTAGTTGATCCCTATACAACAATTAATTATGGCACATAATTTGAAATCAATCCATTAAGTAGTTTTTCATGTAGAATTTTTAAATATTTTATTAAGCCGCCATTTTGTTCGGCCATCTTTGATTCATAGCAAAATTTTATCAGTTGATTCCAACAGAATAATTTGAAGTTTGAGCAAAATTTGAGATAAATTGGATAAGCTGTTTTTTAATAATGTTTTTTTAACTTTTCACTAGGCCGCCATTTTGTTTCACCATATTGGATTTTTACCAAAATAATACCAGGTCATCCCAATATAACTTTTAATTTTTGACCAAAATTTGAAGTCAATCGGGCAAGTATTTTTTCAGCTATGCCGCGAACAAACAGACAAACAGAGAGACCGATAGACAGACCGACGGAATTGAAAAAACATGTTTTCGTCATCTAGAGACCCTGAAACGTAAAGATCGGAATTTTTTCACCATTGCAATACTTCCCTTTTACGAGAGGTAATAAAGTGTGGGACACGAAAGAAAACCGGGCGGAGTCAACCGGTTTGGGAAGGTCGGCCAAGAAATCTCTTTAAACCAGTGGTGTCCCGTCGTTCTTTAAATAATATGGCACTCCTTTATGACCATACGCACTTTGGATAATTAAAAAATGTAACTATGCTTAATCAACTTTTATCTATATTTGTCTGTTTTCTTTCGTGTACCGCACTTCTATATCTCTTTTGTGTTGCAAAAACGGCGAACTTTCGAATTTTAAAATGATTTAATTTTGATTTTTCTTGATCGATTTACCTATAAATATATTTTTTCTTGAGTTCTGTCATTAACGGTTCGCGGGCTACTGCCTACAAACAAACAAACAAACAAACAAAAGTATGCTTTATTGCCGCAAAATTTTACAATTTTATGGCCAAAGCAAAATATACCTAAAATAAGACATATCAAAACATTAATCGAAAAGAATTTCGATAGGTCAATGCTTTTTAAAAATGTCTATGTACGTCCACTATTATTGGACCACCCAGTATAGTGATACACGATTTACAAGTCCAGATTTTACAAGGGCAGCCAGCATCAGATCCAGTGACCGCCTGTCTCCGTTTGTCATATTACTTTATACAGGGGCCTTCATTGTGAAGTACCATACAGGGCGTTTGCTAATTACGTGCTGATGTTAAAGGAGGAGTTTTTATGTCCTAAAAGTATTAACTTTCGAGATACAGGATAAGTAAAGAAAACCTTTTTTTTATTCCAATAATGATGTTATTGTAGATAACTGCATGAAATTTGATACACGTCTTCTATGCAATAAGGTGCATACGGATTTACCCAGGTTAATTACATATACACGCCACTGGTAGAAATTTCAAAAATTGATTGTTAATAAAAAATGCCCTTTTATGCATAAAAGACGTGTATCAAATTTCACATAGTTATTTATCAATAATAGCATCAGAATTAGGATTTTAAAAAAATGTTTTTTTAAAACCCTGTATCTCCAAAGTTAGGTTCATATTAAACTTTTTTCTTACAAAGGTCCAAAAATCACCCCCCTTTAGCATTAGCACGCAATTAGGAAACGCCCTGTATAGTACTTCACAATGACGCCCTCTGTGCAAGGTAATATGACAGACGGAGACAAACGGTCACTTTTGGCATACCCGAATAGCCCAAAGTCAAACTGCATAAGTTAAAATTTTGATAACTCTTGTTCACTGGAATCAGTGCTGGCTCCCCTACTATAACTACATTGATGTGTTAATTTTGGAAAAATATGAGTTCTGTAGTTTTTCAAATATTGATTGTAATATTAGATATTTTTTAACACCCGGTATTGAACAGAAAATTAATTATTTTGAAGCAGTTTATTGACAGCTACTTTATGAACAATTTTACAAAATATATGAAAAAAAAAACTAAGCCATTTTTGAGGTTAAAGGCTGTGATCCTAATGGTTCGATTCCTTCTAAACCGTTTTCTTCCTCTGAAATTGATGAGGTTTCATCGTCACTACTTGAAGATCCCAGTGTGGTAACTAAATCATCAATAACCGTTTCAATTTTACCATCTACTGCCTAGTATTTATCTTCAATAGAACGAACATGTTTAACATATGATTTCCAATTTTCAGCCGATATTGAGTTAATCGCTTCTAATGTTATTTTATTTAAATCTTTAATTGAAAGTTCACTGGTGTTGCGCTCTCGAATATATTTTCTTACTCCTGCCCATGCAAGTTCAATAGGGTTGAGGTCGCACATGTTAGGAGGCAGCCTTAAAGGTGTATGACCAAGGTTACGTAAAAGACCGTCAATTTTATACTTTTTTTCTCTAGGCTTGTTGGCTGATACTACTTCATATATATTAATTCTTTCTGTAGCATCATTGTTATTTTTTTCTTCCAGCAAAAGAAGCTGAGATATATCTGGTTTGTCCGACTCTTCTTATGTTTTCTTCAATAGTTTTTTAGTTTAGTTCTTAACTTCTGATTGTTTACCATTTATATAATGTCGACATATCTATCGTTGCATACATTGATCTGATGATTCGCTAAAAATCAATAGTGTCGAAGGCTTATTAATTTATTCTGTTGCGAAGAGTATGTACATATATAACAAATATTAAAAAAACGACATATGCAACTAGATATGTAGCTGTGGATTGTTTCCATTCATTATTTAAATGGTACGAGTAAGCGAGTTTAAAGCTGCCTTTATTTCATTTTAAATATTATCTCACAGACACTCTCAAAATACATGAAAGAATTTGTGAACAGAGAAATTTGAACAAGATATATTTGACTTAGAGCCACTAAAAAAAAACTGTAAACTTCCTTTACACGTAACTTCCCACGTTATGAATCTTCCCTTTTGTTAGGAATAGTGAAGTGTGGCCCAATTAAGTTTGGTACATAGTAATTTAATAACACATATATAGTGTCTTTTAAAATATTTATATGGGGCACCGTTTTGTTCCACCATATTGGATTCCTACCAATATTTTATCAGTTCTTACCTATCCCCACACTTGATAATAGTAAAGTAATTTATCAGTCTGATTTTTAAAATAATTTATTCGGCCGCCATTTTGTTTTGCTTTCTAGGATTCATAGGAAAATGTTGCCAGTTTATTTCTATATAACACTCGATTTTTGTGCAAAATATGAATTAAATTGCTTAATTAGTTTTTCATTAATATTTTCTTTAGAGTTTCAATAGGTCGCCATTTTGTTCCGCCATACTAGATTTTTATCAAAATATTATCAGGTCTTCCCCATATGACCCTTAATGTTCCACAAAAATTTGAAGTCTATTGGGTAAGTAGTTTTAAAGCTATGTCGCGTCAGACAGACAAATAGACAGACCAACGGAATTGATAAAATATGTATTCTTTGGCACCTAGGGATGCTAAAACGTGAAACATGTATATTCCATTTTAAACTACTGTATCAAGTATAACACCTAAATGTTTAGTATTATCCCTTGGTAGAATATGCAACTTACATTCACATAAGTTATGATTTGTCATTGAAAATGGTATGAATAATGATTTGTCAGCATTAAGTGTTAGCAAATCTTGATCTAACCATAGCTTCGCTTTCGAGACTCCATCCTCCGCCTTTCTTAATACTTCTGCTCGTGATTTAGCCCGGAATAGTAATACTGTGACTTCAGTATAGTAAATGATACGATCAGATGCGGACGCTTTAATTAACTCGTTAACATACACAGTAAAAAGAACAGGTCCCAAGATTGTGCCTTGGGGTAAACCATATTTTATATCGTAGTTATTACTTACATAATTGTTTATCTTTACCTTGGCTTTTCTACGTAATAAATAAGACTCTAATAAGTCGTGACATATTCCACGTATTCCGAAGCAGTGTAATTTTTCTAGTAATATTTTATGTGATACGGTATCGAAGGCCTTTTTTAGGTCTAGAAAGACTTCTAAAGTTTTGTGACCCGAATTAAAACTATCTATAATAAACTGGATGACTTCATTTACTCCCATTTCAGTATTCGATTTTTTTTAAATCTTAAATTAATCTTAGTTTAATACATTTTTTTATAATCTTACTAATAGTACTAGTTAAACAGATTTTACGACAATTTCCTATTTCTTCACGGCTTCCTCCTTTGTAAATTAGAATAATTTCTATTGATTTTAAAATTTCTGGAAATACTCCCGATTTAAAAACACAATCTACATTATGTCTTAGAGAGTCTCTTATATACATATAGTTGAGTTTTAACATCTTTACCGAAATTCCATCTTCTTCACTGCTCGCCTTAATTTTAAGTAAGTTTATCTGCTTAATCAAATTTGCTTTTGATATTGGTCGTAAGTAGATTGATTTTTTTAATCATATTATTCTCACTTTTTTGGGCAGATTGAACTATGAGATCTGTCAATTTCTCTCTAATCTTGCTAAAATATTTTGTGAACTCGTTAGTGATTTCTATGTCGTCGTAGTTTTCATTTCCAGTTTTATTGCTTTTATTGGGTTATCCTTACGAATGTTTTCATTTACTGTTTGTTTTATTGTGTTCCATGTCTCTTTTGTGTTATTTTTAATAAAAGATATACTACATTTAATTCGATTCGATTAAACAAGCCGTTTTCGAAAGATCTCGATTGAATATTTTATTGCAAGTCAAATCGTGGGTTCAAAAACCGTTCGCTAACAATGGAGTAGGCTATGGTTAAGAAATAGACGTAGTCATGGTTACTTGACGTACATTAGTGCTGACATTTATTAATTTGAATAAAATTAATAAAAAACCTTAATTTAAATCGTCATAAAAAATAATTTGTTGTACCTAATTAATATGCCTAGGCATAATGAATATTCCAATAGTGAAACGAGGGATATGCTCTGTATTCATGCTCAAGTAAATTTTAACCATAGAGTATTACAGCCGGTTTCACAAATCTCAATTGCTATTTAGAAAATTAAAGCAGCGCGCCCACTAGATCGGATCGGATCGGAACGGCACGGAACAGTCCTTTCGGAATGTTTTGAAATACGTAGAAATAGATTGACATCCGCGCACTGCTTCAGTCCCGCTCGGCAACGTCCATCGGTTGGCTACGGAATCAGTCTTTTTTGGTAGAGAGGGCAAAAAATTCTGAAGGTCCGATCAGTTTTCTCGTTTGATGGAGTGTGTACTACCTTGTTGATTATTTTGTGTGCTATTTATTGTTTACAATGGATGAAGAACTTTTAATTGATACTGTTAGAGAATATCCACATCTCTATGATCAAGCTAGTAAATATTATCATGACAGTTCACGAAAGGAAAATGCTTGGGAAGAAATAGGAAAAATTCTTCATTGCACAGGTAATATTATATTTTAAATTATTATATTATTAACATAAATAACATTTGTAGTTGCAGGTAATTTTGTGTATCAAAATTCTGCTCTTTATGCGTATCACGGTATGTTTCTTCTACCTTGATAAATACTTTCACGTTGCCAAGGTACAGAACCTTGAGGAGAAATAAAAAAATCTTTAAATGTTTCTCGAATTGCATGTGCTTCTCTTTGAAAATTGCCACCCTGTCTTGCCACAGGTACTACGCCTAAAAGTTCTTCTTCGTGCTCAAGTTCCCCCGGCTGCCATTCACATTTGTCATTTCGAAGGAAATTATGTAATACAGTAGTGGCCTGTATAATCAAATCTAGATGCTCTGGTGAAATATTGAATTTTTTAAAATATATGCGAAATTTTTTTGCCAGAATTCCAAACCCATTTTCACTTACTCGTCTTGTTCTGCTATGACGATAATTATATATTTTTTTAGCCTCGTCATTAAGACTTTGTACACCTGGATAAGGTCTCATCAAATTTGGCAACAAAGGAAATGCCTCATCTCCCACTATCACATGAGGCAACCCTTTGTCTGTCCCTGGCAAAGCTTTGTTTTGTGGTATTCCCAGTTTTCCAGAAATTAATTTTTTACCTAATTGTGACGAATTAAATATACCACCGTCACTATTTCGTCCATATGCTCCAATATCAACAGTTATAAATCTATAATCAGCGTCTAGTAGAGCAAGAAGCACGATACTAAATTGTTTTTTATAATGGTTGTATAGAGATCCTGAATTAGGTGGTTTTTCAAATATCACATGCTTGCCATCGAGGGCACCCAAGCAATTCGGATAATTCCATTTTTGGGAAAATCCTTCTTCTATTTTCTGCCATTGTTCTGTTGTAGGAGTTGGCATTACCAAAGGTTGCAATGTTGTCCATATTTTTAAACATGTATCATAAATAATATTTCGGACTGTGGTTTCTCCCAATCGGTAGCTGAACGAAATTGTAGAGAATGAATCACCGTAACCCAAAAACCTACAAGTTAAAAATATTATTAGAAAACTACTCGGCTAATCAAATTATCACCGAAAATTGTATATAGTTACATTAATTAGGGTATAGTTTCCATTTTTTTAATATGTTGCATGGGTTGACACTCTAGTCACCCCTAGTGTTTAATTCAAATTTTTGACCTTCCGCCCTCTTCCGCCAGTCCGCCCACTTGAAAAAAGTAGGGAAATTATAGATTAATCACACCTCAATTTGCGAATCATTCAAATAACGAAAATGGCTCAAAAACTTGATTATTCATATTTTTAAGAAAATGTATCAAAATTCAAAACGATGTATCTCGAGACCTATTAGAGCTAGATAAGTTTTGTTTAGGCCAGATTATAGATAATTTACTATACAGTTTTTTTAGTTGGGGCATACTTTGGGCGGACTAGCGGAGGTGGGGGAGGTCAAAAATTTGAATTTAACACTAGAGTATCAACCCATACACAACATATTAAAAATTTGAAAGTATCCTAAATAATGTAACCATTTACCCCCTTGCCGCCCTCCCCCTGTATACGCCACTGGTTGTGTGTTGTTTTCTTTCTTATAAATTACTGCAACTGCATATCATTTCATTACACTTCTATTTACATAATGAAACACTCAAATTAATGCTAAACCCAATTTACTGATATCCTTCTCCATTTTCAGCGGCTGAATGTAAAAAAAAATGGACTTCTCTTCGTGATAATTTCCGTAAAGCTGCTAGGAAACGAAAAACCAAAAGTGGTCAATCAGCGATAAAGTGCAAGCCATGGAAGTTTGAAAAACAGATGTCTTTTCTACTTCCCTTTATTAGTGAGCGAGAACAAACTTCAAATTTGGCATCAACTGTATCTGATAATGAAAGCGAAGACGAAGTAGATATTACCAAAACTCCAAATTCACAAATCAGTGATTCGCAACCAACTTCTCCACAATCGCCACAAAATTCCGCGCCCACACCTTCACTTTCTTCGATGAGTTCATTCAAATCTCTTAAAGATCGTCAACAGGTACCCATGTCAAAGATAGTACAAACCTATTTTGAAAAAAAACTAGCATCAAAAAAATCTCCCCTACAAGAAAAAGACCATCTAACAAAATTTTTTGAGGCTATGGAAGAAAACGTACGTACTTTTGAGCCACAATTACAAATCGAAATTAAAGGAAAAATTTCAGCATTAGTAACAGAGTATGAACTAAAAAATTTCCACGATCGTCAGATCACCACATCATGTCAGTCAGTTCAGCATATCCAACAACCTCAGGCAAATCAGTTTACATTATTAGGTCAACAACACCCACAACAATCACATTACTCACTGCATTCACCACCAGAGTTTGAAGATTCCGCTACATCTGCACAATATTCCTATCCTTCTGATTCAGAACCATCAAGACGATATGAACAGCCACAGGTGCCACATTTTCAAAACTTATAAATTTTTTTTGTTAGAATCTAAAGTTTATTTGTATAAAGGCAATATCTAAATTAGTTTTAGTGTTGTAATGTTTTTGTTTTTTGGTAAATAAAATTAAGTAAATATAGTTTTACTTACTTCAATGTTACTGCTAAACGTTCTTCAGGAGAAATTGATTTTCTAAAATTAGTATCTTGTCGTTTTAAAGGTAATATCTTAACCAATTCAAAAAATTTTTCCTGCGACAGTCTAAAATATTTGAAAAATTTCTTGTCATCTCTTAATAAATCAGGAAACAGGTTCACAAACTCTCCAAATACATCTCGTTTAAGGTTAATTTCATGAACCCAAAATCTCCTATTTTGTTTCTCTATCTCAAGGCATGCCAACGCAATCATATCATCTTCGTCGGAAGATGAAGAGCTCATATTATATAAATTATTAAGTAGTGTTTATAAAATTCTAAACGAACTAAAATAAATAGGCCACAAAAATTATAATTCGACTGTTACTGATAGACTGAAGCATACCGATTTGGTGAGCGGGCGTTGAACGTTTCCGAACTGAGCGATGCCGTGTCGATCCGATCCGCACCGATTCAATGGGCGCCCTGCTTTAACCGAGTTTTCGGATTTGACAAGTTGCTTATAGAAATCTAGGAACTGGTTGTCATATTTGACATTCCGTTAAACATTCTAAACTTTGACCTTTTTGCAACTGGCCGTTAGTCATCCAAATAGAAGGCAATCGATACATTTATCAAAGAATATATGGTCAACTAAACGAAACAGGGTCTTATCATCCTCAGAATCATAGAGGGCGTACTAAAGCTATATCTGTACAACAAGAGGAAGAGATTTCAGTGCCACTAGGTGAAAATCCAGGTATAAGTACAAGACATTGGGCTTTTCATGTGAAAAGGACATCAGTTTTACAAGTTTTATACACTGAAAAACTACACCCATATCGTTTCAATCCCCTTCAACATCTAGTACCAACCAATTTACCAGCTAGGCTTCAGTTTTGTCAATTTCTGCTTCATTATCACAATCAGGATCCAACGTTTATCAATACAATTCTTTTCACGGATGAGGCGACCTTCACCAGTCAAGGTGTATTTCATTTTCGAAATAACCATATATGGGAACTGAATAATCCACACTTAACCATAGAACGTCATTTTCCGCAGGGATTTTCTATTGTTGATTTTATTATTGGACCTTTCGAGTTTCCCGAAAGGCTAACCAATACTTGCAGTTTCTACAAAATGATTTGCCGAATCTACTCGATGATGTTCCTTTAAATTTACGACAAAACATGTGGTATATGTACGATGGTGCTCCACCGCATTATCCAGTTGCGGTTCGCAATTTTTTAGATGAATGGTTGCCCAACGGATCATTTGGTCCTGGCAGTGAATTTCCATGGCCGCCGCGTAGCATGGATCTTAATCCTTTGGATCTATCTAAGTTTGCTAGACAGCTATCTAAGTTTGCTAGACAGCCTACCGATTAAAGGTAAAAAAATTCTATGCGGGGACTTTAATATTGACTATGCTACTGTTTGTGCCATCCAGAAATATCTAATTTCTATATTCGACTCTTTCGGTCTTTCAATGCATGTATCCTCGCCAACTAGAATTTCAAAAAACTCTTCTTCTATCATCGATTACATGGCGTCTGATTTTTCTCCATCAGAGGTGCAATCACAGGTCTATAACTCAGGTCTTTCCGATCACGAGGCGGTAATTTCCAGGTTTAGTTTACCTATTAGGCCCTTACCAAGATCTCGCCATCGGGGCAGAATTTTCTCGGCCGCAAATTTCTCAGTATTTCATAATATGTGCTTTAACACCAATTGGAATTTTGAATCTGATAATGTCAACACAAACTTCAGAACTTTGTTAAATAAAACTTTAAGTGCTTTTAACAAGGCCTTCCCGCTTAAGAATATCAAACCTAAGCGGCATAAACCGTGGACCACGAAAGGAATACGAATTTCTGCTAAAAATATGCGCTCGGTCTCATATATAAAAAAATTCACCGACTCCTTTCTTATTCTCGACTATATCTCTAATTATAGGAGGATCTACACTACTCTTATTAAGTCAGCAAAAAAAATACACTACCGAAAACGTCTAACAAACTCTAATAACGTTTCAAAAGAAACCTGGTCCATCATCAATAACCTCAGAAACAAATCAAACCCTGTGACTCAGATCTTGCCAGGGGCTAATGATCTAAATGATTATTTTATTAATGTAAGCAAAAATGTTACCTCTAGTATCTCGCCAAGTTTGGACCTTCTTTCGTTTCTCCCTCCTTCAAAAAATTTAGCTGATAGCTTTTTCTTAAGTCCCGTTAGCAACACTGAACTATTGAAGGTAATACATAATATCAAAAGTAAATCTTCGTGTAGCACTGATGGCCTATCAATTAGAATATTCCTGAACTTGCCACTCCCAGTCATAGAGGCCCTTACAACATTAATAAATGAGTCCTTTATAAAAGGTGTATTCCCTGATTGCCTTAAAACAGCTATAATTATTCCACTTCATAAAGGCGGCGAAAAAACTAACTCTTGCAATTATCGCCCAATTGCACTACTACCAGTGCTATCAAAAATCATCGAAAGGCTACTGAAGAACCGTCTTATGCCATTTCTCCTGAAACATCAGATAATATCCCCGGAGCAGTTCGGATTTCTACCCAACAAGTGCACCAGTGACGCCATGTTCACGTTGCTTAGAGGCGTCTACTTATCTCTCAATAACAACCACCCAACTGCCTCAGTTTTTTGTGACTATGCGAAAGCCTTTGATTGTGTTAGTCATGAAATTCTGATAAACAAACTAAATTTTTATGGAATTCGTGGTACTTCTTTAAATTGGTTCAAATCTTATCTTGGAAAAAGGCAACAACTTGTAAGGGCTAATGGTTCCGATTCTGATTGTAAGTTGATTACAAGTGGAGTCCCTCAAGGTTCAGTCTTGGGACCTATTCTTTTTTTGGTATACATTAATGATATCACGAACCTTAAAATTAATGGAAGAATCTCCCTTTTTTGCTGATGACACAAGCATAACATGGAGTGATTTTGATACAACGTCTTTACACTCTAGTATCTCCAAAGACTTGGTTATAATTAAGGCTTGGTCCGATTCCAATATGCTTTGTTTTAACGTCAATAAAACGGTGGCGTTATCTTATAAGGGAACTTTACAACCACTTCAGGTACATAACAGCAATATTGAATACGTAGAGTTGGTTAAATTCCTGGGTTTAAATATAAATAGCAACCTAAAATGGTCTAATCATATTGACACCTTAACTAAAAAACTTTCTACCGCCTGCTTCGCCATTCGATCAGTTTCAAAAGAACTAGACGTTCCTTCTGCCAGACTTACTTATTTCTCTTTATTTGAATCCCACCTCCGCTATGGCCTTCCCTTTTGGGGCTGCTGTACCACCGAGCAATTTCGTAGTATTTTTATGCTTCAAAAGAGAGCCATTCGTTATTTGTTTGGTCTAAATAATAGAGCTCACTGCCAATACTATTTCAAAAAACATGAAATATTAACACTTCCTGCATTATTTATTTTGGAAACGGTATGTTTGCTGAGAAAACATATAAACACCCTCCCAGAAAGGCCACAACATGTATACCCTACCAGAAACTCTAGGCATGATATTTATCTTCCCATTCCTTCCACAGAATTAATAAAAAAAATCAATTATTTACAATGCCATAAAACTTTACAACAATCTGCCAGTACATTTAAAATCTATCCCTATGCTTGCACAATTTCGAAAAAACACCAAAGCATACCTCATTGAGAGACCATTTTACAGCGTTAATGACTTTTTTTTCAGTGAGTAAGTCTCTTTAAATTGTCACTAAACTCGCTTGTTTACTTAAATCTTTTGTGAGTCATGTCCTAACTCGTAGCATAGAATTTTGTAAATCATTATATAGGGAAAAGAACTGTCGAACATTCACTTAAAACTTAATTATTTTTGTTAGGTATTGGATTAAAAACAATTTAATTCTTTTTGTATACTACATTCTACACTAGTTCAATATACTTTCTGTTTAACATCACAATTATTTGTATAACTATAATATTCACCTCGTACATGTGTGTTTGTTTACTTTTATAAGGTTATCATGATTCATTTACTGTTTGCAATGTTATGTTATATTCTAACGTGTGTTTTTCGATTTGGTAAATTGATAATTTACATTTTTAAAAAAAAAGCACTGACCTGTCGAAATTATTTTCGATTAATGTTTTGATATGTCTTATTTTTAGGTATATTTTGCTTTGTCCATAAAATTGTAAAATTTTTCTGCGGCAATAAAGCATACTTTTGTTTGTTTGTTTGTTTGTATTCTTTTGGGGCTATATTAAATCTTTAGTACATACAGAAGAAATTTGGATATGGAAGCAACTATCAGGACTAAACAGAGAACTTTATCCCAAGTAAGGTGTTATTTGGTAAAGAAATTAAGAAAATGCATAGAAGCAAAAGGTGGACATTTTGCCCAATTGTGGAAGTGATGTTATTCACTCTTTGTTCATGATAAATCCATTATTCGTTGTTAAACTATGTTAACTCAGTTTTTATGCTTAACTATTTTTTGACTTGCAATAAAATATTAAAATGCAAATATTTCGAATACGGTTTGTTTAATAGAATTAAATGGAGTAGACCTTTTTTTTAATTCATCACTCTATCATAATTTTCTATAAAAAATAATGAAACGGTACTATCAAGAAAGTTATGGCATGAAGTAGCGAGTGTATAGGGTGTAACAAGCGCCCCTACATAGCACATGAAAAAATAGAATTTCTTCTTCCCCATCCCCCCAGTTACCTGTTTTTATGTCAATATCACAAAAACAGCTTGAGCTATAAAAAAATAACAATTTCGAAATTTAATGAGCCACATTTTACTAAGGTAAATGTACTTTTCACCGACCACCTAAGCTTTGTCTTCTGAAAAAGGTTAATATTAAGGTTTGTAAATAAAAACACAATCTCTTTTATTAAAAAAAAAAAATATATAATTTTTTTATCTGAAACTTCTAACATGTACACTTTACCGACCGTTCCTGTGTGATGTTCTTATTCCCGACCATTTTGGCTTCTATTACCGACTGCCATTTTTTATGCCGAATATCATTGATACTTACCTTGATTTTTTAGTTGTTTTTATAAAGTTTTTGTAGTATGTGTTAGTATAACACAAGATATTATAATAAATCACTTTATAAAGATCGTTGACTCTTTATTTAAAGAAACGAGACCAAAAAAAAAACATAACAAAAAAGACAGGGGCGTGCAGTAAAATTTTAAGAAAGGGAAGAAATTTTTAGAAACTTACCTATTTGTAATGTAATTCGACTCTTCGACCATTTTTTGCAAATTCGTCAATGACGTCATCATAAAAACGTGGATGCTCAGACATATTTTGAAGAAGTTTATTTTCAATGGACAACAGCGATGTATGCGAAAGTCTCTCCTGCCCCGTTGAATTTCTCACGAAATTTTTTATACGTTTAGGTGTTGAAAATTGCGTTCTACTGATGAACTTGTGGCAGGTATTGTCAATACTAATTCACACAATTTCGACACTTCGGTGTAGGCATCTTCCAGCTCCTTGTCTTTTAAAAGTTGCATTAGTTCCTTAACGTTATTTTTTTGCGCTAATGTCATCAGTTTGGTAAATCACTTTTAGTTCAGATCGCAGCAACACTCGGTCGAAGAACTGGCCATAATGAAGAAGAAGAGATTTAAACGCATCTTCTGGAAAACTTTTTCTTTTAAATGCATCAAAATTGCAGAGCTCTAGGAATTTAAAATCATTTAAACCGTCAAATCTATAGTTTATTTGTTGATGAATTTGATCATTATTTCATAAAACAGGCGTCTGTATGATGTTTGAACATCTCCCACCTTGTCTGTTCGAAGACGCTTGGCTTGTGGCTCTACATTTAACGTCATCGTTTTCTCCCAAAATAGGTCAAAGGCATTTCTTTTTTGGCTTAACATGAATTTAAAATCATCCACTTTTTTTAGGTAAAAAGCAATATCATTTGTTTTAGTTTTTAATATATTAAAAACATTGTCCGAGAATGGAAATATTTCTGAAAATATGTTCAACAAATAATTAAAATTAAAATCTCGTTTCAAACAGTCTAAAAACCCCCCTCAAATAGTACAATCAGTGATTTAAGATTTTCAGATACTGTTAACACAAGTCTTTCGTTATAATTCCACCTAGTAGGAGCTACTTTGGGCAATCGTTTGTAGACAATGGAGTCCAAAGCTTGTGTACGTTTTGTTGACTTGGAAAAAAAGCAGCCATGCCACTTAAAGTAACGAAAAATACTTTACGCTCTTTAATGTGATTGATGGACTGGGGTAAAACTAAATTTAATTTATGAGCAAAACAATGGACAAACACAGTATTTAAAAAAGTTTCTCGAACTTTAGCTTGCAGACGCCCTAATTGTCCTGCCAACACTGCAGCTCCATCATAGCTTTGAGCAACTAATTTTTTCTCCCCATTAATTTCTTTAGTAACGTTATAAACTACGGTATACATTCTTAAAACCTAAAAATCGCTCTTGAATACTTCCGTCTGTTTTAACGTAGCGTATTACTATAGATAATTGGCTAAAATTAGTGATATCAGTTGTTTCGTCCAGAACAATAGCAATGAACCGCGCCTCGCCAATCTCCTGCTTAATTCTTTTTAGAATAATGGTTGTAACAGCGGAACTAAATCATTCTGGATTCGATTAGACGTTCCGCGAAAAACGCTAGACTGCTTTAAATGATTTAAGCAATCATCATATTTAGCCATTAAACTAAGTAAATCTTGAAAATTGGAAGAAATCCTTGGTTCGTCATGACCTCTAAATCCCAATTCGTGCTGTCCGAGAAAACAAACAACATCGATAAGTCTTCTTAATATTTGCCTATTTTTATCGACTAGTTCATTGTGTTGGCGGTTCCAACCGTTTATTAAGGGCGTGTTTAATTCTGGTTTTGCCGAAGACTTTTTCTTTTATGACGGCCTGCAAATGCGCTTTGGACATGGAGACCTTTTTCATTTTCAAAAAGTAAACATGACCAGCAAAATAATTTACTTATATTTTCACACCCTGCTAGCCATTTAAATTGTTCGTATTATTTTTCCGGATAAAAATGTCTAATACAGTTTTTCATTTTTGTGGTTAAATTTTTCATAGGCGGTTTTGCCCTTCCTTTGGAAATTATTTGAAGCTTATCAGCGAAGTTTAATGTTGAAAATTCCTTTATTATTGAGACACACACTACACGTTCACACACACTCTTCTTACTCAATTCTCCAACAGCCGGTGGAAAGTTCAATAATCTCTGGCTCGATTCACAAGAAATCAAGCATACAGGACTTGGCTGCAGAGAAGCTAGCGATTTCTATTGTTGCTCGGTCGGAGTCAAAGCCGAATTTAATATGGGCTTGATAATTAAGATAATATTTTAGCATTTTTAATATAAACTAATTTAATGGTTTCATATTTCAAAAATTACATTTTAGAAGATGTTTTATAGTTTTTTTTGGGGAAGCACTGCTTCCCTTGCTTCCATGGACTGCACGCCCCTGAAAAAAGATTTAACATTTCTAACTAGAAATTAATAAAAGAAAACATAAAAGCTTAAAACTATGTTCCTTTGAGAGCAAACTGCTTTCTTAACCCTTCCTAAGCTCTTCAATTTCAGGTACACAGTAAATGCCTTGACAGTTAATTAACTTTGGTGGATTTATTTTGCGTACAACTTAATTTGAACTGTAAGTATATCTTCCTTCTCGGGCCACTTCCAATTCATCCTTGCCATTGTTTTTACAACTATACCATTCGAATTTGAATCAAGGATCAAACCAGGAAAATATTCTTCTTCATATATTACAATGACATGCTTTTCCTCGCTATCGGTCCCATTTGTCTTATTGTTTGTATTATGATTTATCGTCATATCTGGTTTAGAATTGTCAGCTTTTCTCACTTTTTTCGTTTGTTTCTTTGATTGTTCTTTTTCTCGATTTTTCATCTTCTTTTTTTTCTTCGCATCTATCTTTTTTTGGTATTCTTTATATACTTCCGATGTAGCAACTGTAGATGCTATTTTTTTCAAGAGCACTAAAGTTACCAAATTGGCTTAAAGGTAAGTTTTGAATTGTGTGCATTAGTTGGCTGTTTAATGCCTAGACTTACAGGCATCAAGGATTTTATTGTCAATGAACTATGCATCTGAAAATAAAGGATAATAAATAAATAGATTTCATATATTTTGGGATATGATTGACACATAACACTTACTAATTACGAGCACTTACCATTAAGAGTACATTCGTGATCGCTGACAGTATTGCTTTTAACCAGATAATTCTTTTCAGAGACAAATATTTGTTGGCAAGGTTTGGAGAAACGGTAACTGGGGAATTAGAGGGCCTATGGACATAACTAGGATCACTTTTTTTTACGGGGTCTTGGAGCTAAAAATATTATATAAGTAAACTAAAAGCATTATGTTTTCTATAAAATATTACTTGATTCAGCGGGATTATGAACTCATACTTTAGCATCCGGTTGTGCAAGGGGTTCGAATTTCAGAATTTCAATTTTTCCATAATTTTGTGGCGTAGATGCCGTTAGATCAGGATCACCGATTAACTGTTCGTTTTCCATATCCATCCACATATTTTCGGTATAAATCAAGACTAGATCTAAGAAATCGACATCCAGAAGTGGTAAATTATTAGTTAGTATAGTATATAGTATTATTTGAAAAAGTAGCTGATGGGCCTTTTTCCATTACCATTTTCCAAAAATAGAATATACTTTTGTCCTCTATTGGATTACTCCACATCGATCCGCTGCACAGTGCAGTGAATGTATGGGCCCAAAGGACAAAATTAATAACTCTTGTTTGACTAAATGGATTTTAATGAAACAAAATTTATATAGCAGGACTTAACATAAACTGAGTTTGGAAAAAGTTTTAAGTTGCTAACTACAAAATATATATACAGTGTCCTTGAAAAAGTTAGCATTATATGGAAATGTTTTTTCTTAGGTAATTTCGTCAAAATTTAAAATTGGCAATAACTTTTGCTTCATTAAATATAAAAAACGGCCTATTCAAAAATAGTCACGTGACTCGTGTTAGCTGTCAAAACTGCCATTTATTCTTAAAATTTGCAAAAAAACGACCTATTTGAAAAAATATGAAAAAGTTTTATAAAGAAATTTTTTTAGTTCTGAATGTGTACACCAAATTTTGGCTAAAAATTTCAATATTTGATTTTTAGATATTTTTTTTAATTTCTCAAAATTCTAAAAAAATATATACTTTCCTGAGTTGTTTTATTTAAATAACCCCAACAGTATATTATTTTCTTATGCCTAATTTATAACATAAAAATAATTTTTCTGAGAAAAATAAAAATTACTTCTTAAAAATATGTTAAGCTTAATGCATGCTTTGCGTAATTTTAATAATTTTTTTTATAAATTACTTAGATTATATTTTATTAGTAGCAAATATACGTTAGGGTTCAAAAAAATAAAAATGAACTGATTTACAAGGGTAGAAAATTGAAATTTTATATGTGTTCAAACCTAAAAAACAAGCAACTTTTTTTAATATGACTTTTTCATATTTTAGCAAATAAGCCGTTTTTCTGTACACTTCAAAAGAATATCAATTTTGACAGGTACCACGAGTCACGTGACTATTTTTGAACAGGCCATTTTTCATACTTAATGAAGAAAAAACTTATGCCAATGCTAAATTTGAACAAAATAACTTAACAAAAAAAATTCCCAATATGATGCGAATTTTTTCAAGGACAGTATAATTTTAACATTTTGATGACCATAAAAAATTTATAAAACATTGCAATTCTGACTTATATTAATAGATAAATTATTTTTACCAACGCTGTGCTTAAAATATTTAATTTTATTATAAAGTTTTAAAACAATCAATAATTTCTTACAAATAACTCTGCTCAGCAATAATAATTTCCGAGGGTTTTTATTATATATTTATTAACATAACTTAAAAGGTAGGTATTTATAAGCATAACTTAAAATTAATCAGATTCAGAACTATCATCGTCTCTACTTACTATTTCTAGGTCTAGATCAGCAAGCACATCTTGCATGAGATACTTCTGAACCTCTTCAACTTTTCTGAGACTTTGCTTCTATAAGACCAAATAAGAGGTTCAGAAGTTAACAGAAGTACCTTCATCAAATCCTGATTTGAGCTAATCGGATTTTCCTTACTTCTTTGTGTCAGGCTTCTAATGCGTCTTCAGAAAGTTGACCGATTGGTAAGGAGAATGAGCCGATTATTTCACATCCATGGATGAGAATCTTATGTACGCTGCTCGGCATGCAATACCAATCATACAAATCTATATACAATTGCCGAGTCTCTACCAACAACTCTTTAAATTTGTCTATATCAATATGGCAGCCACTTGCTAGCACTCTGAGAATTTCAGAAAATTTTAAAATTAAATTTTTGTCTACACCTGTAATCTGCGAGCTCAAATCAGAATTGTAGAAGCAGCGCCTTGTGGCATTTCCATCATTTGTAGGGTTTGTCTACAATGAGTCCCATTTTTTATTTGAATTCAGCCTGAATCTGTTTCTTATTATTATCTACTATTTGTCTGCTTTCATTTCCTCGAACTTGTCATACTTGTACTGGTAAACGGTGGGCAATGTGGAGAAGACATTCAAAGAACCTGATCTAGCAATGAAGTGTAGACAAACCGAAGCGCTAATGCTCTACATTTGATGGACGAATAACTACATTTGCTGTGTTCATTTCTTTCGGTGTAGTCTTGCAAATAATGCACTTAGACGTAGTATTTAGTACCAGAGAGAATATTACTCACACTTCAGTCCATCTTTGTGAAGATAATTTCGCAACTGACCTGACAGGTTTGGCCATTTGTACATTCAACTGCGAAAGCCTGCAGTTGGCTGATTTTGTCAGTTATGTTCTTTTCCTCATCACGCACTAGTTCTGCATTCTCTTTTTGAAAAACCAATTTTAGTGGTCTACAATAAAGGGTCGATGACGGACGGGAATTGACACACACGTTCTGATTGGTTTTTTTTGGCAAGTTTTAAAGGCACCATGGCCACAAGAAATAAAAATTATCGATGCTGGAAGCATCGATGAATTTTTGTTTGTATTGGTTATGGCCTGAACTGCCATGAAAACCCCATTCGCAAATTAATTTCAGTTGCTTACTTTCTTCTAAGTTTGCCACTTTGGCAATACTTTGTGCGGTTACTTACACAAGTTCCTGTAAATTTACTTCGGCAGAAGTTTCACCAACATTAATTGTTGACGGCAACAGAGCATTTTTTGCTTGATTGATCTCATAAAGGCTTGGGAAACAGTCTTTATGAATCCCATTCACCACCGACCTTAACAAATTATATTTTCTTCCTTCCTCCTAGTAATTGAGGACGTCTGACCTTTTTTTGACGTATTATCAGCCAATCCAGCAGCAAACTGTAGTTCGTCGGATGCCTTGCCAGCTGCGAACTCTGCCACGCGTCTTTTCTTCATCTTAAGTGAAGAATCTGCGAAGGACTTTCGGGGCCTTCCAGGACTTATATTGAAAACAGTGGTTTGTCGACCCAAACCAAACGTTTACAAGATCGACTTTTTTGATAGAGTAGCCCCGCTCTGAAAAAAAAATTGGTCGCAAGCGGACGCAGCAACACTGAACGAAAATTCAAACTTTGTAGTCAAAACTATAAGAAAATGTTAAAATTACGAGATGTTATTTGAGGATTTTTTTTAAACCTTCCGCAAAATTTGAATACCCGAAAATTCAGCCTAAATTTCAATAGGTAAAGTTTAAATTAGGCATAGGTGCAACAACAATAAACAATCAAGCAAGATAAACGCTATCTTAAAGTACATAACTTGGTTAGTAACCTCCATAATTGATTGCAATATCAACACGTTATTTTCGTCAGTATGACACTGTATGCACTATGCACAGGTAAGACTAATAAGGTACTAACTAGTGTCGCGTAACACACCAACAGGCAAATAGGTTGCAGTGAGTAATCATCTTTAATATGTCAACCTAAGTTTTCATAATATCAGAACTTCATTTGTTTAATATTGTCCATGGCTCACTGCAATGTGCGCTGTTTTGAAATTCTTTAAGTTTCTTTGGCTCCAACTGTCGTTCGATTCTGATGCACAATCAGTTGAACTCTATTTTAGCATATATATAGCTACCGGAAGAAGTAACTTAGGATTATCAATATTATTTGGTTCAAACGAGAATAATCCGCAAGTCTGAAACCACCATAAATTTTTAAGAGAGCTATACACTGCCAAAAGTTTTGTGGCAAATTTTGACCGACCGGTCGATAATGAAGACAGTCAAAATCATGGGCGTACGTTTTACCGATCGTTGGTTGGTCAGAATTTAGGTCCTATTTACCGAGCATTTTTTATCGATTTAAATAAAATTTTGAGTCAGACTGGGCAAATATTTTTATCCTATTGGGGTAATATCGCAGAATCTCTTTTAGAAAACGTTTTTGTTATAAGTATTGACGCCAAAATAATCTTAATATATGCAAATTTATATCGTACAAAAATATAACATTCGACGTATAAACTAAAAATTTTACTGTTTTTATACACTCTTAAGACATATGAACATATTTAAGTGGCCAGCAATAGTTCTTGTCCTTTAATATTCTTTCAATAAATAAAAATTTAAAAAATATATAATAGTGCACTCCTGATTCCGATCGACTAGTCGGTAAAAAAGACATTGTGTATAATGACTGCCCCAATCACCGACCAATCATTTTTTATTAATTATAACATTATTTGTAATAAATTTATTTTAGTATAAAGACAAATTAAAACATTATATTTAACCTACTAGTTAATAAATATCGTTTAATACTTACATTAATTTATAGATTCACTTTAATTAAACTTGTACACAAATTAGGTGCACTTATAAAGAAACCGTGGGTGCTTCAGCGATGTATGACTAAAGACTAACGTAATTAACGTATTTTTCGGCGGGTTGCCGCAAACTCATACAATTTTCGCGGCGGGAAGTTCAAATATTAGAATTTTGAATTTGAATGTTTAAACCGGCAATACCTGATTGTTTTAAAGTGGAAAATGTGATGATCGGTAATAAGTACTAGGTCGGTTGAGGCATGTTTGACTCAATATCAGTATTTTGACGAATTTAATCTAGGATTACTTTTTGGCCCATTCATTACCGACCACCCTGTAATTATACAATATTATAGTATATTAGGAAAATATATGGGATAAGTAAAAATAAAGTTATATTGCTTACCTCGATATAATAGAGACTATACCGTCCATCCTGACTTTTAATATAAATTTCGGTATCCCTCTATAGATGTCATTCGTTCTATTTACCTGGCGCACTTCAGTATCTAACAAAATGCTTATTTATCAGGAATGGGGAAGGGCAAATGTATGTTTTCAAGTGCCTTCATAGAGATAAATTTACTATTTGGGGCAGGAAAATCCGGGAGCGCGAGACTCTAGAGATTCACATCAGTACGCCTAAAATAAGCAAGGATGCGATCACATACGCTGACGTTTTCAATCGAATGAAGGGTTAGAATTTATTTTATAGAAAACTAGAGTTTGATACTCTATATTTCCCGATTGTTGGATTGTTATTAGAGAAAGCTATTTAATGTATAATTTGTTAAACGACTTTTAATTAACACTAAATATTTTTACAGAGTAATGTCAAAAAAGAAGACTACAATGTCATGTAGAGGACATGGTACCATTTTAAGTGTATATTGGCCCTCTGCTGATTTTTCTGAAATTTAATAATTAAATAATTAATTAAGTTGTAGCCGATACCAAAAGAAGACTTTTTTACCATTGCGCCAAAGTTCTATGTCTACCGGGTATGCTCGAAAAGTAAGAACATAGTTATAAAAAACGGACATCAAGAAATAATAATTTTTCCGAACTGTTCTACTTAAATGGATATTATAATTTGTCCAAATCTTTTGTTTTGAAGCTATATTATTTTAATATTTGAAATTAATAGGTGCAATGCTATAAAGCCGATGCGTAAAGTGAACATAGCTTTTATGGGACTATTTCTACAAAAGAAGAAACCACTTTACATAATTTTTACGACTTTTTTTGAAACTGCATAGTGGTGGGCTGCAAAATTGTTGTATAGAACTACATAAGCACAAGGCAGTGGCGTGCAGCCCATGGAAGTGCTGGAAGCTTTGATCTCCCTAAACCCTTCTTTGATTCTACTATTAAAATTAATTCAATTTTCACTTTTCTTCTGTTTACTTGTCTAGTAATTCCTATATCAAATTCGCTTTACTTTATTTTAAAACGTCAATTGAGGAGCTGACATCCAAAAACCGATAAATCCATTTTTATGATTTTGAGATAAACGACAAAAACTTCTAGGCGCCAATCCCCTAACAAATTTCAACTTCTGAGCTTTTGTATTTGTGTGTTTGAGATGTCAGATGAAAATGGGAAAGTTACGTTAAAAAATATTTAGTAATGTTTTTTTTTTAAAAGAAAAAAAATTGGATTTATCGGTTTTTGCATGAAAGTTGAAATTTGTTCTTTCTAACAACAGAAAAACAGCTGTATAGTTTGTCAAAACATATATTTTGCATAGAATATACTATAATAGAATATATAACAACTAAAAATAATATTCTTTTAAAAAAAATAAACAATTTATTCTAATTAGAGCTTTAAATTTACGCAAACAAACGATTTTTTTAAAAACTAAACAAAAACGCACTGCTCTTCGTCCAGGCAATCACATACTTCATCTCCATTGTCCTCTTCGGCCGCTTCCCCTTGAGAAGGACCATTTAATAGGGTTTTATACCATTCTAACTTCTGGTTTTCCTCCCAGTTCTGTCCGAATTGTTGGACCATAAGCTGCCTTAATGATTTTTTCTTCTTTTCTGGTATCCCCCGATCCAAAGTTAATTCCGTAAAATATAAATCTAAATCTATTCTTCCCGGCTTGAGAAGTGTCTCGAATTTTTCCTGGCCACTAGTAAATTGATAGTATGGTAAACCACACATCCTAATATTCGTTCCGATTCCGAATCGTCTGAGAAATATCTTTTTCAAACTTGAAATTCCCTTAACTTTTTTTAATGTATCCAAAAAATTTTTTACCTCAAATAATCGCCAGTCGATGCCAAGCTCTTTTACTTCCCCAACTTTCTCGTATATAGTTTTATATTCTTGAGTAGAAATCAAAGTGGGATGCTTTCTGAGCAACTTCTCTAGTCGCCCGAAGCACCTGTCAGCCGGTAAAAATGAATGGCCTCGCACAGGGAAAATTAACTGAATTTCAGTTATGTGAATTGGAGCTTTGAATCTCAGCCAAAAATACAATGCATGGACAACGTGCGAATTTTTATTTTGTCCTGCACAACCATCGCAGAAAAGTCGTACAGTAGATATACCGTCATACGTCAGAGAGTCCAAAAAATTTAACAGTGCCGACGCAACCTCGTTAGACCCCCTTCCTGCCACATTTTCAGTCCAGGTATAAAATATCGGATTTCTAGAATCTCCTCCAACACAGCAAAAGCAGTAAAGACTTATCTGGTGGGCATAGAAGGCATCATTAATATTAGTCCTAGGCAAGGGTTGAACCTGCTGGAGATCAAAACAAAAAGTAGCAGTATTTGGGGGCTTTTCTTTCAAAAGATCGTAGAAAGCATTCGCCCTTTTCGTGTGCACTGTTAATTCTGTTCTTAATTCGTTCTTCTTTTTTTCAGTACCTGCGTCTTTGATCATAGATTTCAGTCGGGTACATTGAGCGCAAACATCAGAGGCTGGACTAGAAAATCCTATGTTAAATTCATTCACAAAAATTCTGCGGAACATGCTGAATGCAACTCTGTTCTCCTGAGGACTTTGACGCTGGTAAATTCCATGCAATTTTTTTATATTGAGTTCAGCAGGCATATAAATTCTACAAGACTTAGCCCTATTATAGTGGCTTTCTTTCGCAGGCAAAGAATTCAGAAAGTTTCTTACGCTTTGTTTTTTACCTGTCGATTTTTGCGAGATTCGATCGCCTCCTCTCTTTTCTTTAGGTATGTCGCCGGTGGAAAGTGTTTTGGCAACGGTGTTAACACGGTCTTTTTTAATATTAAGAACTTTAATAAAAAAATCTTGACATACTCGAATCTTCTGTCTTGAGAGCCGTTTGGGTAAATAATAATACACAGAAAAATCACGTTTTCGGGGCCTCTGCTTCAAAGGCCTCTGGCGTTCAGTGGGTACAACAGCTAAGAAGTGTGATAATCTTACACTTTGGTCAATATAGTCACTGCTTTCATAAAACTTTTGCCGTATTGATCGTATGTCATGTAAAGCGAGACGACTGCAGCAATAGGCAGGACCATCATGAGTGCATGCCCTTACAAATTTTTTGAGCTCTGGGTCTTTGTCTACGTATCTGAAAAAAAAAGACTCTTGATAACCTTAGCATGACTGGCTTGAAAAAATAAAATTTAAAAAATATAAAAAAAACTCATGCACGCCTCGAGCATTAAAAAATTAATCAAATTTTTAAAAAGTTCTGTGTTTGTGCAATTTTTTTGTTAAATATTTTATTTTATACTTTTTAGTATCATTTTTAGGCACCCTGTGTAATAAATTTACAATTATTGGACACCATAATATTGTATTTTTATAGGATTTGCCTTCATATACCAAATCTCAGCCAATTCCGATAACTGAGACTGTTTTGTACCTCTTAGCTTTATTTTTTACTCACCCTGTATAAGATATTCACGAATGGACACAGTAATATTTTATTAACAAATTTGGGCTATTTAATATTTTTTACACACCAAGTATAACATTTGAAAACATATTATTATATTTTCATCAGGTTTCTATAGGTATACCAAATTTCATTCAAATCCGATAACGGCGACTAGTTCAAAAATTACTTGAAAAATTTGATCCTCAGATACATACTATCTAACGAACATACTAGTGAAGATTTAAATAAAGTCTTTTATAAATGACCCAATAAAGCAACTAAATTTCTCTAATTTCCTTGTAAACGGTTTGTAATGATGATATACTTAGATGTAGATAGAAAATCTTTAAAAACGATTGATTGATCGATCAATGAAAATGTTAGGTTAAGTGGACTAAAACAAAAATATTACTATTTACTATTTGGCTTACCTCCCATCCTTTGACCTTTGCTTTTTCGTCTTATTAATTTGCTTTTTACGTGTACCCTGATTTATCCATTCTAATTCACAATAAAAATAAAACCAAAACACCACTTTTTAACGGTTTTAATAATCTAATATCTGCTTTCTGCAATACTACTTTTACCTCCACAATAATTTTAGGTGGTATCCCTCCATCTCTGCAACACTCTCAGAACTTTCATAAACTGTAAAAACTATTTCCTATTTTATCTAAAATAATTTCTTATTTATTTCAGCTACTCGCTCCCAGATGGCGAAAAAAATATTTAAAGGGTTTTGCTTAGATTTTGGATTTATCGGGCTTTGCTTGAAAGGCCCTACTTTGCACCTCATTTTCGGTGTGATTTAACGGGATATGTTTGGTTTTCAGTATACCATTCGATAGAATAGGCCGAAAATATCCAAGTTCCACGTCTAACTCAAAAATGACAAAAATGGATTTATCGGTTTTTGGATGTCAGCTCCTCAATTGATAATAATAATTGAAACATACCCTGTAGAGCAAGCGCTTACTTATATACCCCTAGACTTTTCACCACACCCGCCTGGAAGAATTTTTGGAGTAAGTACGCTATGCTTTAAAACTCGCGAAACAGAAGCTTTGACAGATTTATTTTGATGTTGCTAGAATTTGTGTTGTAAGATGTCACGGATCTTGCAAATAGACTCTATAATGAAGAACCGACCGTACCTGATAATATATCCAGACTGTATATACTTTAAAATACCAAAAAGTTCATAGTTTCGAAAACAAAGACAGTCCTATTCGCCTTATAAACATTATAATTTACTAAAAGCTAGACATATTGTATCCCCGGATGGTTACATCGTTAGTGTTCATGGACCTATTTTTGCGATACCAGAAACAATGACGCCCAAATTCTAGTAAGTGAACTAACTATGAACAAGGGAAATGATGCTGTAGAGTTCCTATAAAATCTCAATGTCAATTGTGAAATGCATTTTTGGCTAGAGGTCAGAGACAATTTACAACTGAAGAGGCAAATCAGTCTAGGCAAATTACAAAGACTCGGTGGATAGTGGAATCTTGTAATGGACATATTAAAATAGTTTAAATTTTTTAGAGATGTTATACCCATTAAAATTGATTGTGATTTTCTTTCGGTTCACAAACACTGTAAAGCATATGCTCTTTATTGAGTTTAATGAAGATCAGGAAGACCTGATTACAGGAACATGCTGCTCATGCAAGTCTTTAGGCTTATGTGCTTATGTGGCTTGTGCAATTTGGTTCCTCGGTTATGCAAGAGATCGAATTAAATATCCTTTTAATAAATATGAAAAATTATAGTGAACTAAATTAACAATTTAGATTTGTTTTATATATTTTTTCATTTTGTTTACGTTTCCTACTTTTAATTGTGTACATATACTTCTTTGATATTTTTTTTATCAAACTGGAAAAAAAAAAACGTGTTGTATCTTTCAAAATGATGCTATTTGTAAATAAATATGTATTTTTATTTCTCTTTCCATATTTGTGTATTTAGTGTAGTATTTTACGTATGTTTAATTATTTTTCTGCTATTAAGAAATCATGGTTCTTGGAATTAGACCGTGTTAAAATGGAATCACTTTCAGACGTTTCGCCTTCGATTGCACTTCAACGAGCTCAGAGAGACCCAGGCCGGCTATTTATAGTCGACCTGTGTTTACCAAAGAGTGACTCAGTGTACGATCGGTTTCCACGTATGATGTAGACTGAAGCCCGTATCTCTATTAAAATTGTTAAAATGCGGATTAAACCGATGCAAGAACTTTGGTTTCTTTTACATTTATGACATGTCCAGTAGAATGCTGGTTTTCAGATACAGCAGATTGTAAAATTTCTTTCTTTTTGATACATCGTTCATGTTCCTTAAGCCTAGTGGATATGGATCGTCCAGTTTCTCCAATATAGACATCAACACAGGTACAAGGAATTGCATATACTCCTTCCGTTTGAAAAGGAATAATGTCTTTTGGCGATCGCAAACATTGTTTAATTTTCTTGTGTGTGTTGAAAATTGTACGTATGTTGGACCGGCGAAGTAGCCTTACAATTTTGTCCGTGGGTCCGTGTATAAATAGAAGAACTACATTTCCTATCGGTTCTTTATTAATATTATTTCGTTGAGTAGGATTATTATATTTTCTAATTGATCGTCTAATATCATCAGTGCAATATCCATCCTTTCTTAATGTTGGTCATAAATCGCGAGGGCTCTGTAAACCAACGAATTTATAACTGATTGCTTTAGTGCTGGATGCTGATGGGAATTCGCATTTAAGTACCTGTTCATATGCGTTGGTTTTCTATATACCTGAGTGCCCTAAGGAACCCTTTCCTTTGTTCAAGAACATCTAGAAACAGAATCGTGCCTTCTGATTCAATTTCCACTAAAAATTTTATATTAGCATGTTGTTGATTTAGATGATCAAGAAACCCAGAGAGGTTTTCTGGACCATAAGCCCATATTACAAAAATGTTGTCTACATATCTGAACCATGATTTTGGTTATAGTGGAGATGACTCTAAGGATTCCTCCTCAAAAGCTTCCTTGAAGATATAGGCTACCACTGGTGATAGCGAAGATCCCATGGCTGCTGTGCTGAGGTTTGCTCATAGAAAGTTCCTTGAAAGACAAAATACGTTGATGTAAGACATGCTTCAATTAGATCTAAAAGTGAGTTGTCAATACTATTATGGTGAAATAAGTCTGATATTATGGAAATTGAATCATTTATAGACACATTCGTATACAGCGATTCTACATCGAAACTGACTAAGATATCTTTGGGATCTAATTGGATTGATTTAAGTTTTTCTACAAAATGCGTAGAGTTTCGAAAATATGAATGTGTTTTTCCTATAAAGTTATTAAGAATATTTGAAAGATATTTACCAATTTTGTAAGTAGTAGATCCTATTGCACTGACGATAGGTCGAAGTGGTACATTAACCTTGTGTATTTTAGGTAGTCCGTAGAACCGCGGGATCCTTGAGCTGCTTGGCCATAACATCTTCTTCTCCTCTGCTGGTAGATTGGATGCTTTTATAAGGTTGGTTATCCGTCTTTCAATTTTGTTGGTCGGGTCTGCTTGGATCACTCTGTAGATGTTGTCGTCCAAAAGTAGTTGTCTTTTCTTCACGTAATCTGTTTTGTCCATGACGACAGTGGCAGTTCTCTTGTCCGCTGCTGGAAGGACCAAAAAGTCTCTATTATTCTTTAATATTTTAATCGCCGTTCTTTCCGCAGCTGCTAGATTCGACTTAGGTGGGTTAGAATTTTTGATGTTCTTCGCTGTTTCATACCTTATTTCGTCAGCTTCTTCTGCTGGAAGTCTTCTAATTGTCGCTTCAACGGATGACACGGGTATGCCCCTTGGTGTAATGGTGAAGTTTTGACCTTTAGAGAGGACGGATTGTTCTGTTTCAGTAACGATTTTATAAGATAAATTGATAACGGTGTCCTGTGGCGGTTTTAGTGGTCTTTGGCTGTCCAGCAGTCCTTCGAACTTTTGATGTATTCGTTCTGCTTGCGCATTGGTAATGTCATTGAGAGTTCTAAATGTTTGATATTCAAGTATAAAAGCTAATTTTAAATGAATATTTAATAGCCTGCGAGCGTTTATATCCAAATCACGTCGAGTAGCTTATATTCTTTTTCTTACCAAAGCCATACTGGCTCGTTTGTAGATGTTCCTTGCACTTTTTGATGATATGTGGTGTTTCATCTGTAAAGACTTTGGTACTACGTCTTCATCTCGGCATCTAAAGAGAAAGGCTAGTTGGCAAAGTAGCTTCTTCTTATTGTTTTGACACGGTCTAATCCCAAGAACCATGACTTCTTAATTGACCATAGCCGTGAAAACTTTCGTTCTATGTTTTTCTTTTATTGTTTACTACGATTTTTTTTAACACGGACCTGGATTTTTTATTTCATTTTTAATAAGTGTTTGACCTCCCAAAATCATCTAATCTCCAATCGCAGGAATATATAATGTTAATTAATTTTAAAATGGAACTAGGCTGAAAATGAGAAATTATCGACACCTTTTAATAAATTGAGAATAAGACAACTAAAAGACGAGCTAATTTCTGCAGAGATGTTTATTTTGGATTACTTAATTTATACCGTAAATAAACAAGGTTTATATTCGGACCTAAAGAACTCAAATTATTTGCCCCTTTTGCTTTTAATCTGATTGGAGCAGAGTATTTAATCTCCGTTCTGTTATCTCTAGGTTAATGCTTTTATCCAACTAAAAGCTTTATATTGCGTTTAACTTGTTTCAATTGTAGGATAGTTAAAAGTAATTGAGCCTAATTTTCTGTGAGATTATATTATCACATCAAAGGACATAACACTTTAATTTAACCGGATATCGGGGATCAGCGGGTTTTATTGAAATTTTAGCACGTTATATAACTCGGAAAAGCACTTTTTATCATTTCGGCAAACTTGTCAGTGTACTGGGTAACAAGTTATGAAGTAACACACCCTTTATTAACTTTATTACTATTTATTGCACATAAGAAACAAAAATACTACCTTATAGGAAATTTCTAGTAGATTCGAATTCGCACTCGGATTTTTTTTAAGTACAATATACAAAGTATAATGTAACACCCTGTATATTTTACTGGTGTTGAAAAGATCTTTGAAAAAACTTTTCAAAATTGCATTCTTTATTGTTAAATAGTTGGCAAGTGACGGTTTATCGAATTTTCTGTAAATTGTTTGTTCTTTCCGTTTAGAATTTTCACACTCCAGCGGGTTTTATTGAAATTTTAGTGTGTTATATAACTCCGAAAAACAAGCATTTTTTATCATTTCGCCAAACTTGTCAGTGTACCGAGTGACAAGTTATAAACTATAATCCAATGCGTAAGGTGACTTAACTTTATTACCACACATTTACTGTTACCCTTCCTTCAAACTTAACTTCTCTTACAAATTGTGGGTTCTGTTGTCCCAGTGCCTAAAGTTTTGCCGGTTTGGTAAACCACTTGTGGAAAAGCTGGATTCATCAGTCCATAGTATATTTTTTGAAAAAATCTCTATCATTTTGATGTCTGTTTAGAGCATGAAATTACAAAATTGGAGCCTTTGATCTTTATGCTGTTGAGAAAGTTTTTAGACTTTGTAAAATTTGTAGGTATTGAATTTATGTTTCTTTAAAACCATACGCACGCTTTCGCGCGAAAACCCTCTTCTTTGGTTAAAACGTTCTAGAAGGTCTTGGGATCCTAGTCTTACTGATCTTGGATTTTCTTTGTATAACAAAGGGGAATCTAGTTCGTTCTTGTCATAGGCACAGTTTCCACTTATTATTTTCTTGCAAATTTGCAAATCTTGTAAAATGAGAATGAATGCTTTTGATGCTTTTTCTTGTGGGAATATTTTCATTTGTCTTCCTTTGTAGGCGCGTTTGGCTGCGGCTATATTTTGGTAATTTTCAAAAAATAAACGAAGTATTTCTTGTTTCTGTTCCGTCAAATATATCATTATACCAGCAAAAATCTCTAAATGACTGTATCCTTATTAAGGGATATTCACAAAAACGTCATACGTCATTATTTTTGATATCTAAAGCCTACTTTTTTGTTAGGAGTAAGTTAATTAATAAACATATCTTTTTAGTTTTAAATGTGTATATTTCAAAAACTATTAAAGATAAAGGTATTAAATGAGGTATTTTTAAAAAGCTCTTTTCAATACCAGTAAAAGTACAGGGTGTTCCATTTAAAAAGATAGATAGGGAGGATGTTACGGTCAAATAATATGGTTAAATTAAGCTTATATATATAACAAACATCACACTTTCTATATAAACACTCAATGCGAGTAAAAAAAACTTTTAACAGTGTCTAATTGTGACAATGCTAATTATTTTCAGATGTACCGGATGTAGTTGTACATAAAACTTAATTAAAAACAAATTTTCTTGCCTCCGCCTAAGAGTAAAATAACATTAATATTCTAAAACAATTAACGATATTTCAAGACATCAATATTTAATTACTACTATACTATGTAATTGGAATGGCACTGTAATGCTTGAAAACTGAGGAAAATTGATAAATAGGTAACCCGCAGTGTTGAGGTGTCTCCATCTCTGTCTATCTGATGAAGTTAAATGGCAAGAAATGCTGTTATATACCGGATGCCACAGGATCCTGTTACACCCATACATTTTTTCGCAAATTTCGAAGTAACTTTCTGAAAATTTTACAGTTTAATAAAGATATAATATGCCACTTTCAAAGAAAACGCCAACTCTAAAATCACTTCCGGCTTAACCTGAAGAATCATCCACTTTCTTTATTTTAACATAAATGTGACTTAATATTACGATTTTTGAATTCTAGATGTAATTTCCTTTTCAATGACGCATCACAACGTGATGTTTGTTTTCAAAATAGCGTCCACAGCGTACTTTATCTTTCAACCAATGGGAGCAATAATTGACGTAACCATTGACTATTTCTGCTCAGTAGGCCGTGGATGCAAACAAATGATGTATTTTAAACCTGCGGCTAGGGCCATTCGTAATTTTTTAAATATATTGATAACATAACCTAATTTAATTTTTTGATATATCTAGTTTTTCTGAAGTTTTGTAAATTGAAGATCCCCTATTTTTTTCAAGATCTAAATACTAAGCACCTATCGCTTCCCAATAACGTATTACAAGTGGATATTTAAATTAATTAGAATGAAATAAAAATAAATTGGTATAAAGGAATTATAAAAATAATTCATGAACATACCATTATTTATTAAAAAATAAACTATCAAGCAATATTCAAAATACTAAATAGTATTACGGCAGGAAGTTTTGAAAATGTCGTCCTTGCATTTGATTACATTTATGTATAAAAGTAATCCAAAGGCGTGCAGTCCATGGAACCAAGGGAAGCAGTGCTTCCCCAAAAAAAAAAATACAAAACATCTTCTAAAATGTAACTTTTGAAATATTAATTTAGTTTATACTAAAAATGCTAAAATAATATCTTAATATCAAGCCCATAATAAATGTGGCCTTGACTCCGACCCAGCCACAATAGAATAGAACGTATGCGGGCCGCTAGCTTCTCTGCAGCCAAGTCCTGTATGCTTGATTTCCTGTGAATCGAGCCAAAGGTTATTGAACTTTCCACCGGCTGTTTGCAATTTTTGCATTTCAGTCGCGTGTTTTAAGTGGTGGCGGAAGCTAGCATTGGAGTAGGTTCTTTGTTTGAACGGCTATCCGTGTGTCGTGTGAGACGTACGTCACTTCGTGCATGGTGCGATATGGAAGACAATAATATGGACGTGAATATGCAAATACCGTCAACTTCGGCTGTCGGTAATAACGTTGAAAATGTTGGAGAATTTAGTAAGAAGAGTGTGTGTAAATGTGTGCGGTGTGTGTCTTAATAATAAATGGATTTTCAACATTAAACTTCGCTGATAAGCTTCAAATAATTTCCAAAGGAATGTCAAAACCGCCTATGAAAAATTTCACCACAAAAATGAAAAACTGTATTAGACATTTTTATCAGGAAAAACAATACGAACAATTGAAATGGCTAATAGGGTGTGAAAATATAAGTAAATTATTTTGCTGGCCATGTTTACTTTTTGAAAATGGAAAGGGTCTCTGGAATAAAACGGATTTTTCCGATTTAAACAATTTCCATAAAGCTGTAAAAAGACACATTATGTCCAAAGCGCATTTTCAGGCCATCATAAAAGAAAAAGTCTTCGGCAAAACCAGAATTGAACACGCCCTTAATATAAACAGTTGGAAATTAGTCACCGCCAACACAATGAACTAGTCGATATAAATAGGCAAATATTAAGAAGACTTATCGATGTTGTTTGTTTTTTCGGACAGCACGAATTGGGATTTAGAGGTCATGACGAAACAAGGGTTTCTTCAAATAGAGGAAATTTTCAAGATTTACTTAATTTAATGGCTAAATATAATGATTGCTTAAAAAATCATTTAGAGCAGTCTAGCGTTTTTCGCAGAACGTCGAATAGAATCCAGAATGATTAATTTCCTCTGTTGCAACCATTATTCTAAAAAGAATTAAGCAGGAGATTGGCGAGGCGCGGTTCATTGCTATTGTTCAGGGCGAAACAACTGATATCACTAGTTTTAGCCCATTATCTATAGTAGTACGCTGCGTTAAAACAGACGGAATTATTCAAGAGCGATTTTTAGGTTTTAAGAACGTGTCCGAATATCGTACAGCAGATGCATTATATACTGTAGTTTATAACGTTACTAAAGAAATGAATGGAGAGAAAAAATTAGTTGCTCAAAGCTATGATGGAGCTGCAGTGATGGCAGGATAATTAGGGGGTCTGCAAGTTTTATCCCAGTCTATTAATCACATTAAAGAGTGTAAAGTATTTTTCATTACTTTAAGTGGCATGGCTGCTTTTTCTTCAAGTCAACAAAACGTACACAAGCTTTGTACTCCATTGTCCACAAACGATTGCCCAAAGTAGCTCCTACTAGGTTGAACTATCATGGAAGACTTGTGTTAACAGTATCTGAAAATCATGAATCACTGATTGAACTATTTGAGAATATAATAGAAAATAATGAAACGTGGGACTCAGAAGCAATAAATAGCTCGAGGGGATTTTTGGACTGTTTGAAACGAGATTTTAATTTTAATTATCTGTTGAACATATTTTCAGAAATATTTCCATTTTCGGGCAATGTTTTTAATCTATTACAAACTAAAACAAATGATATTGCTTTTTACCTAAAAAAAATAGATGATTTTAGGTCTATGTTAAGCCGAAAAAGAGATGACTTTGACCTATTTTGGGAGAAAACGATGACGTTAAATGTAGAGCCACAAGCCAAGCGTCTTCCAAGAGATAAGGGGGGAGATGTTCAAACATCATAAAGACGCCTCTTTTATGAAATAAACTATAGATTTAACGGTTTAACTGATTTGAAATTCCTCGAGTTCTGCAATTTTAACGCATTTAAAGGAAGAACTTTTCCATAAGATGCGTTTAAATCTCTTCTTCATTATGGCCAGTTCTTCGACCGAGTGTTACTGCGATCTGAACTAAAAGTGATTTACGAAACTGATGACATTAGCGCAAAAAATAACGCTAAGGAACTAATGCAATTTTTAAAAGACAAGGCGCTGGAAGATACCTACACCGAAGTGTCGAAATTGGTGAATTAGTATTGACAATACCTGCCACAAGTTCATCAATAGAACGCAATTTTTCAACACTTAAACGTATAAAAAATTTCGTGAGGAATTCAACGGGGCAGGAGAGACTTTCGCGTACATCGCTGCTGTCCATTGAAAATAAACTTCTCTAAAATATGACGGAATATCAACGTTTTTATGATGACGTCATTGACGAATTTGCAAAAAATGATCGAATAATCGAATTACATTACAAATAGGTAAGTTTCTAAAAATTGCTTCCCTTTCTTAAAATTTCACCGCACGCCTCTGAAGTAATCGTTTTTTGCATAACCTCATTTGTGTAGTGTGGTTAGAACTCTTGTATTTTGATATAACCTTATTTAAGATTACTGAAGTAACTGATAGGAAAACATTGCGACTTTTATGCTCAAGCTCTTCTAATGTTGCGGTAGTTGAACTAGAGACTTGGTCCTTGATAGAAAGTAGTCCATAGGGGTTAGATCTGGCAATCCTGATAGCCATCTTATTGCCCCATGACTTGAAATTACGCAGTTATCAAACCTTGCGTTGACATAATCTTGTACAATTAGTGTATTGTGGGGTGGAGCCCGGTCTAGATGAAAATATAAACTCTCTGAAAGTTCTAAAAGTAGAGCTTCAATTCCGTTTTCTGTTTCGTTCATTAATATATCTAAAT
Organism: Kuschelorhynchus macadamiae; assembly: GCA_030620095.1. Lineage (NCBI taxonomy): Eukaryota > Metazoa > Arthropoda > Insecta > Coleoptera > Curculionidae > Kuschelorhynchus > Kuschelorhynchus macadamiae. The sequence continues at coordinate 80,527 of JAUTXW010000486.1, read as the reverse complement.
ACCACTCATCTGTTAAAGTCCCTAGAAAAGATATAGGACCAAGCCCCCTAGTTTCAACTATCCTGGCAGCATTTTCATATTCTGCCAACGGCGCCCGATTCGTGTAACTGTTTCTTAAGCGTAGGCAAAATATAAGAACATAATTAAGACGTTGGCACTTTATAATATGTATGTAGTAGGTTTTGAAACGGTCTATTGTCACATTCGTTTGTTTGTTTAACTTTAGCGGAGTGTTTTATTCTAGAAAAATATAAAGTCATGTCTGGTGAAAGTGAGTATAATTATTTCGACATTCTTTCTAAGGAGTTTAGAATTGATATAAGTACTATGCAAGCACTTGTAGGCAAGTAAACATTTCAAGTAAAACTTCTGACGTTGCTAACGTTTCTAAACGTTTCAAGTAAAAGACTGACTTTTTCCATAATGTGATAATTTAATGCGTGAAAAAGGATTAGATGAATTAAAAACTAAAACAATTATTATTCCAACAGAAGAAGACGTTCAGGATGTTAAGAAAAAGTGGTAAGTATTTAGCAAACGAATAATAGGCAATTTAGAAGATAACGCAGCTGGTTTTTGTCCTACTATTAATGCGTTTTTGATTAACGCTGAAGTCTATGCGCGCAGCACTAACTCACTGATGTCTGGACTCTACACTGCGTTTAAATACAATGGAGTTTTTCGGAAAAATAAAAAATATAGTATTCGACGTAAGGGTAAAAAAATTGCTGTACAACCAATATCTGTATCTCAAAGAAAATCACCTATGACTGGCCGCAGAAACCTATCAGCTGGAAGAAAAGTAAACACCCCGGTTAAAAAAAAACTACCGCCCCTCATACGCTTCAGAAATGTGTTAATCAAAATTGTTTTAACGTATTTTATATGTAAATCTGTTATTTTATACAATTTGTCTATTTATTATGCAATAATTGTTCAATAGCTTCTTATACTTACTACAAAAATTGTTACTCGTTATGTAATGTACATCTGGAAAATATTTTTTATTAGGGATACAGGGTGCATGAAAAGATTTCTCTAGTAAAATTATCCATTTTGCAATATAACATATACCTAAATTCAATTGGTTTATGACTCCAATCCGTTTAAAAACGATAAACCCCCGTATTCACTAAGAAGGTTTAAAAGTTAGACCAGATCTAGTTTCCATGACAATTAAAACTGTTAGTTCGCCAGTTATGTCTTGCTTATGTCACTATTATTCTGTAATTGTAACACTTACAAAAAGTATTTGTTTAATCGTTGCATTTGTCATTTTAAACCTACAACTATCAAGTTAGACCTGGTCTAAATTTAAACCTCTTTAGTAAATATGCGTGTAAGATATTTAAATTTTGAAGGGCTGTAAAATCCATACCGCTCAACTTATAGCAAAACGAATTGCACATCTCAGTTTTTTATGATCTTTCTTAAAGCATTAAATTCTAGTGTAATAAAAAATTACTTACTCTTTTTTGATGCTCCATGTAAAAAAATAAATTTTTTCCATAGATGCATGATACAAGAAATAACATTTGAATTTAAAATATTTCACTTAATAATGGTTAAGACGATATCGAAAAATTACACACCAGGCATTGTGTATATCATGCCGTTTTATTTACGCCGATTTTTTATTGTCGCAACCCGCTAACGCATTAGTTTCCTGATCATAAACGGCCAATGGTTTTCGTAACAAAGATAATATATAATGCCAACGTTTTAATTCCCTGGTAGTTTATTGCCAACGCTTCGCGGCAGCTAGAGGAGCATAGCCGAATGCACTTATCGTTGGCAGCATATGATTATTCACCATTCTCATTTCATGCAGTTTGACGGTAGACCAATAATGTATATTGTGTCGGTTAAAAATGCCGTTGTTTGTGAAATGCGATTCGTCGGTAAATAATATCCTGCGATTTAAGTCAATGTTGTTTAAAAACCAATGGCAACAATTCAACCTTGGATCAGCGTCATTTTCATACAAATGCTGATGAATTTGAAATTTGTAACATTTATACTCTTATTTTTTTAATATTCTAGCACAGTTTCTTTACTAATACTAAGCCAGTTCTCTAGTAGATGCATGTGGATTGACTTCGGTGTACGCTACGACATTAATTTCAGTGGCTTCGTCAGTTATAAATTTTTCGTCTAGATTTTCTTTAACTTGGTCTTGATTTCGAAATTTCATTTCAAATACCTTGAAATATTGCCCGCAGGGATGACGACCTATGGAATAGGGATATCGTTCAACGTATAAGCAGCGTGCGCATTTTCTCTGCTTTCTTCATAAACTAGTAACATATCTACTTTTTCATTTTGGGAATACAGGATATTCATAACTGAATTTAAATAGTATACAGAAATATACCACCGGTAAAGAAATTATTAAAACCAAATAAAAATGGCTATAGACTACTAGAAATAATAACTATTTAGGCACTTTTGTTTTTTCAAGGCACACTATGCTTTATGGCCTACTTGATTATTAAATGACAACCTTAAACAATCTACACCAATTCCTTCATAATTCGATTTTTGAATTTTAGATGTAATTCCCTTTTCAATGACATATCACAACATGATGTTTGCTTTCAAGATGGAGCACAAAGCGCACTTTCTCTCTCAACCAATGGGAGCCATAATTGACGTACCAAATGAATATTTTTGCTCAGTAGGCTGTGGATGCAAACGAATGATGCATTTTTTAAATACATTGAAAACATAACCTAATTTTATTTTTAATATATTTAATAAAAATAAATCTAGTTTTTCTTAAGTTCTGTAAATCGAAGTACCCCAATTTTCTTTAAGATCTAAAATCTAGGCATCTAACTCTTCTAAATGACAAGTGAATATTTATATTAATTAGAATGAATTAAAAATAAATTGGTATAAAGGAATTATAGATTATAAAGATAAATCACGAACATACCATTAATTATTAGCAAATAAAGTATCAAACATTATTAAAAATGTCAAATAATATTAAGGCAGGAAGTTTTCTTGCAGTTCAATACATTTTTGTATAAAAGTAATCGTTTTTTGCATATCCCTTAATAATATTACTGGAGTAACTGACAGGAAAGCATCACGAAAGTTAAAAATGCCGTTGTTTGTAAAATGCGATGATTCATTGGTAAATAACATCCTGCGATTCAAATCAATCTTGTCTAAAAACCGTGGGCAGTAATTGCAACCTTCACTCAAGCGTCATTTTTATACAAATGCCGATGAATTTGAAATTTGTAACGTTTTGTAACCAACTTGATTATTGAATGTATGCGATTATTGCCTGCCATTAATTTTTGTAAAAAATAGGGAGTTCCCATAAAAAAAATGGAAATACTTGATTTTTCCAAATTATATTAAAATTGGAAATTAGGTTATTTATAAAATTTATGAGCAATAGAAAAAATGGCCAACTGAGCAAAAATATGTGGAACGTCAATTCAAAATTCGAAAATTCAAGTATTTCTAATTTTTTTAAATGGAAATTTTTTACAATACCTAAATTCAATGCAACACTCGCATTTCAATAACAGATGATAGGAATATATTTGATTTAATTTGAACTAATTATGAAGGAATTGGTGTAGATTGTTTAAGGTTCTCATTTAATCATCAAGTAGACCATAAAGCGTAGTGTGCCATGAAAAATCAAAAATGCCTAAATTGTTATTATTTCTAGTAGTCTAGCTATTTTTATTTGGTTTTAATAATTTCTTTATCTGTGGTGTATTTATGTGTACTATTTAAATTCAGTCATGGATATCGTGTATTCCCAAAATGAAAAAGTAGATATGTTACTAATTTACGGAGAATGTAGAAAAAATGAGCACGGTGTTGAACGCTTATACGTTGAACGATATCCCTAATGCATAGGTCATCATCCCTGCAGACATGATTTTATTTTATCAGATGTTCAAAATGACGGCTATTTTGTTCTAAACATTTATCAACTCTCTTTCGAAAAGAATTCCGCACTCTGAATAACATCTGGGGTGATTTCACGAACTGCACGCGTAATCCTTTCTCTCATGTCTTCGGCTGTAGTTAGACCATGACTTTTTTTTTTGACAAAACCCCACAAGAAAAAATCAAGGGGGGTTAAGTCTGGCGATCTTGCAGGCCAATTTACTGGTCCCCCACGTCTAATCCATCTGTTAGGGTAAGTGTCATTCAATATATCAAGTGCTTCTCGACAGTAATGTGGTGGTGCGCCGTCTTGTTGGAACCAAATTGCTTCACGTTGTTGCTCTGGAATATTTGGCATCAATCTTTGCAAGTCATTTCGAAGGAAATCGCAGTATCGCTGTCCATTAAGATTACCATCGAAAAAATGCGGTCCAATAACAACATCGCCAAATATCCTACACCAAGTATTTTTCGACCAAGGGTGTTGATTAGCGACTGTTCGCATCCAGTGTGGATTTTCTTCAGCCCAATAATGCATATTGTGTCGATTGACTCGACCATGGTTAGTGAACGTTGCTTCGTCAGAAAATATTATGTTTTCCAGTGAGTTGTTTTCATTGACCCATAGTCGAAACTACCGACAAAATTGCACCCGTATCTCGAAGTCCTGTCCATACAATTCTTGATGTAAGGTAATATGGTAAGGATGAAATTTAAAATCCTGAGAACGGATGTTTTACACAACCCGGCGTCTTTGGATAGTTCTCGGGAACCAATCTGAGAGCTACTGTTCCCAAAACTCCTACCGCTATGTCGTCGTTCGTTTTGGTTTTCCTCCTGCTGCGTTTTCTGGATGAGAGTTGGTCGGTCTGGCGACTCCTAGTCTCTAATCGTTTGAACACCACCTGAGATTCTGGTGGTAAGTGGGGAAATCTTACCGCCCAAAGTTCAAAAGCATTGCGATAGTTTTTTCTACATTCTCCGAGAATTAACAACATGTCAATTTGGCAGTCGAATTCATTCATTTTAAGGATAGGTAGTTAAAATCTCAACTAAGATTATTAAATACGAAAAGAAATAACAGAGCTAAATAATAAACGAACAGAACTTAAAAACAAATAAAAGAACACAATGAACACTTATTTTAACAAGACGCTTAAACTAAAGACTTTAAACTCGAAGCTAATTTAAGAAAATTACTGGAAATATCATAACATGTCAAGTCGTTCGTTGTCATGATAACTGCCATAGTGGCGGCTGGTGAATCATCGCTGCAGTGCCGCAGAGCTCCCAAAAAAATCAGGAAAAAATAATTAACTACATAATCTAACCAAAATACCGTAATTTTTTACCTAGTTGACATGGAAATTCTCGGAGGATGTAGAAAAAATAACGACAATGCTTCTGAACAAAATGGTGACTGCTCCAACTACAGCCGAAGACATAAGAGAAAGGATTACGCGTGCAGTTCGTGAAATCACCCCAGATATGTTATTCAGAGTGCGGAATTCTTTTCGAAAGAGAGTTGATAAATGTTTAGAACAAAAGGTCCGTCATTTTGAACTTCTGATAAAATAAAATCATGTACTTAATATCAGTTTTTTCTTCTGTTGATTCCATTTAACATTTAAAAGTTTCCCCCCACCCCTAAACCGTGGAAAGGGTTAAAATATGTCAAAAAATGTCCCCAACGACCCACTGTATCCCTAGAAATTTCATTTGTTTTCAATCAGCCGTTTTCTCAATATCGCTTTGTAACACTTCAAAAAGGACTACCCTGTATATACATATATAAATTTACTTTTATTTTCTCGGGTTAGAGTTCTTGTAAAACGAAAATGCACACATTTCTTTTGAAAGTCATATGTTAGAAAATATTGACGTTTCGATCAACCACGTGATCTTCATCAGAACACCTAAAATTGAATTCTCGAGGGAATTCTTCTATAAAGTAATTTTTAAGAATTAAAAGTCGGTACACTTGGAAAACAATAAGTATAGCTTACCTCTTAAAACTAAAATCTGAAAATTAGATCACAATATAACAAACACATTTTCAAAATTATGCATTTAGTTGGGACATAAATAAAATAACAAGGGAACGAATGCTAAAATATGTATTCTTCTATAGTGTCACACAAGATTTATATTTATTAAAGGCCCAACTCAGTTATTTCATTTTTGTTTTTGTTAAATTTGCTTATTACCTTAATAACATTATGATATATTTTACTGAGTTGTTTTGTATAGGTTTTTGAATTGATGTAGTTTTTATTTCTTGAATTTCTATCATTTCATAGAATTTTCTTCTTTTCTGGTAGTTTTCGGTTTTTGAAATTTTAACTTTATTAAAATCGAATGACTAAACATCTTTTATGACATAGAAGAATATATATTTTAGCATTCGTTCCCGTGTTGTTCGGCCAAGTTTTATTTGTGATTCAACTAAACCTATAATTTTAAAAATGTGTCAGTCAGCAGATTTCAGTTATCCAACTGTACCAACTTGGAAAACTTGGAAATTGTAAAGTAGTGATAGTATTAGTGATTCAATAATCGATTTGCGACCCAGTAGGTTTGACTGAAAAATCTTAACATACCAAAATGAACCATTCATAATCAGTGGCGGCTCGTGGTGAATTATATTGGGAGGTTAATAACAAATTTAAAAATAGGCATACTTAAAATAAAAATTAATATCTTATTTTTAAATTGAGCTTTAAATTCTTTTGAAGTTCAGGTCTGCTCTTTGTTCTTTAAAATTGGAAAAATGCTGCATGACACGTTCGATAAAATTGCACGCACATTCCTTTTATAAACAATTTCTCGATACTTAACATTGCTAAAGCGGATAGTTTATCTTTTCTCAACTACTCAACAAAATTTATAAGCCCTCGAAAAAACCCTGGATTTTCAGACAAAGCCGTTTCATCATGGCCACATAGTGCCAACTCAAATGCCCCACAAAATTTTACACAATCTATAATTTTGTTTAAAATGTAACGATTTTTGGATACAGTTTCATTAAAATCTCTGAGGGATTTTCTAATAAGCTGTGTCTAGCTGAGTGCGAATATCAACACTTCCGACCGTAGCATAGTTCACCGAACATTTCATGTGATTTTCAGAAAACGCGTGTTTTTTTATTTTTTCTTTTAAGTGTTTTAAGTCTTTAACCCCGGTTTTGCACCATAATGAGTCCGACGAGTCCTTAGAAAGCAACAAACAAACATAACAGTAAAATGAGTTAGAGACTTCACCACCACATATCCAGTTAGCTAAATCGTACATACTTTTGCGATAGTTTCGATGAACCTCTTTATTTTTATCTTTACTAGTTTGTCGTATACTAAGTTCTGGCAAATTGCGACCACTTACCTTGAATTCGGTTATTTTCTCAAAATTAAGTTCGTTAGCACTCGTTAATTGTTTAATTTTTTGGACTACCGACATTTTATTTCATATACATTCACAACTCAAACATAGACCACCTTGATATTGGTTACTTTTGCAAAATTAAGTACGTATGCACTTTTTAGTTGTTTATTTTTTGCACTAGTCACTACCAGCATTTTATTTCCCGTGTATTTCCAACTCACACAATAAAATAAAAATAAAAATATAAAAAAAAAACAATATATAAATCAATTTTCATGACAATGAACAATTAAACTTCCGCATGCCGACGTGATGCCTCGACCGATCGATCGAATTATGAGAAGAGAGTGAAGAGTGAAGAGACCGGCTGATGACACAAACCGCGAATTCACATTCCTTGTGCTATCACGTTTGGCTGTCGCTCGGTAGCTGTGAAATCTTCGGGTATTTTCGTCAAGCTTTAAGGTAATCAGGGCAATTCGGACTGCCTAGCCTAGCTTAGCATAGCGTATTTTATTATGCCTAAGGAACGCAATGCAACGAGACCATTTGAACCGCCGCACAGTGCTTCGAGTAGTAGAGATTATTGGACAAAAATAATACCACTTACCTCTGGCGGTCATAATACAATTTCTGACAAAATTGTTATTTTTTTACTTAGGCGAAAACATTTTGCACATAATTTTCTAAGTTAATCACATACAGGGTGTCCAGAAAAACTTACAACTAAGATTTGTAACATTGACATAGAGGGTCAAAAAGAAAAATGTGCGTTTATAAGCCATTGTAACTTGTTTTTATTATAAAACACAAAATTAAAATTTAACAAACACTATTTAAACTACACTAACACATAATTACTAAAATTTTTAAACATAAAATAAATAACAAACGTTAAACTCAGAGCTAATTATTAGTCCGAATCGCTTTCATTGCTTAATATTTCAGAAACATTGAATTCCAAATTTAAATCTTCTGAAACAACTAAATCATTTTTTTTTAGATATTTATTAATTTCATTGTTATATTTGCTAGTTTTCTGTTTCATAACTTTTCGGTTTATTGATAGTAAGGGCTCTGATGTCAGCAATAATATGTTCATCAAATCTTTGTTACAATTAGTTCGTGATGATTTGCGGGTGTGAGATAATCGGTTTTTCCTAACTTCCTTGTGCCTTGCTTCTAAGGCGTCTTCTGACAGTTGTCCAATAGGTAAGTCGAAAGCACTTATTATCTCACACCCATGAATCAAGACTTTGTGGACAGTTGCAGGCATATAATACCAACTGTAAGAATTTATATACAAATTACGAGTTTCCTGTAACAAACTCCGAAACTTTTCTAATTCAACATGGTACCCGCTAGCCAATATCCTAAGTATCAACGAAAACTTAACAATAAGTTCCTTGTCGATACTTGTTATCTCCGAGCTGAGATCGGGATTAAAAAAAAAACGCCTTGCGGTGTTTCCATCATTTGTGGAGCCATATCCCGGTTTTGGCTTATCCACAATCAGTCCCATCTTCGATTTAAATTCTGACTGGATACGTTTTTTATTATTTTCTACTATTTTTTTATTTTCATTTCCTTCAACCCGCCATACTTTTATTGGGAGTCTATACGCAATATGCAAAAGGCACTCAAAAAAAACGTATCCAGCAGTGAAGTGTGGATAAGCCAAAACGAAAGTTTTCCCTATTTACAGACCGATTGACAACGTTTTCGTGGTTCATTTGCTTTGGGGTGGCTCCACAAATGATGCACTTGGATGCTGAGTTGGTGCCGGAAAGAATATTACTTACACTACCGTCCATCATAGTGAAAATTAATTCGAAAGTTATATTATAAGTTTGATTGTGCATATTTATTGTCGATACTTTCAGCAAATTGATATTTTTTATCATTTTTTGCTCTTCCAATCGCACTAACTCAGCATTTTCCTTAGCAAAAATAAACTTTATTGGTCGACAAAACAAGGTCGAGGAACTTGTCATATTTACCCATACATCCTCATTTGTGCAAGTATTAATCAATTTTAATGGCACTAGTGCAATTAGAAAGATATATTCATCCGTATGTTGGTCATTACTGAACTTCTGCTTATATGTGCTATGCCCACTACTGCCATCAAAGCCCCACTTACAAATTAATTTTAATTCTTTCCCACTCGGTACGCTTGAAACATTTAGAATACTTTCTGCGGTTTTATCTAGAAGATCTTGTAAATTTACTTTAGAACTGACTTCATCAGTATTAATTTGAGACGGCAAAAATGCTTTTTTTGCAATGTTTAAAGCGTACAAACTTGGAAAGCAATCCTTGTGCAAAGCATTAACTACTGACCTTAAAGCTAAGTATTTTCTTTAAGTCTAGATAAGTCTAGGTCCAAACACAGGGCTAAAGACTGATGTGGTGTCAAAACCTTATCTAAGGAATCTTGATTATTAGAGCTACCAGCCAAATTAGCAGCAAAGTTAAGCTCAGCTTGAGATCTGCTTTGTATTAAATCTAAGACGCGTCTTTTTTTTGTTTTTGTAGAAGCTTCCTCAAAAGGGATGGTGGGTCTTCCTCGAGATTGACTTGATCGTGGTTGCAACGCCAACGGTTGTAATGGTTGCACTTGAGGTCTTTTAAAAGCCACAAAATCTTTTGATGTGGCTACCGGTTTGCTTAGCCAACTTTTGTTGCGCTTTATAAATCTTTCTCGAGTTCTAGAGCTTTCCTGCCACAGTTTAGTCATTTTCATGCAAAAAATTCTACCCATCTTTGAAATTCGTGCCGATAATTCTTCCGAACAATCTGTTAAATCAAGTATTTGACGATGACTATGTGAACTAGTTATCCAAACATCTACCAGATCAGCGTTTTTGATATAAATACACTCTGAAATAAAATATCTGAAATTACCTGTGGTGGCAGGTAGGGACAGAATATCAATACAAAATCTGAAACCTTATATTTTCTCCTACTTAACTAAAACAGTATCAGAAAGAGATATTTTGTAAACCTTTACCAAAGTTTTCAAATATAGTTGTGTTAACAACTAATCTGTTATTGCTAATTGAAATATCAGGTAAAATCGTACATTTGGACTCAACAATTAAATATATAGTTAAAATTTAATAAACCTACCTGAAGCTTGACAATCCATAGCGATTTTCTTTTTAGAGTGAACAGTTTCAACAATAACTCGTTAATAAAAACTCCGTTCTGAACGCAAGCAAATTATTGTTAAACTGACAGCTAGGCGTTGATCGAAATTTATTTGTCTCTACAGTGCTAATCAAGGATGACCTGATTTAAATAAACTTTGTAATGCGTGTTTTGGATACTTATACTTATATCGATGTTATAAAAATATAAATAATTATTACTTTGTTTTGTGATTATTGTCCATTGCTCAAAGCACTGTGCGCCGCGGGCGGCTAATAGTGTAGCGTATTTAACTTTTCCCAAGGTTCGCGTTTTATTACAACTATTAGGAGGAACAGTCAAACGAATAATTTATTTTCTGAAATATTTTTGGGGGGTCATTGATCAAATGACCCCATGGGAGAGCCGCCACTGTTCATAACATTCATTAAAACTATTTTTATTTGTAAAGTGTTAAACAGGAGATCGATACTTCATCAAAGCAATAGCGAAATTCTATATTCAAAGTAACTATGTTCAAAAGCTGCGTTAACGATGGACGAACTACGTTTTGCTTGAGAAACCTTTGTAAAGGCAAAAATAAAAGAAGTAGAAATGAAAAGACCGTCGAATTTGATCTCATTTTGAGAATGCGCTAAACATCTTTTGCGAAAACTCACTATTATTCTGGTTATTTCTGTGCAAGGCAAAAGCAGGATATGGCGGAGATCATTATCCTTTTGTGTCGTTCGAATAATAAAATGAATTCAGCCAATCCTCGGCTTAAAGGAGTACACTGCTACAGAAAACAATGTTCCTTCTATGCTATATATAGACACGGAATTGCGTGTAAGAATTAGGGCTAGGTATTCTTATTTTTTATGATTTTTGTTAAGAAAAGAAAGCCAAAATGATTATCATAAGTTATTATTAACGATCCGATTGTGTGATTACTAAATAGATCTGTTTTGTAATCGAAATGTACTTTTTAGTGATAATTTTTAATAGAGGAATACGTTTCTGACGGGTTGTCTATCAAAATATGGCCGCAAGTTCTTTTAATTAAAATTCAATTACTTAATAGTTATTCTACTTAACATTGTCATACTCGTTTTAACCATGTTTTTACATATAATTCCTAGACAATTGGTATAAAAAAATAGGAGCTAAGTAAGCTCGTTTGGCTAGAATAAATTTGGAAATTTATTTATATGACAAAAATAACGGCAAATATATTTTTTCTGAACGAGAAAAAGCTATTAAACAAAACAGTACTATAGTATTTTTAAATGTGCTCAGATTATTTGTTGCGTATAGATCGACAAACAAAAATCTTTTGCGGCATTTTCGCAACTAAATAAAAATATTTAACTTTAAATTAATTGAAGCAAATATTTAATATAATTACATACCTCAACGTGTGTATATTTTTATTCAGTTGCGAAAAAGCCAAAAAAGATTTTTGTTTGTCAGTACTATAGTAGTCCTATCACAAACAATTTATGCTTCTAACCTAAGGAAAGAAGAGGAAAACAACTTAATAATTCCAATATCTAATTGTTACAAGGAGTATTTTATTATAATTGATCTTGTTACCCCCCCCCTCGATGTCACCCCAATCTTTCTCTAATTGCTCCAAGACCCAAATAAGACTTGCTAGTATTGTATTGATAAATTTGGCTGAGCAGTCCAATGCCAATTGGCCAGTAATGTGAATCAGTATCGACTATTATTATGAAACAACTCATTGTATGACTATCATAATAATAATCCAAGGTTGGCTAGCAATTGCCTCTGACATTTCCAGTCGGAAGCCAATTGGCCTGAAGTGAGAATTACTCATAACTCTAGCACCCAACACAGAATACAAATAATTAGCATCCAAATACAGTACCACATCAACAACTTTTGGGACCCTAGGCCCGCTTGAGATTACGAGCTCAGTGCCGGATTAATTATTTTCGCCCAGACGTATTTACGGGCCCCAAGTTTGTGGGAAAAAGTGACGACCAAAAAAAAGTCATTTTTTGCATATAGAAACTTATCCCCTTCGTCCATATAATAATAACTAAAAATTACCTACTCATTGATAAAATAAAAGAAGGAAAATCATAGAAACGATTTTCTTTTCGACGGGTCTCACGGGCCTAATGGGTAATGCGGCCCTGCCCAAAGTAAATAGCAAATAACTTAAAATAAACTATCAGTTCAGTAATTATTTTGCATCTTCGCTCCCTATTCCCCATAGAAATTTTGTTCGAGTGATCTTCACCGCCGTAAAGCGCTCCGCCATGACAAAAATGAACCTGCTGGCGAAGGCAAGTAAAAATAAAAGGCTGTTTGCCTGTTTGGTGCCCGTTAAGGTCTATACACACGGCGACATGGTTTTTGTCGTCTATCGATAACAGTCGCGTAGTTTTGTTAACGTAATTGCCTTAATTAAATGTGCGCTGTTATAAATCGATAGTTTTTAGTTCTAACGATAGTTCTAATATGATAGAATCTGTAGACTTTTACCAGGCCGCCGGGCCCCGAAAGGCTCGGGCCCTGGCGCAACCGCACCATTGTAGTTACGCCACTGGATTACAGCAAATCCCAATTTTCTGCGCCATATTTGGTTTAGAATGAGAGCACCTTTTTCCTGAATGGAAAAGTCAACACTTAAAATTGTAGATATTAGAGCTATGAAAACCCCCATGTGTTTCGCGCAGGTCATACCCAATTTCCTCAAAAAATAAATTTTTGGGCGGGTATTTTGGGTGACATATTTTTGGACTGAAATTTAAACGGCCCCACATGCACTTCGAATGCTGCAGGATACCATCACTTCATTATTGATGATGTTGTTCCTCAAAACCCACGTGAGTTCCACTTTCGCATTACGTTTCAACAGGACGGTGCCCCTCCAGTTTATTTTAGTGACACTAGAAATTACTTGGATGGAACCTATCCGGATAGATGGATTGGCTGCCGAAGTCCGACAGAACGGCTAGCTCGTTCGCCAGATCTTACACTTCATGATTATTATCTCTGGGACTATGTGAAATCTCCAGCTTTCAAAATGGCTCCGTATTCTCTGGACGAACTGCGTCAACATATCATCGACATGATCAGAAAAGTAATAATCTACTCGACTCAAAGTAAAATGTATATATTTATTGTAAATGATATTATTATTTATAATACAAAAATCGTAAACTATAGCCGGTATAGAAGTACATACATGAGTCCAATGACAGCTTGCTAAATGTAATAACATAGACACAAAAAGTGCGAATACATAGGTCAGAAAAAAGCAATTATAAATGAGTACTAAGAAACGTCAACAACGAAAAGGAAGGAGTATGAATAGATAGGTTTTGCAAACGTCACAAAATTCCTATTAGACACATCTAACAAACAACATATACTCACAAAAAATTATAGTAATGATCATATTTCTATCTGCTCCTGTATATATTAGAGTAGAGTTTGAGGTAATTATAATTTTTAGTCTAAAATTTGTAATAAGGTTAAAGAAAAACGGAACCTTGTTAACCGATTCTTCTAGAAAACAGTACATTGTAAAGTAAGAAAATTAATCATTTCCAGGAAAAGAATTAGAATTTTTTACGTATAAATACGATCATTCAATTTAATCTCGAGAGAATAACACAAAGTAAAAACACTTAATCTTTTAGACAGAATAATTGTCGTGGGGCTCACTGATTGATTACCAAAACAGCGTAGGAAAAAAATATAAACAGGAATCAATTTATTGAAAAATAGACTTAAGATTAAAAATGTAAAGATTCAAAAGAATGTTGTTAACAATTCACGAACAATTCCATGTGCATTAGAAAGTCCAAGCACATGTATGTACCGGTTTTTTTTTATCTTGATATCACTTTGATGAGTTGTAATTTCTTTGTTTTTAAACATCAAAATGAAACAAAATATAATTTTGCATAGTTACAGACACATTTTATCACCTGCAACTCTTCTGTTTTTAAGGGTATCGAAATGAAACAAAAATCATTTTGTATAGATATTTAGGATATTCTATGCTTTTTTAAAAATAAAACAAAACGATGACGATTAAAAACGAAACACATTATTTAAAAATACTTTTAGAAACATTAAATTATTCTGAAACTCAACATATTTTTCGAACACTCTAATTGTATGATTTGTTGCATTCACTAATATTTCCGAACTTTTTTTTAACTCATTTATTGTAATTATAATTCTTCGTCTCAGCTCTTCAGCATTATAGCATGGTGTTTTATGTATTATATTCCCAATTTGTCCCGAAAAGAAAAAGTCCATTACAGTGAAGTCCAGACTGGGGGTCAAGCAAATGTTCCTCCCTTTCCAATCCAGCCATTCGGATATTCCAAATTAAGATAGCTTTTAACTTGAATTACGCTACGTGGTGGAACAATATGTTGCTGCCACATTATCCTAGCTGAAATGTTCACCGATAAATTATCAATCTGTTGTGGTATCTCATTTTGTAACAAACTCAAATAATATTCCCCAGTAAATTTTTGATCAATAAATATGGAACCTAATATATTTCTGTCTATCACACCACACCAAACGTTAATTGACTGATATCCTGGACTTTTTATTTCTTGGATTATATGAGACTTATTTATAGATCAGTGTTGGGTGTTCTGACGATTACAACCATGTTTGGTTGTAAAAGAACTTTCATCAGACCATGAAATGTGTTTAAAAATCAGGATTTTGTCGACATCTATCTAGGAAGTTCTGACAAAATAAAATCCTTGCTTGTCGGTAAGTTTCTCGGGTTTCCAAAATGTAAAGGGTTTATATCTCAATTTTGTCAAAACATTTTGGACTTAACTGCGGGAGACCGGTATTTCCCGAGAACATTTATTAAGTGATGTTGACAATTCTGCTTCATAAAACCCGAGTATGTTGATTTCCGATACTTCGTCTAAAACTTTACGAGGTCTAGGGCTTTTCATATCAAACACGCTTCCTCTCTCTTGCATTTTTTTAATAATCTTGCAAATGTTTGTTTTGATGAGATTCGACTCTCTGGATAACGTATAGCATGTTCTTTTGGTTAAGTAAGTGTATGGCAAGCACATCACTCCTTTCTCGATTACTAAATCGTATCATTTTTAGAATACTAAATAATTACAATCCACAATCATAAACGACTAGAAATGTAATGTGTCAAAATATTTTGAAAGGGATATGTCAAAGTGTAAACAATTTTGTTAAATCATTTAAACGACAAATAATTAGTAAAATATCGTTTAGTTTTTGCATGTTTTGATGCCATTATCTCGCAAACAGTTGAAGATAGGTATAGGGTATGCATTATAAAATAACCTTGAAATTTAATGCAGAATTAAAATAACCGAAAATATATAAAGCTTTCGATTTAAAAAAAATATAGGTTAATATCTTGAAAAAAACGTTAGTATTTTGTTTTATTTTAAAACCAGAAACAAACTTGTTGCATAATTATACTATGGATAACAAAATGATTTTTGTTTCATTTTGATACCTTTAAAAACAAAAAAATTAAAGCTCATTAAAATGATATCAAAGATAAAAAACACACAGTACTAATACTCATATTATTAAAAATTTTGCAATAGAGGTAAATATCTAAATTCACTCTTAAACTACTAAAACAGGGTGTCCCGTTTTCGTGGTTTTTATAGGGCATCTCTCTTGTATGCAATTGAAAATATGGCATTTTTGGGCCTCCCTCGTATTTCGGTTGTTGTTTAACTTATCGAAAAGGTGAAAACTTGCTCTGAAACAGTTTTTCATGTAGAATCCAGTGGCATAGTCAGATTTTTTATGTGAGTTGTCCTTTTTGAGATATAACACAAACTTATAAATTTTTAAATGGGACACCCCGTATATTTTAAATTTATATTATTCAGTTCCCAATAAGTTTCTCGAAAATATATAATAGTATCTACTTTTCTATTCGAATCGCCCTGTAATTTGCATTTTTTTAGAGATCAGTTTTTGGTAGGCTGGGATTGCCTAAACAAAACAAAGGAAAATTGTTGTCATGTTAAATAAATTACTTGTCAAAAACCTCTGGTTCGTTTTGAAGCTAGATTAGATAACCGCAACAATTATTTTAAATTTTATATTAAAAAATGGCTACAAACCAAACGTGTTCTAATGAAGAAAAATACGACATGTTGCTCTGCTTTGCACAATTTAACCAAGATGTTAACGAGGCTTCGGAACTATATTTGTTAAGGTATGTTTATCACTCGTCATATTTTAAAATAAATACATTTTTATGTAGCTGTTTGCGTTTTAAAGATAGGTATCCAGAACGAAGAGAACCCTGTGATATTACATTTCTTAGAATGAAAAGAAACCTAGTTGATTTTGGATCTTCCAAAAAGCCGCGAAGAAAAACCTATAACAAGGAAAACGAGGAAGACGTTGGGGTTCCAAAAAGCCTGGTATAAAAATTTTTAAGGAAACGAGGTTATAATAGTATATTGTGTAACAAGTGCGTGAAGTTAACTTTTATACACGAGTGTGATGTTTGTGGCCCGAGCCGAAGGCGAGGGTCACAATATCACACAAGGGTATAAAAGTCTTCACGCACGTATTGCACACTATACTTTTTCTACAACCGTAAATAATACAAGTACGAAATAAAATTAAACTATTTAATTTTCTCCTTTATATAATACAAATTAAACTAATGAACTATTTATTTAATTTTCTGTTTTATAATAATTGTAACTTTTTAATAGAACTTATAGTTAAATTATTTAATTTTCTACTTTATAATAATTGTAACTTTTTAATAGAAATTATAGTTAAATTATTTAATTTTCTTCTTTATAATTATTGTAATTATTAATAGTAATGTTGCAATTTGTTAGATTACTAAATTTAACTTCTGTAGCCTCCTTTGATGATGATTTGTTATTAATATTGCTGCTTGTGATCGAGGTCATATTTGGATTTTGAACTGACAAAAGTCTATTTGAAATATCATTTTTCTTGTTAAGGGAATTTTCTACGTAACCCTCAGCTACCGTTGAAGATTTCCAACCGCCGTGTTGTTTTAACATTAGTAAATCTGCACCGGTTTCAACTAGCAAGGAAGCAGATGATCGTCTGAAACAATGGCCTGTATATTTTTCTGGATGTGGTAGTTTTAAAAATTTTGCTATTTCACTAGGCAATTTTCCAAATTTGTTTATCCCGACGACTTGGCGAGTACATTTTCCTCCTTGATACTTGATGAAGAATTTGTTTTCTTGATAATTCTGGGGACGAAGGGCGGCATATTTTCTGTATAATTCTAAATGCTCGGTAATGGTAAATTTTCTTGTTATTTTGGTTTTTGTATCAGGGACGGATACAACAAGAACACTTCCTAAATCTTGAATATCGCACATTTTTAGCTTATAAATTTCGCTTCTTCTTAGAGCACCAGCAATCCCAAATATTAATATCACTTTGGTTAATAAAAAAACTTCGTCAGGAGCCTTATTTATGAACTTGAAAATTTGTTCTTTCTCCAATATTCGAGATTTTTGTGGAATATATCCTTCATTCTTCCGTTTTAAAAATGCATGAACTTTTGGATATTTACCAATGTCAATGTTATTTTTAATGCTAATAGTACTTTTTAGCATTGAATAATGACTCCATAGTGTTGATGATTTCACATTTTTTGACAATTCTGATAAATATGCGAGTAAAACATTTTCAAAAAGGGTTTTAATATTGTTCTTACTGCGCCAGGTCATAAATTTATTGTACGTGTTTTCATAAATTTCCTTTGACTTCTGAGGTAACAGAGAATTACTAGCTGTTTTCGCTGCTTCCGTAATATCTGGTGGAGTACACATTTCTATATCAGAGTCCATTATTATTGCTTATTATAACTTAAAATAATAAACTGTTCAAATTACTATTCGAACTTAAAGTGTCTATTTTAAACTGTTTGCATTGGCAATTTGACAACTCGTTACCATGACAACGATACAAATTGCGAGGCACGGCCGCCTAATAAAATTATTACCAGTGCGGGCCCGGTGCCTAAAATTAATGGCGGCCCATGCATTTCTTATTGAGCCGGTGCGTGAAGTAAATCCTTTAGGGAAAGCATTGTATTTCACGCATCGGTGCTTGAAAACAAGCTTTAGCTACTGCAATCAGTGTGTAAAATAGGATTTTAAGGACGGTTGTAGAAAAAATATTTAAATTCAGATTGGTGCAACGTTACATCCGGGCACCGCGCAGAATCGAATTATCCTAGCGAACGACAGGGTACGTTTGGGTTTCATATTTCCTGTTTCATATTGTGCTAAAAAAATATTGTATCGTATATACCAGGGGATATACAGATCGTTATTTCCCAATACTGGAACTTATTCTACCGGAATTACTCAAAGATCTGCCTTTGGCCTATTTCCCCGACACATTTTTGCATCAGGACGGAGCACCTGCTCATAATTCCGGTAGAATAAGGCAGTATTTAGAAAATAATTTTCTTGGAAAATGGATAGTGACCAATGGTCCTGTAAGATGGCCTGCGAGATAGTCAGATCTCTCGGTTTTAGATAACTTCCTGTGGGGTACTTTAGAAAACAAAATATATAGGACAAGACATGACACCTTAGCCGATTTAATAAGCGCCCCAAGAAGAGCATTCAGTAAAATGCAACAATGACCGGTTAGTATTTTCAATGCTTTAAGAAGAATATGGAAATTATGTAGGCTTTGTGTAAGGCAAAATGGACATCCTTTCGAGCAATATCTTTAAAGTATAGATTTAGTTTTCTGTTAACTTTAGTGATCTTTAGTGGTAGGATTAGTTTTTATTGTTGTTAGTTGCTGTTTAGAGGTATTAGAGGTAGAATTATTAACATGTTCATTTTATTCAATTAATAATACTTTTCAAGTTTGATGAATCACGGGTTTAGCAGCGAAAAACAGGTTAATAATAAATCTTTTTATTATAAAACCGAGTTTGCGGTCCGATTTTGAACCTTCTTCGAGGCAACAGGCTAAAATGATAACAATGTAAGGAAATAATGCTATGGTAGTTATTACAAATCTACTTACATTTTACATTATAATTATTAAATTGCTAAAATTTGAATATTTCTTTTAAAAGAGTATAAAACAAGGATATACAAGGTAATAATTTCTTGTAAAACCTTTTTAAAAAATTCTTGTTACTATAAATAAAATATACCTGAAAAATTTATTTGTTTGTTAACAATCCCAGCGTACTATCAAAAACTGAGTCTATCTCTAAAAAATGCAAATTACTGGGCGATTTGAACAGAAAAGTATATACTATTATATATTTTCGAGAAGCTTATTCTAAACTGAATAATATAAAATAAAAATATACATTTAAAAATTATAAGTTTGTGTTATATCTAAAAAACGACAGCTCACAAAAAATCTGAGTACGCAACTGGATTCTACGTGAATCAGAGCCAGTTTTTACCTTTTCGATAAGTTAAACAATAACCGAGATACGAGGGTGGTTCAAAAATGCTGTATCTTAACAACGAAGGGGGCTACTCTCTATCTATACTAATAAGAGAGATACCCCATAAAAACAACGAAAACGGGACACCCTGTACGCGAAGATGTCGGAGCGCGGTGACATATGGACGCGGGAAGTTCAATTTACTTTATTTCACATTTTAAATTTAATAATTTCGAATGTGTTTGATTACATTAGGTTAACATAACAATATTTCGATAAAGATAGCCTGCTAATCTTTTGATCCAAATTGCCAATCTAAATGAATTCAATATTGAGAATTAGCCTAAATCCAAATATTCCTTCTCGTTCGCGTGGAAATATATTGTCTTCATTTTTCTGGACCAGTATCTGTTATTTTAGAGTTGTAAAATATCTGCACTTGAGATATATGTCTCTTCGGAATATGTAACTCTTCTTTCGAAATTTATTTTTGTCTTGGTCATATGAATGTACCAATTGCAGAACTCTAGGCGAAGCTGTGCATCTTCTGGGTGCAAATGGTTCATCAACTTTGTCAGACTAGTCTGAACTGTTGACATAAGAACATCCACTTTTGACAGGAAGGATTGATCGCAATGGCAGCTAAAACATTGATTTCTGCAGTTTGGTTTTAACCTTAAAAAATGTTTTTTATTGGGTTGTATTTTTTCTGTGTACCTAAGGAACAAACGAAAACATATACCAATAACGGTAATAAAAATATTAATAATAATAACGTTAAGAAGACAACAATATCAACCTTACCAATAATCCGGTTATTTTACCTTCTATAGAAGCCAACGAGGAGGGATATGTCAATACTGAGGTAGGAAATGAAGAACCTGAAACAGAAAAGAAAGATTTAATTAATGAACTAAATGAAAATTTTATTAAATATAGTCCTTTGGACCCCGAGAGAAGACCAAGACTTCCCGAAATACGACCTAATAAAAAAACAATACCACAGTATACTATATAGCACTCACAATAATTAAACACATGGGTGTAAGAATAGTAGAGAACAATAACCGACCAAGTAGGCCTATTAAACATCCATGGAAGAGAAGAAGCGAAGAAACAAAAGATTATTGACAAATATAATATCATAATAACAATATATGGAGGGAAAACTGAACAAAGTGCTGAAAACTAAATAAAGAAGTAAAAAAAATATCTCCGAGCAAGAAACATTATTCATGGAACATCTGACTATATCGAAAAAATTACACGTTTAAAGGACAGCATTAAACAAAAAAATGCCATTTTAGGAAACATGATTAGACGTTATAACATCAATCGAAAAAAGAAAAATGATAATGCCTTGTTTAAACGAACTGAACAAATATTCCACAAACAGTAGTTAAATGAAAATAAGGTTCAACACGGACAGCTACCGAATGACGAACTAACCACATTTTGGGAAGACATTTGGAGAACAAGAGGCGAACATAATGGCAATGCTACGTGGCTGCGCATGGAGAAAGAAAAAAGGGCTGATACGTCGATTATGGAAGCTTCGGTTGTTAATGAAATTGATGTAATTAATGCCTTAAAAAATCACATAACTGGAAAGGTCCAAGAAGAGACCACCTGCATAACTGGTGGAAGAAACTGGCTTTAACTAAATTTCTAGCAAGCCAAATTAATAACTTAATAGAAAACCAGTTAGACCTTTCTAAGTTCCCCACCAAGGGAACAACACATATGATGCCAAAGTCACCTGATCAAAGACCCCAATTCACATATGAATTCTCTGAAGACATCAAAAGGAAATTCGGCTTTGAAAAATGTGCAAAGCTTATAGCTCAAAAGGGAGAGGTACAAACCTACGAGAACCTGCAGGCTGAACATGATATTAGGTACCTGAACTGCGAATCATATACATACCTGGGATTTGAGCAAAAACTAAATATCAACCAAGGTAATGCCAGAAGAAAAAGGTTTAAGAAAGTCCTTAGGGTCCAGCTCAGTGGAAAAAATATGGTAAAGGCCATAAACACTTGGGCCATACCGGTGGCAACGTACACTTTCGGCATATTAAAATCGTCCAATACTGACTTAAAAAATCTAAACACGAAAATCAGAACTCTTATGACTGAAAATGGAATCCATCATCCTCGAGCGTGTACAAAGAGGTTGTATCTACCTAGATCAGCAAGTGGTAGAGGTCTGGCTGATCTTAACCCACTTGAAAAACGCCAGATTAATAAGTTAAACATATTCTTTTACCAAAAAGAGGCAACCTCTCGATTTCATAGAACGATCATTTTATCTGACACATATTCAGCACTGGAACTGAAAAAACGAGAACCTGAAGAAATACCAATAATCAACAAGGCAAAAGAGAAATGGTTAAGTAAGGTGGAAATACCGAACAGTAATGTTAACAGCCAGTAAAGAATCAGTGAATTGGCTTACGAAAGGACAATTGTGGGCGGAAAAGGAAGGATTCCTCATTTCAATTCAAGAAGGTGTAGCGCCAACAAGAAATTATAGAAAATACATCGAAAAGTCAGGTATTGAAGTTGACCTCTGTCGCATGTGCCGGCAACTACCAGAAACAATAGAACACACAACAGCAGGATGTCATGTTCTAGCGCCGATAGCTGAGAGTGCCTGAAAAGGCACCATCTGAGAGGGAATACTGTCCACCAAAGATTAGCTGTTATATGTAATTTAATAGTAATTGAAAATATTTTGTAGTTCAAGTCTAACTCTATCGATATTATTTTTGATGTTTTTGATAGGTTGACAGACTATTGAGATACGACAGATGCCTGAAAACGCAAGATCTTCAATTTCACCCTGTATCTCAAAAACGAAGAGGGATTTATACTGAGGGAAGTTCCAGGCAAAGCCAATTTATTTTCTAAATTTTTAAAATAAACTTGGCTAACCCAATTCTAAATGTAAACAGATACCCCTTACATTCGTTATACTTTTATTAATTTTACATAACACAGCTAAAGCCGTAGTTTGCATATTTTATGTTGCACTCTCCACAATATTGTTTAAAATCTGGATATGTTTGCCAGTGCTCTAATGAGCCAAGCGCGTATTAATTATTTTTAGCAGTAGATGGAGGTGATGTTTTTGTTGTGAATTGTTTTTCAGAAAGTTGAGTGCAAAAGTGGATTAAGCCCATGTAATTATTTATTTATATTATCTAAGCTTTCGGTTGAAACAATGTTAGCGTTAACATCAAATATTTGTTAGAAAGCTGAAGTAGTTTCAACAAATTGTTTGTTGGAAATTAATAGTATTTACAGTTTTTTGTAAATTAAAGTATATATTATGATTCATATTAATTATTGTTTGCAGGCTGATATTTTTCAAATATTGAATCATTAAATTTGATAACTTTTAACGGATTTAACCATACTTTGTAACGGAATAGACTATACCAGTAGAACAGAGTATCTAAATTCTTAATTTATTTTTTTCTCATGACAACAGTAAACATGAGTATTTCAAAGAAGTCGTTAAAGTAAAGGTATCTAATATTAGTTTTAAAAGTTTTTAAAATCTAAACAAAATAATAAATATCTTTTATCTCAAACACTATCTGATATATACATATACATATATACGTATGGATAAATCTTCTCAAGTGTTATCGTATTTGCCTCCGTGTGGACCTGTGGCGTAGGAAGCTTTCATTTAAGTTAAAGCTAATATTAATTGAAACATTTTATTTGGATCGATTCAATTATAATAAATTGTCAACTTACTATGTTAAAAATACAATAGAATATTTTATAATAGAGGGCGTTTCAAAAACTCCATGTTTTTTTTTGGAAAGCACTGTTTCCCTTCAGAAAAGATTGGGTGAGTGGGTTTTTTTTGCCTTTCTTTTTTTCGTCACGGTCTTTTTGAGCCAGAACGCTGATAAGTTAGTTTAAGTTTTAGACATTAATATAGAAGGTACTTTTATCCTATTTAGACGGAAATGTAATTATTTTTTCAATTACGTACACAAAGTAGAACTCTAGGCGACACCTATGAAGTATTTACTAATGAAGGCTTCAGGGTGGGTCTTTGACGACGCATTGAATTTCAGCCAACCAGAGGCAGTTCTTGTCCTTAACCTTTTTTCTGATTTTTAAAACAAGAGTTAGTCTGTGTCAAAGTTCTGTTTGTTACAGTTGATTTCAAATTCTTCTTTTGTGGTGGTTTACGGGGTTTTATGTATAAAGTTGAGGAATTATCAAATATATTTTATTTTCATTCTATGATTTATTTGAGGAGTAACTTTTACATCTTTTCAAGAGTTAAATTTTTGGTTTATATAAAGATTTTTGTTTTCTTTTCTTTTGCACTAAATTTGGGGATTTTAAGTAAATTTCGTCATTTTCTAGATTTAAATACTTTTTTTTTATTAGTTTTAAGTATTATTTGTGTACAGTAATTTACTTATTTTACTTTTGGTAATAGATCTAAGTTGTTTAAAAAACCAAATCTTTTATTTAAATAAACCACCTGCTAGTTAAAATAAATATATTCAATAAGAAGATACCATCGTTGTTGCAGTTTGTTGTTGTTCGAGTTATAATTGGTGAGATAAGATGTTTAATTAAATTTATACTAACAATTATACCTGATAACATTGTATATTATAATTTACGAAGAAGCCTACAAACTACTAGTCGATTTTACTTATAATACCTTAGTTAATTTCGGTAATGTGACAGGGTTGCCCGCTATGTCTTAAATAAATAAATAATACAAATAAATTATTTTAAATATTATAAACAACTGCTCTATAACCTCAAGTTTAAAAATTGGTCGTTAAAATAAATTTAAAAATCCGACTTTTCTCACATAGTATATAGAATGAAATTTGATGTAGGTAAGAGTCTATACAAATCACATTCAAATGTTTCGAACATTTCAAGTTAAAAAATGGTAGAAGATTTGCAATAAAGAGAATTGGTCCAAAAAAAAATGTACACATCGCTTTTAGTCTGGTAAGCTTTTTTAATGGCCAATACTGTTTTTTGAAAGAAGTCCTTACTTATTTTTTTAACATCTGTATTTTTACTGACTAACTTACATTAGTGTTATTAGGTGATATTTTTAATGAAATCATTACTACCAGTAGATAATAAGACGATACATCGACTATACAGGTTGTCTCAAATACGACTAAATTCATGGGAATCTCAGAAACAGTAAATTTTAATAATATATTTTGCAATTAGCGTTAGGTTTTAATATCTCTCTAAACAGTTATTATAATTTAGGTCTAAGTATAAAGCATCAAGTTTATGTTATAATTATTTTAAAAAAATATGATTTAATGGTGAATAACTGTTTTGTCTTTATAATAATTAATTATTTTTAAAAAAGTTTTATATTATATTAAATTCAACGTCCCACTAAAAATAACATGGTAAAATTATCGAGGACGTCTGAAAGTTAAACTCAAAGTCAAATAACAAGCACCCCACCCTTAAGCTCTTGACCTTCAAAACGTCAAGGTCAAATGGGCTCAAGGTCAAGTAGATGGGCCACCCTCAATGAATGGGTGAACTCATGGGTGAATTACTGTATAGATTTCACTCTACTGTTTGTTAGCATAATATCGGCCCGTATAAAAAAAGTAGAAACAACCTACCATGATAAATAAACTATAATTTTTAAGATAATTATTTATTTGTACAGTTTTAACCCCACAATTCTAATTAAGTTTGTACTTCCTAAAAATTAACAAAAAATATCAACTTATCAATCACCTTAATTAGAGCTAGGTAGGTAATTCACACAATAAGAGAAATAAACAACAGGGTTTTCTTTTACTAGAGCTAAATTATGTCCTTCGTTTTCAAGTGCTATTTGTCTCTGAGGTCCACGATTTATTATGATATTATTATTTACACTTCCCATATCCCATATTTGGAAAAAAGTACACAAATTTGTGTCAGTCGAATGCCGGGAAAGACACCATATCTTTTCGGTGTGTTTGGGAGGTTAAATGTGCATTCTGCCTATATTCTCCATAAATAAGTAACATATCTGCATATTCATTATTTGCATACATTTTTAAAAATCGACTCTACATATTTAATCGGTATTGAATTATCTTACGGTACAAAAAACTAAGATAGATGCTAGGTTTACGAATTGTTATGTTCTTTGAGCCCGGCTGTTTAAGAAAAATATTCGAAAAACGTAAAGTAAATCCAACATGACAACAGGGTTTTCCTTTACTAGAGCTAAACTATGTCCTTCGTTTTCAAGTGCTATTTGTCTCTGAGGTCCACGATTTACTATGATATTATTATTTACACTTCCCATATTTGGAAAAAAGTACACAATTTGTGTGAGTCGATTGCCGGGAAAGATACCATATCTTTTCGGTGTGTTTGGGACGTTAAATGTGCATTCTGCCTATATTCTCCATAAATAAGTAACATATCTGCATATTCATTATTTGTATAAATTTTTAAAAATCGACTCTACATATTTAATCGGTATTGAATTATCTTACAGTACAAGAAAACTGAGATAGATGCTAGGTTTATGAATTGTTATGTTCTTTGAGCCCGGCTGTTTAAGGTAAGATCATATAGAAGATCCGTTTTTTATTCTTTAAATTTAAATTTTTAGGATATTATACTAAGAAAAAAACTGTAGCAATTTTGTTAAAAATGATATAATTCATTGTTTTACAAAATAAAATTAATAAAAGTATTAACGCTATGCTTAAATATTAATAAAACAAAATACAACTTTAAGGCCATTTTTCTCAAAACTCGTAAAGAATAGACCCAACATTATATAAGACTTTTTAATCAAAATAGGCCTATCATTAAAATGTTTGTAGTCAAACCCCTAACACCCTATACTTAGACATTATTATGTTTTACTTCCATTCATTGGTTTCTTTTAATTTTCTAATTTTGTTCTTATCATTTAAAATTTTACAAAGGTTAAACCTATCCCAGTAACTAAATTAATGAATATTTATGTATAATTACTTGCGTTTTTAAGAGTTTGTCAACAAAATCAGCTGCAATTTTTTTCGCTTATAGCTATCATGGAAATAAAATTGTTTTTATTTTTGCCACTCAGTTAAACCAAAATAAAATATAGCACAATAACTACTACAGAAGGCGGACAAAAGCCGTAAATATTTGAAACAATCGCTAGTGTAGCATTGCACCTTTGGGAAAAACATTTCATAAAATGCCCTCGTGAATGTTTTACGTGTTCTGTGTAATATATTTTTAATTTAGAGTTTTTCGCATGCCTTTTCATTTATTCACCTGGTTACTGGAAAAACGATTTAAACTGTACTAAATATTGTTTCGTATTATATTCGTAATAGGGAAGTATTGCAGTCCTAAAAAATCGCCCTCTCGGCTTTCACAGATTTTTCCGTTTTAGGGTCCTTAAATGCCGAAAAATATTCATTCCCTTTTCCCTCAGACTGTCTGTCGGTTTTTCTTGCTATGTATCTTCGCTGCATAGCTAAAAAACTACTTACATGATTGACTTCTAATTCTGCTCAAAAGCCTATGATTCTAGGATTTAAAGCAAACAACCTATGTGTTTAAAAAACGACCTACAGAAGACTACCACGATATATTAATTAGAAATCACCTAAATGAGGATGAACGTAAGTTCAGAGCTTTTTTTAGACTAAACTTAGTTAGTTCAGTTCAGTGCTAAGCCTTGTAAAATAAGATCTTCAAAAAATGTCAACACGATTCGTAAGGCATCCTGTAACACCCGAAGAAAAATTGGCCATTACTTTGAGGTAAGTATACGTATATAACGTATATGGAAGTAGGGAATCAATTTATGAAGTTTTTTAACGAAGAGGGAAAAGTTAGTTGGCAAAATGTCCACATTACTAGAACTATTAGCAACTTAAATTAAATATTATAAACAAAAAAGTTTTTAAATAAATACCTACCGCTTTTTCCAACAATACGCCTATTTTCGCCCATATTCCCGTTGCTCGGAATCATAACTCGCACTATATTTCATCACTTCTTCAATTAGCCTTTCATCCTCTATACTAGAGAACTTTAGCGCCATAATTACGACAGCGGCATCAGCGTGGTCTCCTCATCAACGAGTGCGGCCAGACTGAGACACGCCTTAGTAGCAGGGTTGCCACATATTTTTCATCAGAAATAGCCAATCGGATGATCAAAAGTAGCCCAAAGGAGCCGATTATGCAACCAGTGATGTTTTTTCTTGCTAATTTAAATAAAATTTTAACTTAACACTAAGAAGTATTTTAATACATACATTTTTATTGCAAATCATGCATTTTTATTTTGAATAAAACTACTATTTAGTTCCAGTCTATATTATTTAAAGATTCATAGGTCAACTCGTTCTCTAAAATTAAAATTAATTCCAATTTTCATTATGCAACTTAATAATAAACGCCTGTTTAAGTATTCTTTTACAAACAGATGATAAGAGAGATTTTAAGTTTTCATATAGGCATTATCTCCACATCAACTTTCAAAAAACAAATTGCAAATAACCTAAAGCCTAGAGGGTAGAGAGAATGAGGGAGAGAGAGAGATCTTAGAACGATTCAGCCAATTCTTAAATTGCTAGATTTCCAATTTCACCTGTTATTCTTTTACAAATAGATGATAAGAGCGACTTTTATAGGTATTATCTCCACATCAACATTTTCGCTTTGAAAAAACAAATTGCAAATAACCTAGAGCCTAGAGGGTAGAGAAAATGAGGGAGAGAGAGAGATTTCAGAACGATTCAGACAATTCCCAAGTTGGTAGATTTTCGAATTCACCTGTTATTCTTTTACAAACAGATGATAAGAGAGACTTTTATAGGTATTATCTCCACATCAACATTTTAGCTTTGAAAAAACAAATTGCAAATAACCTAGAGCCTAGAGGGTAGAGAGAATGAGGGAGAGAGAGAGAGAGAGAGAGAGAGAGAGAGAGAGAGAGATTTCAGAACGATTCAGACAATTCTCAAATTGGTAGATTTCCGATTTCACCTATTGCATAATATCAAGTGTGCTGCTTGATTAGTATATTTCTAAACTCTTTTAGCAGGATGCCATAGAAAGAGATACAAATACACCTACTCAGTGGGCACTAGATAACAGATTTTGTTTCGCATTTCGCCATAAATAAAAAGAGCGGCGAGGAGTAAAACTTTATAGAGCCATCTACAATTTAAAAATAGCCCAAACTAGGAGCCTGGAGCCAAACACAAATTTTTAGTAGCCAGGCCGCCTTCAACAGCCCAATTGGCTATAAATACCCCAATCTGACAACCCTGCTTAGTAGATCGGCAGGCGCATGCTGCGGGACGTTGGGCAGCATGGCTGAGACGAGCTTAGTTACTAGGTAACTAGTTACTTTTAGTAACTAGTTACCGAAAAGTATCTTTTTCATCAAATTACTCACAGCTCTGCCCAGTACAAATAAAATTTCAATTCTTTAGGTATCAGTTAAACCCTTTTTGTTAATCAACAAAACTGACATAGCAAACATATCAGGTAACCTCTTGTGTGTAGGTATTTTAATAAAAGGTATCTAAAACATTAAATTATGGCTATTAGACCCTTATTTTCGCAAAAACTGTTGACTTTCATAATAAGGGTTCTTAATAAAAAGTATTGAGAATTTTACAAAAGTAATATAATATAGGATGTTCTATTAAAAAAAAGGTAAACTTGACCTCAATGCGGAACTCGCCATTGGATCCGGCATAATTTCATACCTAAGTGTAAATATTTTCATTAAATTCAGGTAGGGGTATCTGAGATATTTTGCCGCTTCCTTACTTTTTTACACCATGTATTTTTGACGCGTGCCTTTTTTGCATAATTCTGCTCAATTATTGCTCAATTACTCCAACACCAAACAATATCACTTATTTCATTTATCTGTTCTCCGTGTTAAATCAGGCAACTAACTGGAATCAAAGCAGAAAAGGAAGTGAATTTAAAGACCTAAAAGCTAGTTATTTCAGACGATCTCTGGGGACTCGCAATTCGCTAATGGGTTTACCGTAGCGCGAAATTTCCCCTGCAAGTGAAAATTAGCTTCAGTGATGTGTCACTATTTTTATCATCGAGTTTTCCGTATCGAGAACAGACAAAGAGAATGTGCCTGCAATTTCAGTTAAAATTATAGATCAAAAAATGCGTTCACAAAAATGCATTTATTGAATCTTGTTGCACCTTAATTATTGTAAAAAATCGTATGCGCAGATGATGAGGTAATGTAATTATTGTGTTTAAAAAAAATATTATATATGGGATAGTACCGCATTTTGCAATAGTGGTGTACGACTTGCTACATTCATTTAGATCGTGGTATTTCTTCCAAAAATTACCAGACTAATCTAAACCTCTGAAGGTAGTGGTAATGCAACGGCAATACTTGGATTTTTTTTTTAACAAAATCTATATTGTTAGGTGGATGTGTCCCGTTAGCATGTGCTGTAATAGGCGGGTTCCATATGGGATTTAGGGTCGTGTATGATACAATCGTTCCAGTCTTTTCTTTTTTGATCCATCTTGTATAAGACTATGAACAGTTGTTCTGGATATTTTGGTTAGAAATATAGTCGTTTTAACGGCATATGTCCCACTCATTTTTTTTGAACGTCCTTCTTAAGTGCTTAAAATTATTTTTATTTCTGCTTAATGTTTTTGCTCCTGAACTGCCCGGATAATTATTAGTATTTTCCACATCCACGTTTTGTAGATTCGCCTTTCAAGATTTTCACTATTCAAATTTTCAATTAAAACACAGTTTTGTAAGAGCTACGTTAGCCCCATTTTAAAATCCTGAAGTAAACCACTCCAATGTTATTTTAAACTAATTAAAATATGATTTGACATTTAAAATACGTTACCTTGTTTAATATTAGGAGTGCTGTTAAACATTTATGGATAGGCATTTGAGGCACGTGGAAATGTGTGTATCATTTTTTTAGTAATGTTTGAATACAAAATCAAAGACCTGGCTGAAGGGTTGAGGGGCATAGCAAAGGGCGTATGTACAGGGTTTTCCCGTATATTTTTCCACCCACCTAGAGAGTTTATTTGAATAGATACGGAAATGTCGTAAATACAAAAGTTGTTGGGTCTTTTATGAAGATTTAAAATATTATATCATAAGTGCGAAAATATCATTGGAAATGTCAAATTTTGACAGGTTGTCAGTTTTTTTAAACAAAACACCCTGTATATTAAATCACATTCTTGAAGATCTTTTTTTTCTGATTTCAAATATATATACTTTTAATACATTATGCCAATAAGTTTTGGATATATAAGCGTTTAAACATTAAAGAAATGTTAAGGTAATTTGCGCTAAAACATAGTGAGCCATGGTCAAGACAATTGCAATGAACGACTCCTTTTTGACGTTTAACGGTCAGAAGTAATTATTTACGAGCATTTTTAATATCTAATACGTTGGACGATGGGTTATTCGGAAGAAGAGAAACTCGACATGATACAATTATTTTATTTACATAGTAAAAATGCATCGATAGCTCGTAACGAATATCATAGACGGTTTCCAGATAGACTAACACCGACTTTTAGAACAATACTAAACATCGCTAAACAATTGAATGGAAGAAGAACATTTAAGCGAAAAGTTAGAATAATGGAAAGAAACGCTGAAGATTTAAATATTTTATTATATTTTGGAGGTAATTTTGAAATTTTTGTATTAAAATAATTTATTTATCTTATTTATTCTTGTTTTAGAAAATCCTGGGCGCTCAATTCCCGATGCAGCCACTTTTTTTAACAAATCATGGCATAAAATCCATTCAGTTCTAAAACATTATAAATATAAGCCATATAAGTTTTGACCTACTCACGAATTAACCGATCAAAATAAAATAGACCGATTACACTTCTACTAAGAAATAGAAAAACGTGTTATGATGAACCAACTAAATCTGTCAAACATAATTTTCACTGACGAGGCAACATTTACCACTGGAGGCATGTTTAGCAGGGAAAATAAGCATTTTTGGTCAAAAGAAAACCCGCGAGCTCTTGAGGCGGTCAAAATTCAGGGAAGAAGATCCCTACATGTTTGGTGTGGCCTTCTTAACAATTATGTTATTGGACCTATCTTTTTAAATGGGAATTTAACAGGACAAAGGTATCAGGAGTTATAAGAAAACGAAATCGAGGGGCATTTAGAACAACTACCGATTAATTCATCTTAATTTGATATGGCAATAAGATGGTGCCCCTCGTCATAATGTCCAGTCGGGCACCAATGTTTTAAATGACAGGTATCCATTTTGGATTGGAAGACATGGACCATTAAGATGGCCAGCAAAGAGTCCCGATCTCTTTCCATTGGACATATTTTTGTGGGGTTATCTGAAAAACAAAATATACTACAATAGGCCAAGAACCATTCAAGCTTTAGAGAAAAATATAGTTCAAACAATCGACGATTTAAACACCCAATCACCTCATTTTATCTAAGCATCCATACAAAGAAAATTTAGAAGAAATAGTCAGAAATGCATTATAAACTAAGGAGGTTATATAGAAAACCAAAACTTAGTTCTTTAAGCTAATATTATTATTTACCTACTTTATATTACTGATTTTTTATGGTATTGTTTCTTTCCACTATTCTAACTTTTCGGTTAATTGTTTTTCTTCAATTCAATTGTTTAACGATGTTTAATATTATGCTACGAGACGGTGTTGTTCTATCTGAGTGTTGTTCTATCTGAAAACCGTCTATGATATTCGTTACGAGCTATCGATGCATTTTTGCCATGTAAATAAAATAATTCTATCATGTCGAGTTTCCCTTCTTCCGAATAACCCATCGTCCAACGTATTAGATATTAAAAATGCTCGTAAATAGTTACTTCTGACCGGTAAACGTCAAAAAGGCGTCGTTCATTGCAATTCTCTTGACCATGGCTCACTATGTTTTAGCGCAAATTACTTTACCATTTCTTTAATGTTTAAACGCCTATATATCCAAAACTAATAGACAGAATTTATTAAAAGTCTACATATTTGAAATTAGAAAAAAAAGATCTTCAAGAATATGATTTAATATACAGGGTGTTTCATTTAAAAAACTGACAACCTGTCAAAATTTGACGTTTCCAATAATATTTTCGCACTACTGATATAATATTCTAAATCTTCATAAAAAACCCAACAACTTTTGTATTTACGATATTTCCGTATCTATTCGAATAAACTCTCTAGGTGGGTGGAAAAATATACGGGAAAACCCTGTACAAGATTTAAAGTCAAACACCAAAAAAAATTTTTTTTTTCGATTTTTCAATCCCAATATCTTCTTAACTATAATTAATATGAAAAACTTTACTGATTTTTTATTTGCCATTTTTTGTGGCCATTAAAATTGCGATCACAAAAATGTTATTTTTTAAATTTTTTAGGTTTTGAAATCTACTTTTTCTTATTTTTGAATACCCTGTACATCTGACCTACAGTTTAGCACTGTCAAAACTATTTTTCTTTGAAGTACCAACTTCTATCTAGAATAAAAATTTTTGAGAAATGAATAATCGAAAAGTTTCCCAATAGATTCCCAAATAGAATATGCTTCTGCGGAGGGTTTTTCTAACATTTCCCTTGAAAAACGCATATGACATTATTAGGTTTGCGTTATATCTAATAATTTGCATTTTTCAGGGGAAATTTTAGAAGAAAACCCCGTACCCCAGAAGCAATGTCTATTCTATTTAGTCGTCTAATTACGTAAAAAACAGAAAGCCAGAAACTTTTTTTTTTAATTCTTTTACCTTTTATTTCACTCTTGCGAAAATGTTTTGCCACCCGTCATTTAGTAGACGCTACATTAGTCTTGGAAAATTAACTTCCTGCACTCATCAAGAAAAATAACTACCCTCACCCTCCCTTTGTAAATTTGTCTAAAAATAAATCGAATCTAAAAAAAAATTAAAAATTATCATTGTAGTTGCTAACATATAATATATAAAACTACAAATGCTTCATTTATTTAATACTATGGATTATTTTACCTTATTTTTTAATTTATAGCTAATCACTGCTGCATAGAATACAGTGAAACCTCCCTTAACGGACACCTCCGACAATGGACACCTCTGCTGAACGGACAATTTTGAAGTCACCGACCCTCTTGACAACGGACACGGGCAGTAAAATTTAACATTTTTAATAAAAACAGTAAAATTCACCTCCTCAGAACCGACAGATCAGTTCAGATAATTTTTAAAAAACCCACATTTAATACCGGTATTTTTATTGCACGTTATGGGCAATATTTAGATCTATGCTAATAAGCGGCGCGGCGCCTATCTATTGTTAATAGCACTAGTTTGACAATAGGCTGGCTTATGCTGTCTGGCTTGTAGGTAAATTGAGGTGAATTGCATAATAAATAGATCACCTTATTTTTATAAAATGTAGTCTTCATCAATAAAATATCTCAGTTTTGATGTTACTCTGGTGCGATCAATATGTCTTCAAACAAAAGAAAGTTTTTGAGTCTTCAAGAAAAAGTTAGTTGTTAGTGGTTAGTGTTAGAGTATTAGCTGAACAATTCTGTGTAGGAAAATCTTAAATTAGTGATATTCTGAGAAACCAGCGCGATCTTAACAAGCTATTCGCCGAGAGGGTTCTGCCATAGACCAAATTGTTTTTGTAAAGTACGCTCCAATAACATTCCGATATCCGGTACAATAATAAAGAAAAAAACACAAGAAATTGCGAGGAATCTAGAAGTTGATGGTTTTAAAGGGTCAAATGGATGGTTGGAGAAGTTCTGTCAACGTCATAATATCTTTTTCAAATCCATCTGTGGCAAGGCAGCTGCTGTGACAATGACGATGAAGAAATTATTTCTTCCAATATTAAGAACATTAAGGAAGCATTTTAAAAGTTAAGGGATATTGAAAACTTTTGTATGTTATCTGGAAATTCTGTTTTAGGCGAAAAAATCTCAGAAGTCGCGTCTAAAATGGAATCTCAAATTATTAAAAATAAAAAAGACAAACAACACTTGACAATTTTTTTAAATAGAAACTTTTTGTAAAGTAGAATAATTAAACTTGCTTGCCCCACGTTGGGCCCCAAATTGTAACCCTGGATTTTCTTAAAACCAAGGGACAAGATTGCTACGCTCTGTTGACCACGAGCTTTACTCTTGATACCTTTTTGTGATTGAAATAATTTAAAATAAAACAGCATTAATAATTATTATTAAAGAAAAGCGTAGCAATCTTGTACCTTGGTTTTAAGAAAATCCAGGTTACAAACTGTATATGTAGGTAGTATAATATTTTATATTAGGTAGTACATTTTTATTGTATGTATATATATGTATGTAAAAGATGTTGGTGTATACGTAGTTAGAGTTCTATTAATAATTTGTACTAAACATATTATTTTTTTACTTAAAAATAAAATATTTTTTTAAATAAAATTACATTGGCATTTAATTTGTTCACTCCTCAGAACGGACATCTCTAAACAATGGGCAGTTTCTGTGGCACGGCTACTCTCCGTTGTTGTGAGGTTTCACTGTATATCAATTTTAACTAATATACATGAAAGCATATATATATATATATATATATATATATATATATATATATATATATATATATATATATATATATATATATATATATATATATCTATATATATATATATATATATATATATATATAAATATATAAATTCAATAAAATATAAACAAGGAAATAAAGAAGACAATTAATTTTTTTATCTACTCCGATTACATCGTGATGATTCGACCAAATGGGATACATTTTCATAACAATGAATGTAGAATTTCTTATGCTGTTCGTAATTTTTGCTAATTCTCTATGCGTATGCTTCTATGTATAGGGTCTTCCTTCATAATTCTCCACTCCCAGTATTGGTTTAATTGAAGACAGAAAAAATTATTGAATACAAAAGTGGTAGTAGTTTTCAATTAACTATTATTTATATATACAGGATATCTTAAAAATGTGTATCAAATCCAAAATATATATATTTTTGGAAGCCCATATGTATTATTATGCTCACCAAATAGATCGCATCTTGCTGGTTATATATTTGATACCTTAATCTTCAAAAAATTCCCACAAATTTGACAAAAAATCTTTCCATAAAAGGTGAGATAGATAAGGGTTTACTACATAGTGGACTCAACAGGAATACATTGCTTCTTACGGCAGCGATTGACGAATTTGGGGAAGAGACAATCGCTGCTGCTAGAAGCCAATGCGTTTCTATTGACTCGACTATGTAGAAAACCATTTTCCGTTTGTTACCTTTTATGGTAAGATTTTGGTCAAGTTTTTACGGATTTTATAAAGATTTGATGGGCATAATAATACACATGAAGTTCATTAAAACTATATACTAAACTCTACCGCTTTTATATTCAATAAATACTAAAAACCATGAAAAGCATAAGAAATTCCCTATTCATTTTTATGAAGTCATCCCATTTGGTCAAACAAAAAAAATAAATTTTCTTCAAATTTTAAATTTACAATGGACCAGAAGTATTTTTGGTTTTCAGTCAGCCAGCATTAACTTGAAATGAACTATACTACAAAAAATAGGCAAAATAAACTTCCTTTAAAAAAACTGTTTATAGCAGTAAAAATGTATCTTCTTTTATTAGATTAATTAATTCCGTATTCCGAATTTTAATATTAATGAATCACTTAATATGGAAAATCTGCATTAGCAATGCTCGGCCCGTTTCTCAACTCTTAATTAAATAGTTCTGACTTTTAACTTAGTTGCCGTTATTTAGATTCTATGGGAAATATGAAACATCTGGACGGTCGGTCATCAATTAATTAAGTTATTGACAGATTATTAAGCAAAATATGTAGTTAGTGAATAAATAATAACTATATATTTTCGGTCTTATAAGATCAACACGAATATTTCATGTTTGGGAGCACCACATATTAGAAACTACAAGTTTATCCTGAACTACTACAGAGATATTGGCTAGTGAAATATTACCTGCATAAGATTGGACTCGACAACGATCCATACTGCAGGTTTTGTGCTGAGGTAGATGAAACTACTGAGCATCTAGTCTGCCGATGTGATGCTTTAGTCAACGCCAGACTGCTTTGCTTGGGTGACACCTACGTGGAACCCGAGCTTGTGGGACGTGCGCGACCAGAAAGGGTCCTTTCTTTTCTAAAAAGGAGTGGGCTCTTGGCCTGACACGCCTACTTGGGGGAATAGTACAATGGGCCCCAGTGAGCCTAAGTGCTGCCCTTGTCGGGCTCCCCATCTATGTCATGTCTATGTCTACTACAGAGATATTTAGGCCAGTAAAAGTCAGTTGTCAAATGTATCTAAAATGAAAATACAAAACAAGAACTTATATAAAAGTAAAAATGAGGTGATTGAGTGTATAAATCGTCGATTGTTTGGACTATATTTTGCTCTAAAGCTTTTCAGATATCCCCACAAAAATATGTCTAATGGAGAGAGATCGGGTCTGTTTGGTGGCCATCTTAATGGTCCATGTCTTCCAATCCAAAATGGATACCTGTCATTTAAAAAATTGGTGACCGGCTGGACATTATTGCAAATCTTGTTGCCATATCAAATTAAGATATGAATTAATCGGTAGTTGTTCTAAATACCCCTCGATTTCGTTTTCTAATAACTCCTGATACCTTTGTCCGGTTAAATTCCCATTTAAAAATATAGGTCCAATAACATCATTGTCAAGAAGGCCACACCAAACATGTAGGGATCTTCTTCCCTGAATTTTGACCGCCTGAAGAGCTCGCGGGTTTTCTTCTGACCAAAAATGCTTATTTTTCCGGTTAAACATGCCTCCAGTGGTAAATGTTGCCTGGTCAGTGAAAACTATGTTTGACAGATTTAGTTGGTTCATCATAACATTCATATAAACTCCCGATATTGTCTAAGTTTTTATGTTTCGGCTATATACGATTTGATTAATATCTATGACAGCTGTCAAAAAATATATATTTTTTTTAATAAATTACGATACTTAAAGTTACATAGAACGATGAAACTCGTATATAAAAATTTTAAGAAGTTCAAAGTTATCACTTCTCCTGTATAACATAATATATGTTTTACTGGACCTGTTAACAGGAAACCTGCCAAAGTGCCTCCTCCTTTTTGGTCTACCCTGTATACCAGCCCAAGTAGTACATATAATCATATATGGGCTAAAAATGACTAATTAGTTAAAATTGCTAGCCGAAATAACAGTTCTATTACAGTATAACGACGGAAATATGGCTAAAGTGGAGTATAATAATTTGGTCATAATGGGGTAAAAATGGCCAATTGGACGACCCACTCTTTTGATTTTATGGTTGGGTTTATTAGTTACTTTTTTACTTTAAAATCGAGCTTTTTAGCTGAATTCTGATTTGTTTTTTAGCCGAAATTTGAGTAACATTTTTTCCGAAATTTACCTAAATAATTTCTCATTGCCTTTTCTTCATTTATATGGTAAATCATCAATTGTTTCAAATTATGTAGAAATAGTATTAACAGAGCCAATCAGTGTAGGAATTTATGAGCCAAGAGAAAATGCAAACATAACAAATCATAGTTTCGTAGAAATACGTACACTATGACTTATTGTGTAAAATATTCATTTGACGGTTGGTGGGGACAAAAAACACTTGCGTATGAATTTTTACTGTTAAAATAATCTAAGATAGGTATGTAAAACACGCGCCCCTTCTTGAAACTAAAAATTTCGTTTTCTACAATTTTTTTTCGAGATGTAATTTACTAAGAAAATTCATTAAAGAGTCCCTAACGTAAAAAAACATGCAAGAAAATGCTAGTAAATTAGT
The DNA here is from genome assembly GCA_030620095.1 of Kuschelorhynchus macadamiae. NCBI lineage: Eukaryota > Metazoa > Arthropoda > Insecta > Coleoptera > Curculionidae > Kuschelorhynchus > Kuschelorhynchus macadamiae. Next base: position 41,727 of record JAUTXW010000486.1, on the reverse strand, counting down.
TTAATTTTAATTTCAATCATGGCGGATCATAAAAAGCTTTGGGTTATTTTTTAAGCAAATATTCCTTGTAAGCAAATATTTATTAAATGGCAATACTTTTCAAATGAGAAAACATTTACTAAAATTTTGCCAGTAAAAATGGTTTGCCTTTAGTACTCGCTAAAAAATAGCTAATTTAAGACACATCAGCCAGCGTAACAAAATTAAACGACGATTACCCCAAGTCGACGTTTTTCTATAATATGTGGTGAAATACTTAATCGTTTTATTAGACATTTTGTATGGTAAATAATTTATATTTCGTTTTTCTAAATAAATCTTCAGTTTGGTTAAGTATAGTTTTATAGGTTATAAACGTAAATTTGAAAATGTGTCATTTGTTGGCAATATTAAAGCAAAAATAAGCGAAATAAAACTACCCAATTTTTTAGTTTAGTTTTGAAACAAAATATGATAATAAAAGCCATATTTTTTCCTCTCAATTTTTGTTGTCTTAAAATGTCATAAACTGGCATTTTTATATAGCTATTATTACTATAATTAAACTTACATACTTGCTAAAATATGTTTGGTTGGCATTTGGGAAAAATGCCTACTTATTGGTTATATTCTAACCTCGATTTCTATTGATTAAAAATGCCATATTCTGGCATTTTAAACATCTATGCTTGCTATAATTTAACTTCAATACTTACTAGAATATATCTGGTTATATTGTGGCAACAAAATTGACAGATATTTCTACTTTTTGGCCATCCAATATTACAGATATGTTTTGGCCAAGTTATTATGCTATACCCTATCTACATTAAAAACTGCTACTTTCGGAGCCCAAAAATCTAATTTAAAATAAGCTTTCATGGCTAGAAAACAAACCAAGAATCATTTGCCAAAATTTGACAAATCTCTGGTTTTTATGTGTTTTTTTTTATGGATAACTGTTAGGCAAAAAAGCTCATCAGCTAATTTGTGCTATTGGGAGACATGGTTTTGATAGAAAAAATTAAATAACAAAAGTTTCGCCGTTTTTTGGAATATCACCTCAATTTTACTTTATTATAGTCGAGAAAGATTAAGTATCTACATCAATGACTTCCATGATTTTTCAATTTTAGAACATTTACCCCAGAAATAGTTCTATTTTCAGTTTGACTAATATCGCTTACACTTTTTACTATTTCTCAAACTTTTATGATCCTTAACTTCAAAATAAGCGCGCCCTTAAGGTTTCATAAGCCCAGATGGTGTCCAATTGAATTGGTCAAAAGTATACAAGATGCTAAATTAGAAAATAAACCTATGTTTATTTCTTAACTAAAAAACGGAAGATGCAAGAGAAAAATAAACTATGCTACGGAAGAATACCTTTTTACCCATTTTTATAAACAAAATGGCCTCCTCCTAGTTGCGCCACTGGTAACCGGTCTATTTTATTTTGATCGGTTAATTCTTGAGTAGGTAAAAACTTATATAGCTTATATTTAAATCTTCTTCAGCGTTTCTTTCCACTATTCTAACTTTACGCTTAAGTGTTTTTCTTTCATTCAATTGTTTAGCGATGTTCAATATTGTTCTACAAGTCGGTGTTGGTCTATCTGGAAACCGTCTATGATATTCGTTACGAGCTATCGATGCATTTTTACCGTGTAAATAAAATAATTCTATCATGTCGAGTTTTTCTTCTTCCGAATAACCCATCGTTCAAAGTACTAGATATTAAAAATGCTGGTAAATAATTGCTTCTTATCGGTAAACGTCAAAAAGGCGTCGTTCATTGCAACTGTCTTGACCATGGCTCACTATGTTTTAGCGCAAATTACCTTACCATTTCTTTAATGTTTAAACGCTTATATATCCAAAACTAATTGACAGAATATATTAAAAGTATATATATTTGAAATTAGAAAAAAAAAGATCTTCAAAGAATATGATTTAATATACAGGGTGATTCGTTTAAAAAAACTGACAACCTGTCAAAATTTGACATTTCCAATAATATTTTCGCACTAATGATATAATATTCTAAATCTTCATAAAAAACCCAACAACTTTTGTATTTACGACATTTCCGTATTTATTCAAATATACTCTCTAGGAGGGTGGAAAAATATAGGGAAAACCCTGTACATAGTCACAGTAAATATGTGTTACATATACTGTTTTTTCAAACATTTTTATTGGGAGCCATTTTGTTCCATCATATTGGATTCCTACCAATATTTTACCAGTTTCTATCTACCCTACATTTGACTTTTGGGCATAATTACAATAAATTCAATAAGTAGTTTTTACATTGACTCACACTGCCATTTTGTTACGTCATGTTGAATTCGTACCAGTTTGTCCCATTTTCACATTTAATTTTTCTGCAAAATTTAAAGTCGTTTGAACAAGATTTTTTAAAAACTCTTTTTGCATTTTGTTTCGCCATCTTAAATTCGTACCACAGTTTTACCAGTTTATCTCTCTCTCTCACATTTAATCCTTGAAGAAAAATTGAAATTAATTTAATAAGTAGTATTTTCAGGGTGATTTTGCAAATATTTTATTAGGCCGCTATTTTGTTTTGCTGTCTTGGATTCATATCAAAATGTTACCAGTTTATTCCTATATGACACTAGATTATTGTGCAAAATTTGAGGTAAATTGGATAATAAGTTTCTTAGTAAAAACTTGTTTAACCATATTGTCGTTTCGCCATATTGGATTTTTATTAAAATATTACTAGATCATCCCCATATGATCCTTAATTTTTGACTAAAATTTGAAGCCCATCTGGTAAGTAGTTTTTAAGCTATGCCGTGAACAGATAACCTAATAGACAGACAGACCGACAATTGGACCGATGAAATTGATAAATCATATTTTTGGCAGCCATCTTGAATTAGTAATACAGTGTTACTAGTTGATCCCTATACTACAATTAGTTATGGGACACAATTTGAAATCAGTCCATTACGTAGTTTTTCCAAGCTGAATTTTAAAATATTTCATTATGTCGCCATCTTGTTCCACCATTTTGGATTCGTATCAAAATTTTACCTGATAATTTCAATTTTATACTTGATTTTGTTAGAATTTTGAGATAAATTGGATAAGTAGCTTTTTAATAATATTTTTTTTAACATTTTGGCCGCCATTTTGTTTCGCCATATTGGATTTTTGCTAAAATATTACCACCCTTAGTTCTTTATCAAAATTCGAAATCAATTGGGTACAAACAGACAGACCAACAGCCGGACCGACGGAATTGCAAAAATATATTTTTTGACATCTAGAGAGGCTAAAACGTTTATATATATGCAAAACTTGAGAAGTGTGATTGTTTTCTCGATTAGAAATATTTTATTTGGCCGCCATTTTGTTCGGCCACCTTGAATTATTACCACAATTTTTACTAGTTTACCCATATACCACAATTACACACAATTGGCAAACAATTTGAAATCAATACCATAAGTAGTTTTTTTAGGCTAAATTTTTATATATTTTTTTAAGCCGCCATTTTATTATTTTTACCAACATAATACTTTGATGTTTGTGCTAAATTTGAGATAAATTGGATAAGTAGTTTTTTAATAATAATTTTTTAACATTTCACAAGGCCGTAATTTTGTTTTTACCAAAATATTACCAGGTCATCCTCATATGACTCTTAATTTTTGATCAAAATTTGAAGTCAGTCTGGTAAGTAGTCTATAAGCTATGCCGCGCAGTGACAGACAGATAGACCGACAGACGGGATTGATAAAACATATTTTTTTGGCATCTAGGATCACTAAAACGGGAAGATATGTAAAACCTGAGAAGGTGATTTTTTTTCACGATTACAAACATATTATTTGGACGCCATTATGTTCGGTCATCTTGCATTAGTACACAATTTTATTAATTGACCCCTATATCACAATTACTTATGACACACAATTTGAAATCAATCCATTAAGTAGTTTTTTCAGGTTGAATTTTTAAATATTTAATTAAACCGCCATTTTGGCGCCGTCATTTTGGATTCGTACCAAAATTTTACCAGTTGATTCCAACATAATACTTTGATGTTTGTGCAAAATTGGAGATAAATTGAATAAGTAGTTTTTTAATAATACTTTTTTAACATTTCACTAGGCCATATTGGATTTTTACCAAAATATTACCAGGTGATCCACATTTGAAGTCAATCGCGTAAGTAGTCTTTAAGCTACGTCGTGAACTGGCAGACAGAGAGACAGACTGCCAGATGGACCGACCGAATTGAAAACATATTTTTTGGCATTTAGGGATGCTAAAACCTGAAGATATGTAAGACTTTTCAGGCTGAATTTTTAAATATTTTATTTAGGCTCCATTTTGTTCCGCCATCTTGGATTCGTACCAAAATGTTACCAGTTGATGCCAACATAATACTTGCTGTTTGTGCAAAATTTGACATAAATCGGATAAGTAGTTTTTTAATAATAATTTTTTTTAACATTTTACTAGGCCGCCATTTTGTTTGGCCATATTGAATTTTTACCAAAATGTTACCAGGTCATTCCCATACGACCCTTAGTTTTTAGCTAAAATTTGAAGCCAATCGGGTAAATAGTTTTTAGCTATGCCGCGAACAGACAGACAGACCGACGCACATAGGGGCCAATAAGGTCAAAACCTGGCAAAAATGAAGAATACGCAAAGCTTCACATTGATATATTGATATGTAAAAATCATTAAAAGAATATACGGGCTACCCGACATCAATTTTTATTAATCCGAAAAACGACATGGTAGGCCATGGCAAGCTGTCAAATATTATCCCTGGAAACGGTAGATTTATTATTGACACAAGCAATTTTTGTAATAGTTGGTATTTTTTATGTATATTTATTAGCATTGAAGTGTTTTCAGTTACTTAGTGATATGAATTCATTACCAAGAGGTAAGTTTCTCGTTTTTAGGTAAAGGGCACCATTTAATTGTAGTTGAGTTAGTTAAAATCACATACTTAAAATGGCCGTCAAATTTATTGTTTTTCATAATTTTTTATTTAAATGTGTAAAGTTTTAGTATCCATAGGTTGCAGTCCGAGCATTTTTTGTAGCATTATTATATACATAAAAGAGTAGTATTTAAACTAGTAGAGAAAAATCTTGCGCAAATTTGCGCCTTTTTGAATTACACGCTGAAAACTACACCAAGTTATAAGAAATCTACTTAATAAAGGATACCACACTAAACGTTAAAATAATATATACTATGTCTGTCCAATTTTCATTGCTTTTTTATATATTCAACTTTTAGTTATAAACTTGTGCAAGTTTAAATAAAGTCTTGCATTATGTAATTTTCGATATACCTTACAGGGTGTTAAATTAAAAATAACGTTTTTCATGATTATTTTAAACAGCCTTTGGCAGATTTTGTCTAAGTTATGCATTGTTATTACAGTGATAAGAGGCTAAATTAGCATTAACTGGACTTAATATTATTACATAAGTCCAGTGGCGTCCCAGAGGGCAGCCTACTGAATTGAATATTATTGACAACAAATGTACGTCACAGACTTTTTATGTAACATATATATTTTTTTCAAATTGAGCAACTAAAAATACAACTTTTCATCCCCAAATAATTTTTATATGGTTGCTTAAAAAATACATTATATAAAATAGATTTCTTTACAATAAATTTCCAATTTTATTGTATCTAAGAGTCAAATTACCATCTAATATAGATATTTAACTAACCTAAAATACAAAACCAGCATTAAATATTTTTTGCCAACTTTTTACATCATTGGCCCCTATGTGCGACGGAATTGAGAAAACATATTTTTCGGCATCCTAGATGCATTTGATAGCCCTACCCCAAATTTCAGAATTGTTTTATAGAAGGAAGATATTAAGATTCATTGGAAATCCTGTTTTCGTAAAAAAAAATAGATATTATTTAATTCCCGAAAAACGGCTGTTCCATTTAAAATAGCGATGTTGCCAACGGTTTACAATAGAAGCGGTTTACAATATAAAAGTATTTTTAAACTGATGAAAATGATCATAAACTTTTTAAAATATTTTAAATTGTGCGGTCTTGCCACTTTTACCTTAAACCGGAGTTTTCTAAATGGAAAATTGCCAAGTACCAAAATGTAAATTTTACAGTACGCGAAAGAGTTTTTATCTAAGAATAATAACAATTCTGCATTTTTCATTTCTAATTATGTTTTTTTTTTTGTGAAAAATAAATTGAGAAATGTTAAAGGAAATGTTTTTCTATAGTTTGGATAATTTAACGGACTTAGGTAAATATCACATGAAAACTCCTTACCTTTTTGGACATACGCAAATTTCATTTAAAAACGCAACCATTTTACCATTAACATTTTTATTAGCTACTTACAAAAGAACAAAACACTATACACTATACTAAAAAATAATTCTAAATAAAACATTAGCTACAAAAAGAAAGCTTATTCATGTTCAAGATTATCATAAAAAGGAAGGTAATCTGGCTCCATTGCACTTTTTAGGGATTGGAGGTGTTCAAACTTTTCACGTTTAATTTTTAATTTACCTTGGGAAAGTCTTGGCAGTTGTTCCAAGGGGACAATTGAGCATTTCCTATTGAATCTGACGGGAAGTATTTGAAACTCATTAGAATGCCTTATCTTATATTCTATGGACCCGTCTGAATTGTATTTTAACGCTTTAATATCTTGCACAGTTGGGTCACCAGTTTTACGTCCAGGACGAATTAAATTGAAAAAGCTCATTTTGGAAAAATCCTTAAAATAAGCTTGGTTTAAATATTCTACCTCATAAGGTCTTGGGTTCTTTCTCGCAGTTTTTAATAAATTAACGTAGTCGGCTGGTACATTTATTACCCTTCCTGAAAGCTTCCTTTCAATTGTGGAATGCATAGAATCGCATTCCATTTGCGTATGCCCCTTTTCTAAATATTTTTGAATAATGCAAACATTATTTTCAATTGGACAATTTAAAAGGACATTCGACAAAATGGAATTGCGGTTCTGTGCAACCGTCACTGTACAGAATAATTAGTTTATTGTTGGGATCCATGGTTGGTAAGACCTGGGAAGATAAAAATGTACAAATAATCGAGGCAAATCAGTTTGCCTTTAACTTTCCTTCTTCCCCGTGCCAGAGGAAACAGTAACCATCCTTTGTATGAAGATTAAAAAAAGTGAAATTATGAAGAATTAATTTAGTTTTGTAATAAAGTGCAGACACCTTTGACTGTGGACACAATAAAACGGATTGAAGATCCATGGTGAAAATTTTATTCCATGACTCCTTGTCTTTTTCTTTTTCATTTCGCGCCTCATCTTTCTTTATTCTGTGTTCTTGATAAATTAGGTCTGAAACATTTCCTGTCTGGTGTCCAACACAGATGTCACATTCGTCTTTTTTGGTACTAAAAAGAGCCAAATTTTATTCTTCAAAAATATATTTAAAAAGGGTTAATCCAGCTGGTTCAATATTTCTGTGTGTTAACCAATCATTTTTGTAAAAATCGTAGAGTTCCGTTTTGTTTTTCCAGCGGGGCTCTAGGTAAAGTTTAGAAGAGGACTTCCGGCAATAATGAAATTCTAGCTTTGGCAAATTGGCAAAAAAATCTCTAACTGATTTGTGTTTCTCATTATTTCTTAAATGTTTTTCTTTTTCAACATTGTTACCATTAGTTTTGGCATTAGATTTTTGGGTTTCAGGTGAACAAAGACTTTTATTTAACTAGAAAGTGATGGTTCTCACACCAAGCGTGTTGCAAAACATCGTTTTGTATACTCTTACCCTATCCTTTTTGTTATAAAAAAAAAAGAATAGGAGCATTTTCTGCGGCTCTCCCCTTCAGATTTTCGGTTTCTGGCCCTTTTGACACTTGAGGCAATCGCTCTTCCACTGACAAATATTTTCTTTTCTTCCCATGTGAAACCCCAGAATTTTTTAAATATCTTTTGTCTTTCTTCTTCTCCTATGTTATAACATTTAAACGTGTTTTTTCTTGACTTTCCTTCTTTACACGAACACCCTATTTTTAGTTTTCTTTCGTTCTTACGCACAACTTCCCATATACGAGGCCCCTTCTTGCCTCTTTTTCTTGTTAGCGTTATATTCCCAGTCTTGACTGTCACTCAATCTATTTTTCTTTCTTTTGCGTTTGGCATTCTCATGAGCTAAGGCACCATTTTCTTCTTCCTCCTCTGAGCTGCTCTCTCTTTCCATTAAGATTTCATCTTCATTTAATCCATAATCTTCTTTTTCCTCAGCAGTATAGGTCTCAAATATTGAAACTTCTATTTCACTTGCATTAATGTTTTTAGAGATATCACTAAAACCTGACATAGTATCTAGGTCTATAAAAGCATCCAAACGATTGGTGTTATCCAACCCTATGATTTTCTCGACGATATCCTCATGACCGCTTAAACTGGGATCGATATTTTCTTGCAAATCTTTTGTTGAAACATTTAGAATTTTCTGAGCCTGGATACATTCCTCTTTTAGATTTTCCATTGCGTCGGCGTCGGATACATTTTCTGAGTTGGAAAAAATTATAACGTCACTTAAAACGGCAACTTTTGGTTCGGGTTTTCGAAGTGGTTAATTAACAACAGGAATCTTAGGCTTGTTTTTAGCTTGCATCGAAGAAGCACCATCTTCATCCTCACTTTTAAACTTCACCACATTGTTTAGTATTCTATAACTTCTTGAAGCTTTATCCATTCTGAAAAAAAAATTAAGGCTGTTTTATACTTATCTAGTAGCGGGTGCAATCTGACCCCGTGTAAACACTTCCATGACACCACTACCATGCCAATGCTGACGTGCTAGTGAGACTAACGCCAGCTACTGGATAATAGTGTTTTGCATACATTATAGGCGAGTTTATTTATTACGTAGCAAATAGATTTGCGGTTAAATCAAAAATCATGTGACAAGTGTCATTTACTCAATTTGTTTACAAACGTAATAAATAATTATAATGTAATAAGTAAAATAAATAAAACTCGCCTAATCTAAAAGTTGCGTAACTCCATTGCACATTAAAAAAGAAAAGTGCCTAAGTCCTATAGCTAATAATTTTTAACTACTGTTTAAAATCAAACATTTGTATGGAATATTTTTTGACTAAACTTACTTACCTTGACTGTTTGACAGCTAATAACGACAATTGTATCACCAAGAAACTTATTTTTAAATAATTGAAAGCAAGAGTTGCGAACACAAGCTATTCAATCACGATTAAAGTATTGAATGCGCGGACTTAGGCAAAATTCAAGTTGTGACAGATAACGTCGGATTTAGGCAACATTCATTTCGGTATTTTGTGGCGCTATCTAGTAAGTAATAGCTAAAATTTAATGTTGGTTTATGAAGTTCGACCTGCATAACAAGAGGGCATTAAAATCCAGATTTCAGTAAAAAATGGACTTACGCAATTTTCATATGAGGCCGACGTTATATAATTATATATTTGTATTTTCCTGAACATCCTTAATACTTTTTGGGTTATGTTTCCTGTACCTAAAATCAACTGTTTTTAAGAAAATGACTGTTGAAAATTGACATTTTTGACCAGTATCAAAATTAAAATTACCTGTCAAATTAGAAATTGGTATTAGGAGGATAGATAACTAGAGATAAAGATAGCAAAGTCCTTTCGTTTCAAGTTTCACAAATGTCAATTTTCAAGCGCCATTTTCTTAAAAACAGTTAAATTTAGGTATAGGAAACATAACGCCAATACTATTTGTAATGTTCAGGAAAGTAGAAAAATGAAATAATATACAGGATATTTTATTTAGAAAGCGGATGTTGGCACCGATAGTATTTTAAAAATAAACTTTATATCAACCTCTGGTCCAAGCCAAATTAAAAAATTGGTTCTTCAGATACATTTAGTAGGCCGCTGAGTTTATGATGGGTTTCTTCTTGATTCGAGCAGTAATCGATGCTTAAGTAAGTCACTTAGTCAGTGAAATCCACGTCTTGCCGTGCCACGTATATTAAAATAAAGTGCTGCTCTTAATTCTCCCCTGAAAGCTTTTAAGGATTCAGATTTAAAACATTTTGTAAACACCAGATAATTGTATACGATCCTCGTAAAGCTTGGAAGTAATTTTTGAATTTTTTTAGTGTACAGTTTTACTCAGCTTGATAAAATATTTAAAAATATTCATCTGTCGTTATTTTGTCTAGTATGTAACCTTTTAAAGTATTTCGCAAAAATGAAAAAAGAACGAATTGTATCATCACAAGTTAGTCATATGTTAACTGGCCGGCTCTTTTCATTCATGCGGAAAATTGGTTTTCTCGCACTAGTGCGGAACATTTTTTACGCACGTAATATTTCTAAATTAATTGATTATTTATTAATTTATCAATTAGCCGTCTTTGATACATACCTCAGAGTGTATAGCAAGCTTAATGCATTTCGTTTTGGTTAGCTACCAGGTTTCCAGGTTACTAAGGGCTCTTAAAGTCAATTGTTAGAAATCAACAAACTGACATTTCGACATATTTATTTGCCATTAACCGCTTTTACATGCGCGTATTTTCTGTAATGTTGCATTATTACAATGAATTTAAGTGAATTTGACAACCTGGCCATGCAAGACGGAGTTGCAGAATATATTATGAATGCAGTAAATAAATTGGCTTGTTTAATTTAGTCCATACCGTAATTATAATTCTCTTTCAAAAGTATAAGTTTTCAAATTACTTCTTAAATTTCAACGTAAAAATCAATGTGGGTACGCCACTGAAAACCGGAAACAAGGTGTTGTCATTTTGACGGGCCATCGTTTTGAATCTTGGGACCTTCCCGGTCTCGTCTAGGCTCTTTCCTGTACATTTATTTATTCAAAGGCTTTTGATAGTTATTTCTCTTAATTTCACTGTTTTTTTTTTGATATTATATACGGTAAGACATTGTTCTCGTGAAATATACCACGCGAGAAAAAACTTTCAACATTTTCTGCAGATAACACCAATGCTAACTTTGGAGGTAGAGAGAGACTCTTTACCTCCAAAGTTAGCAATGATTTTATCTGCAAAAAATGCAATTAATTTTTTCAACAAGTTCTTTTCATTCAAAACCGTGTGTATGTAATTAGATATGGTTTCAGCAGTTTCGTTCGGTAAGGCCTAGAGCTCCAGTAAGTGAACTTGAACTCTTTCTTTATCAGGAATGAAATATTGTGTAAGTATGGGGAACAGCTTAATAGCACCATGATTGCTACTATCTGTAGCGGCGCGTAAGTATCGAATTTTCAAAAGTTCTTTTAATATTTTTTGTTGTGCAAAAGGTCCTAAAACATATTTTAGAATAGCTTCAGCTTTTCTGAGGGAACAGGAAGGATTTTGGAATCTGAATAGATACACTTGCAAAGCGGAGCAGTGCAATCTAGTGATTTAAAAGATTCATGATGTTTAACGGTATGATAAACTAAAGTAGCGTTGAAAACTTAAATTCGCATTGGATTCCATGAAAGTATCTATTCTTGACGTAGATGTTGTACTGCGAATCTTTATTAGCAACGGAAATTACTTAATCACAAAAAACGCAATTCGCGTCCCATGGCTCTTTGCCAGATTTAAAAATATTGCACTGGCTTTGTCAACTCTCAGAAAATATACATTTTCTTTTAGATGTCTTTTAACTTACTTAAATTTAAAGTTTGTCAGTAATACATTAATGCTACAAATTACGATGCCATACAATAAATATAGCGGTATATAAAATAAGACCTTGTCACATCTATTGCAAAATATGTTATATACACGTATTACGTTACACAAATAATATCGCCGCACAGTAACCGTTTCAAAGCGGACAAAATTCTGATATTCTGATGCTTTTTCTTATTGCTATAATTCTTTAGTTTGACTCCTAAAAGTCTATGTTTCTAAAATATTAAGATCATTTCGAAAAGTTAGATTCTCCTTACAAACACTTTTGTCAATAACCTGAGTTTACATTTTACAATAATTTCAGCAGGAATCTAACTCTGTCGTAATGCGAATTTATTAGTTGTTATTTTCGATAATAATCGCAGTTCAAGTCCTTTTCGAATGAAATCATAGAAAATAATAATGAATTCCATAACGTACTTAAAATTTGCATATAGTGAAATTTATTTTTCCCCCTCCCTGTACTGTAAGCAACCTTTTTTGACACTGCTTTGACAGACGTAAGGGAAAGTTACTCAACAAGGTATTGGTTGCCCTTAACGACAGGATATAAGTCAACTTACATCCCTAGGGAAATAATGATCTAAAATTATTATAAGTAGCTTTAATTTTTGATTTCATCAACATATTACAAAAATCCGGTGATATTAATTGAAATGAATATTAATGGTACAATTATTACAATTATTCACATTATTAACAAAATTTGGCAACACGTTTTCTCGTTTCTTCTCGATGTGTATTACATTTTCTGACTCCACAGATCCTTCATTTCTAACCAATGTTTCTGTCACTGTTGAGGCACATTTTGAAGTTCTCAAACTTTAGAAATTTCGCAATTTTACTTGGAATTGACAAAAAGAATTTTTTCTGACAGGCTGGTTTAAGCACTTTCCGTTTTGATATCGCATAAAGAAGCGCGGATTAATAGTCGTCATGTGGGATTTTGTATCAATGTACTTTTGAATTATTTTGAAATGACAAACCTGAGTGTCGTCACTTTTTGTCACTGTAAATGTACGTGACATGCCATTTTTGGAGTCAGGAATGGTTACAATTATGACTTCTTGACTTATTTTAACACTGTCCACTTTCATTTCACAGAGTTCATTAGAACGGCACGCTCCAGCAACTCCCATTACCATTACGACCTTCATCAATAAGTATATATCATCGGGGGCTTCAAGCATGAACTTATTCACATCTCCCCTGTTAAACACATTCGATTTTTTGGGTCTATAACCATCATTTTTTTCTTTTCAAAAATGCTCGAAGTTTTGGATACTTAGAAATATCTATATTTTCCTCTATAAAGAGGGTGGACTTAAACATCGAATACTCACACCATAAACTTGGTGGGGACTTCAATATAGCACTTTTTTCGTGGAAATACGCTAAAAACAAGGTTTCTGAGACTGCAGTAGCCGTCTTGCTTTGGCACCAATTCATAAAGGATTTATATGCTAGCAATATTCGCCGATTTTTTTATGTCTGAAACATCTATTTTATCCACACAGAACCAAACAATTCGACTTCTTCAAACTTTTCGCTATGAATTGTCAACTTGACATTGTTGGTAAAATAAAAACTGCTTATGTTGCTCTGGCAACGGATCACGGCTGCCTTCATAATTTAATGAGAATGCTATCGAATGTAATGATAATGAAAATGCAAAAATATATCCAGCATTTTCTATGTGGGATGTAAGTACAGGGTGGTCCACTTAAAATGCTCCTATACTTTATCTCAATAAATAAAACACTGAGAAAAAAAAGTTAAATACGAAAAGTATTTGACCCTAAGTATATTTTTTATTTATAATATTTTTATGTATACAGGGTGTTCCATTGTGCCAGGACAGTAACCAACTTTTTTCTTTTTAATGAAATGATTTGAGTATTTTTTGTCATCATAGCATACAAAATTTTGAGTAGTTTTTGAGAAAAATTAAGTTTTTTTAGTTACAAAAACATTTTTTTGATGGTCATTTACTTATTCACATCTCCCCTGTTAAACACATTCGATTTTTTGGGTCTATAACCATCATTTTTTTCTTTTCAAAAATGCTCGAAGTTTTGGATACTTAGAAATATCTATATTTTCCTCTATAAAGAGGGTGGACTTAAACATCGAATACTCACACCATAAACTTGGTGGGGACTTCAATATAGCACTTTTTTCGTGGAAATACGCTAAAAACAAGGTTTCTGAGATTGCAGTAGCCGTCTTGCTTTGGCACCAATTCATAAAGGATTTATATGCTAGCAATATTCGCCGATTTTTTTATGTCTGAAACATCCATTTTATCCACACAGAACCAAACAATTCGACTTCTTCAAACTTTTCGCTATGAATTGTCAACTTGACATTGTTGGTAAAATAAAAACTGCTTATGTTGCTCTGGCAACGGATCACGGCTGCCTTCATAATTTAATGAGAATGCTATCGAATGTAATGATAATGAAAATGCAAAAATATATCCAGCATTTTCTATGTGGGATGTAAGTACAGGGTGGTCCACTTAAAATGCTCCTATACTTTATCTCAATAAATAAAACACTGAGAAAAAAAAAGTTAAATACGAAAAGTATTTGACCCTAAGTATATTTTTTATTTATAATATTTTTATGTATACAGGGTGTTCCATTGTGCCAGGACAGTAACCAACTTTTTTCTTTTTAATGAAATGATTTGAGTATTTTTTGTCATCATAGCATACAAAATTTTGAGTAGTTTTTGAGAAAAATTAAGTTTTTTTAGTTACAAAAACATTTTTTTGATGGTCATTTGTGACCACTCTGTATAATGGATTCTCATTCTTGATAGGTCAGAGTAATAAATATTAACCACTCCCATGGATTCATAACCAAAATTCACAATTTTAGTCTTCAGGTGTGAAAAAATCACATTTTTCTAAAAACCTGTTTTTCCGAAAAAATTTGGAAAAGTTAATTTTTCTCAAAAACTACTCAAAATTTCGTATGCTATGATCACAAAAAATACTCAAAATCAAGCGTAGAATTAGAATTTCTAAAAATAAATCATACCATTTCATTAAAAAGAAAAAAGTTGGTTACTATCCTGGCACAATGGAACACCATTGTGCCAGGAACAACATAAAAATAATATAAATAAAAAATATACTTAGGGTCAAATACTTTTTGTATTTAACTTTTTTTTATCAGTGTTTTATTTATTGAGATAAAGTATAGGAGCATATTAAGTGGATCACCCTGTACATTAACCAGTCTCAAACTTTTTTGCCAGTCCTCGCTAGCGCTCGGGCGCAAACTCGTCTTCAACTGGTAAATGTTACTTACATCCCTTATAGTATAAATAACTATTGTTGGTAAGATTATAAAAAAATGCCGAAAATGTTTTTATTAAAATTACTACACCCCTGCCATCCTATTTTAACCATTATCAAGAAAACTATTAAGTAAGTACCTACTAAAACTATAGAGTGCGTTTTTTTACTGCACGATAACGATCCTTACATGATAAGCACCCTCCTAATTTAAACATGGCTAATACGAAGTTAAAAAAGTTTCCTTAAAAGTTAATCAAAATTATATAAAAATATATTTATTTTTATTAATTTTTTTCACTTGCTCCTGCAGCGACATATTCCAATTACTCCCATTGGCAAAGATAAGACCAAGCTCATTTTTAAGTCGTTGACTTTTTGAAAATATTTCCCCATATAACTGAAAGAAATTTTCAAACGGGCCAGTCTGAAAATTTAAACTATATTGGCAAAAATTTAGCAGAACCTGCCAAACATGAAAATGTAAGTTTTTTTACAGTCTCGAAATCTTAGTGTCATTTCCATTAAAATATGGTCCAATATTTCATAAAAAAGGGTTCTATACTTAGCCCTAATTTCTTCAGGTGAAAGCTCAGCAAGCTCACGTTTGTAATGATTTATTTCTGTAATAGAATTTGCTTTATCCAACATGGTATTAAAAAAATGTTCATTTCTTTTTTTAAAGAGCGTCTCACGACAGCGTTTTGTATTGGATATGCAAAAATGAATGTCAAGCGATTTTTTTTGAAGAACGTCAAATAGTATGTCCGTGATTGCGAAAATGTCATTAAACGCTAATGCCAAAACGTGAATTCAAAATCGTTCATCTCACCTAAAAATCCTTTCGTAAGGCGGATTGATTTTTCATCAGATTTGTCACAGTTTGTAATAAATTCAAAGACATCTTTTAATTTATTCAAGTCTTGAACAATCACATTTACTAACTTCGAATTTGAAGTTGTAACAATACCATAAATAAATATAACACAAAACAGTCAAGTTAACTGCTAAGGAACTCACCGGTTGCAGCGAAATCCGCGAAAATAAAAGTAAACAAGTGCAATTCACCGAGAGCGTTGTATGGCGCTGGGCTCGACGTCATCGGATACGCGTTGTCATGGCAACATAGTAGGAAAATCGTAAACTAAACATAGCACTTCCAGCAAAGTCAAAGTGGTTTGCGCCACTGTTATAGTTGTTATAATAAACTTCGATTGAAAGTTTTAAAAAGACATGCCACGAATGTTCAAGTAAAATATTGATTCGAGATGTACAGTTTATTTTTTACCAATTAGGTAAATAAATGAATGTAAAAACTAAAATTTTAAGGGATATATAATAAATATAGTTAGATGTTTGCTTGTTTATCTTTCCTTGTGAAGTAGCACTTCACCTACTTCACCCGAATAGCCGCCACTGCAAAAATACAGCCGCTTCTGACTGATAATGCAGAAAGCCCGTGAGCGTGAACTGAGCAGAAATCAAAACCCGCGACTGTGTAATACGAACAGACTGGCCCGTAATAAGAAACAACAGTGGATATGAAAAAGCACCCTAACAACATTTCAATAGGGGACCATTTTAGACTGTCAATTTTCTGCGCTACTCGAAACTAACTTCTCGATGGTTCAATTCTCTTCGTTCAGTGCAGTGTATTTATTGTATCGATATCCATAAAACAATTGTCTAAATAGATAACGGATTATATTCTCAAATTTGGTTGAAAATGACTTAAGTGGGTATGTGAAAATATTTTCGATGTGGAGTCTAGCTTGCTACTCGATTAAAGAGTCAATTTTGTGGGAATAATTCGTATTTCTTTTCTCGTTCTGCGGGAGTAACATGCGAAAAAAAATGCAAAGGGAAGCAATTTTTAGAAACTTACCTATTTGTAAGTAATTCGATTCTTCGATCGTTTTTTGCAAATTTGTCAATGACGTCATCATAAAAACGTCGATGCTCCGACATATTTTGGAGAAGTTTATTTTCAATAGACAGCGGTGAATTTCTCACGAAATTTTTTATACGTTTAAGTGTTGAAAAATTGCGTTCCACTGATGAACTTGTGGCAGGTATTGTCAATACTAACGCAGACAATTCCGACACTTCGGTGTAGGCATCTTCCAGCTCCTTCTTTTAAAAATTGCATTAATTCCTTAGCGTTATTTTTTTCGCTAATGTCATCAGTTTCGTCAGTCACTTTTAGTTCAGATCGCAGTAACACTCGGTCGAAGAACTGGCCATAATGAAGAAGAGATTTAACGCATCTTCTGGAAAAGTTTTTTCTTTAAATGCATCAAAATTGCAGAGCTCGAGGAATTTAAAATCATTTAAACCGTTAAATCTATAGTTTTTTTGTTGCTGAATTTGATCGATTATTTCATAAAAAAGAGGCGTCTGCATGATGTTTGAACATCTCCCACTTTGTCTGTTCGACGACGCTTGGCTTGTGGCTCTACATTTAACGTCATCGTTTTCTCCCAAAATAGGTCAAAGTCATTTTTTTTTGTCTTAACATGGACTTAAAATCATCCACTTTTTTTAGGCAAAAAGCAATATCATTTGTTTTAGTTTGTAATATATTAAAAACATTGTCCGAGAATAGAAATATTTCTGAAAACATGTTCAAGAAATAATTAAAATTAAAATATCGTTTCAAACAGTCCAAAAACCCCCTCGAACTATTTATTGCTTCTGAGTCCCATGTTTCATTATTTTCTATTATATTCTCAAATAGTTCAATCAGTGATTTACGATTTTCAGATACTGTTAACAGCAGTCTTCCATTATAGTTCCACCTAGTAGGAGCTACTTTGGGCAATCGTTTGTGGGCAATGGAGTCCAAAATTTGTGTACGTTTTGTTGAAAAAGCAGCCATGCCACTTAAAGCAATGAAAAATACTTTACACACTTTAATGTGATTGATGGACTGGGATAAAACTAAATTTAATTTTTGAGCAAAACAATGGACAAACACAGCACTTTGGAAAGTTTCTCGAACTTTAGCTTGCACACCCTCTAATTGTCCTGCCATCACTGCAGCTCCATCATAGCTTTGAGGGACAAATTTTTTCTCTCCATTAATTTGTTTAGTTACGTTATAAAATACGGTGTATAATGCATCTGCTGTACGATTTTCGGACACATTCTTAAAACCTACAAATCGCTCTTGAATACTTCCTTCTGTTTTAAGGTAGCGTATTACTATAGATAATTGGCTAAAATTAGTGAGATCAGTTGCTTCGTCCAGAACAATAGCAATGAACCGCGCCTCGCCAATTTCCTGCTTAATTTTTTTTGCATAATGGTTGCAACAGCGGAAATTAAATCATTCTGGATTCAATTCAATCATCATATTTAGCCATTAAACTAAGTAAATCTTGAAAATTTCCTCTATTTGAAGAAAACCCTTGTTTCGTCATGACCTCTAAATCCTAATTCGTGCAGTCCGAGAAAACAAACAACATCGATCAGTTTTCTTAATATTTGCTTATTTTTATCAACTAGTTCATTGTGTAGGCGCTGAATAATTTCCTACTGTTTATTAAGGGCGTGTTCAATTCTGGTTTTGCCGAAGACTTTTTCTTTTATCACGGCCTGCAAATGCGCTTTGGATATAATGTGTCTTTTTACAGCTTTATGGAAATTGTTTAAATCGGAAAACCCAGTTTTATTCCAGAGACCTTTTTCATTTTCAAAAAGTAAACATGGCCAACAAAATAATTTACTTATATTGTCACACTCTGTTAGCCATTTAAATTGTTCGTATTGTTTTCCCGGATAAAAATGTCTAATACAGTTTTTCATTTTTGTGGTTAAATTTTTAATAGGCGGTTTTGCCCTTCCTTTGGAAATTATTTGAAGCTTATCAGCGAAGTTTAACGCTAAAAATCCCTTTCTTATTAAGACACACACCACACATTCACACATACTCTTCTTACTAAATTCTCTAACATTTTCAACGTTATTACCGACAGCCGAAGTTGACGGTATTTGCATATCCACGTCCGTATTATCGTCTTCCATATCGCACCACGCACGACGCGGCGTACGTATCACACAACACACGGATAGACTTTCAAACAAAGGACCTACTCCAACGATAGCTTCCGCCCCCACTTAAAGCACGCGACTGAAATGCAAAAATAGCAAACAGCCGGTGGAAAGTTCAGTAACCTCTGGCTCGATTCACAGGAAATCAAGCATACAGGACTTGGCTGCAGAGAAGCTAGCGGCCCGCATAGGTTCTATTCCATTTTCTATTGTCGCTCGGTCGGAGTCAAGGCCGCATTTATTATGGGCTTGATAATTAAGATAATATTTTAGCATTTTTAATATAAACTAAATTAATTATTTCCTATTTCAAAAATTAAATTTTAAAAGATGTTTTGTAGTTTTTTTGGGGAAGCACTGCTTCCCTTGCTTCCATGGACTGTACGCCCCTGCAAAAAGCGGACAGCCCAGACTCGAAAATATTTGGCCGGACACGACCGTAAAAAGCCAAACATGTCTGTCTAAAACCGGACGCCCGGCATCCCTAACCCTCTAGGGACGTCACTTTATTTATCATTTTTCTAAAGTAGACAACGAGTTTTTTGTTGTAGCCATTACACGGCTAGCGATAATATATTGCTTGTAGTCAAAATTAACAAAGTAAATAAAAAAATGTGTACCTAGTATAATATATTTATTTTACTGCTAATTGTCTCTACTTTGTTCCTGAACCAAGATTAAATCTTTTCACCCTGTCATTTACACAATATCCGGCAAAAGGTGTCACTGAGCTATTATTTTAGAACTTCTCTGACGAAGTAAAATCGCCTTATTTACGCCGACATCAAGGTTAAAAGTAACGAAAGGTTTCAAAGGCTATAAAAGCTCCAAATTTACAAAGGCTTTGTCTAGGTGAACATTGTGAGAAGCAAGTGGAAATCAGGTCGATATATTGAGTTTTGGTTGCTGTTCACGTCGAATCAAAAAGTTCAACCTCTGCCAAATGTAAACTGTTTTGATTATAATTTGGAAAGTTTAATTGATAGAAAAACTTCGTGAGAATTCTAGCTATTTTTAAAGGTATGCTGACAATAATTCAGTGGCGGCTCGTGATAAAAAAGTATTGAAGTAATAATAGAAAAAAAATTGCCCCCCCTTAATTTAGTCAAAAATTTACCAAAACGTTACGCATAAAGATCCACCATACAAAAAAAAAACAAAAAATTTCAAAATTTCAGGGATCAAAAAGCACAAAATCCAATTTTTAAGATTTGACATTAAGACTAAGTGGCGCAACAATTATTGTATCCTATGACAAGACAACCAATCCGTGTTATGTAGTTTTTCTGCCTACACTAATAAAACAATCAATAATAATAAAAAAAGAATTTGGTAAGTTAAAATGTACTTACCCCAATAGATCTTCTATTTCTCATATAAGAGGTCGACATCAGTGAAAGCAAATATTTCGTTAAAAATTACAACTAACAGGGCAAATTCGAAATTATCAAAAAGATTAATGTAACCTTGACATTGACTAATTGAAGATTGATCAGAGGTTGGATCATCAATAATTTCTTGGAATACTTGGACAAGAGAATCCCATTCTTTATTTATCATGTTTACGATTTTTGAATTTGATTTCCATCGTGTAACAACACAAGAAGGTATGCGTCTTTTAATCATACTATCAACAATATGAGTCCGTTTGGCCGAATGATGAAAAAATGTTGGTAAACCAGTTACAGTAGCAAAAAATATTCGACACTTAAAAATTATTATATTATTGCAACTTTGCTGTAGGACTAAGTTTAATCGGTGCGCTAGTTGAAGGCCATTGATATGCCCCGACATTACACTGGGACCGTTAAAATATTGCCCAACAAGCTTCTTCTTATATTCGTAATTTTTTATGCAATTTATAACAACATCATATAACATTTCGGCTGTCCTGTTAGAGCTGACATCGAGAAATCCCAAAAATCTTTCCACCACTACCCCTTTTTTATCAACAAATCTAATTATTATACTACATTGGGATTTTTGAACTATATCTGTCGAATCATCTACCTCAATAGAAAATAAATTGCATGTTGTAATCTCCTCTTTGATATAATCCCTAATATAATCTGAAATACAGTCAATTAATTCATTTTGAATTATCTTAGAATTAGCCGAAAATACTGGAGAAATTTTTTTACATTGTTCTTGTATATCGATAGGGCTTAGCGCTATGTAATCTTCAAGTAACTCCTTATAATTGCCTCGGTCTGCGGAACTATCATTTTCGTTATGACCCTTAAAAGCTACCGTCAAATGGGGCTACTTTGACATGTTTTTAGGACATTTTTCAATATCACGTTGTTATTTATCAACTTAGCTTTGTGAAATAAGTTGGATTATAACAAATCTAGCCTGCTGAATCGATTGATGCACTCCAAATTGCTCTAAACACAATAGAAACCAAAATAAAAAATGAAAAACGGTATGTCAATGTTACCCTGAGTTTGGGGCTACTTTGACACACATTTTAATTTCAATATAAAATGCATTTTAAAGCACCACAATATCAAAGAAGCCCCGGTAATGGATGTAGAATTAAAAACCACTCCTAATTTTTTGTTTGTTTTCTTTTTGTTAAGAAAAACAGTTTTTTTTACTAAAAACGATTATTTAAGGCACTTTATTAAAATAAAACCTTTTAATTATAATATTTTATTAGTTTCAAACTTAAGCAAAAAACTCGAGAAAACATGATAATCTACGGTTTACATTACCTATAAAAATAAAATAAAAAACATTTCAGTCTAAAACAGCAACAAAAAAATTCTTTGGCATGTAGGAACGAAAGATTCAACATAAAAAACTAATAAAACATGTCTTAACCTAAAATCTTTTGGCATAAGCATAAAAAATTAAAACTTAAATCTAAACTTTTTTAATTTTCGATCCTTTTTGGTCTCAGTTTCAGGGTTAAAAGTTCTATCCTCATCGCTGTCATCGGCAAATGGTTCCTCCGGTTCGTCATCTGAGTCTTCGCAAACTAGGCACACATAAAATGGATCAGTGCTTTCTGAATTACAAAGTCCGCAAATCCACTTCTTGCATTGAACCCATTCAATCCATTCGGCCCTTCCTCTGTTGTTTTTAAAAAGCATGCGGCATAGGGCACATTTTGAATTTGAATCGTTCTCACCCCTTAAACTTGCTTTTGTTATATTAATAGGAGGACGCACTCTAGGTTTATTCTCGGGTTTCTTGGCTTTGACTTTGACCTTTTCCGTTCGTATTCCTGATGGCCTTGGAAGGGTGTCGGAGAAACAAGGCAACTCTTGATCGCTGTTGTATGGAATTGTCTGGGGTGGATTTGCTCACTGGCCTTCGCTTGTTCCCCTCATTTCTTTGAAAAATTCTACCAATGATGAATCAAGAACTCGCTCAGTTTCTTCCAAGTTTTCAAGCAATCCTCCAGGAATCTTCCTTAAGACTTGATCAACATTCATTAAGTACAGTCCGGTGGTTCTAAATCCTGATTTTAAATTTGTCTCTACAGTATCTGAAACTTTGTTCCACACAAGTAAAAGTAAGGACGGGAAGCGTTCTTTGGGTAAGGTCCCAGAATATCTGCTCTCCTTTCGCCATTTTTCTAATATTTCGCGCCACTTCCTCTCGAAGGGTGCAAATACAGACACATCTAGTGGCTGCATCAAATGTGTGGCGTTGGCTGGAAAAGGGCACATGTATATATTATTTTCTAGGCTTGCTTTTATAACCTGTGGTGAAAAATGGCTAGCCAGATTATCGCCAACTACAACTGCTCGTGTTTCTGGTTCCTTGCTATTATGTGGGGTAAAAGAACTTTAAAAAACCACTGCTCAAAAAGGTTCATGTCGAACCATCCGGAAGGGCTGTTCCCATAAACAGTGCCGGGGGGTCCTCCAGTACACCAGTTTTCATATAAATTGGAGCTCTTGTACACTACCATAGGGGGCAGGAGTTCTCCAGCTGTATTACCATAGACCATTATGCTCACACAGGACCGCGAATAGTTTTGTACTCGTTCTACTCTACGGAAGTTTCTGGGAACAATAACTTTCTTCGCCCCTGGATCATCAGCGATGTTAGTTTCGTCGTAATTGCATAAGTTTTTATTATCAACATCACCTAATGCTTCTTTTATGTTGTCAAAAAACTGAATAATGTCGTGTCTATCTACGGACGATCGCGATTTTTTAATATTTGTTGCGATTCGTGTGGAGAGGTTGTGTTTCTTAATAAAGTTTTCGACAAAATCGGGTCCGGGATAATTGTCTTTGAATTCCCGCACTGTTTTTCCCTGTTTATCCAAGAATTTCTTCACCAGGGCACGAATATCACACTTCGTTAATGGAAAACTCCACTTTGCCACTTGTAGTAAAGTGTTACGAATCACTTCCTGTTCACCGCTACTAAGGACACTTGGATGACCTACCGACTGGTTGTGTATACCAAGGGACTTATTACGAAGTGTTATACGAGGAATTTTATAAACTATTGCCGCCCTTTGCAACTATGCGACCTTAAACTCTATGTTATTATAGTTATACAAATAATTGTGATGTTAAACAGAAGGTATATTGAACTAGTGTAGAATGTAGTATACAAAAAGAATTAAATTGTTTTTAATCCAATACCTAACAAAAATAATTAAGTTTTAAGTGAATGTTCGACAGTTCTTTTCCCTATATAATGATTTACAAAATTCTATGCTACGAGTTAGGACATGACTCACAAAAGATTTAAGTAAACAAGCGAGTTTAGTGACAATTAAAGAGATTTACTCACTGAAAAAAAAAAATCATTGACGCTGTAAAATGGTCTCTCAATGAGGTATGCTTTGGTGTTTTTTCGAAATTGTGCAAGCATAGGGATAGATTTTAAATGTACTGGCAGATTGTTGTAAAGTTTTATGGCGTTGTAAATAATTGATTTTTTTATTAATTCTGTGGAAGGAATGGGAAGATAAATATCATGCCTAGAGTTTCTGGTAGGGTATACATGTTGTGGCCTTTCTGGGAGGGTGTTTATATGTTTTCTCAGCAAACATACCGTTTCCAAAATAAATAATGCAGGAAGTGTTAATATTTCATGTTTTTTGAAATAGTATTGGCAGTGAGCTCTATTATTTAGACCAAACAAATAACGAATGGCTCTCTTTTGAAGCATAAAAATACTACGAAATTGCTCGGTGGTACAGCAGCCCCAAAACGGAAGGCCATAGCGGAGGTGGGATTCAGATAAAGAGAAATAAGTAAGTCTGGCAGAAGGAACGTCTAGTTCTTTTGAAACTGATCGAATGGCGAAGCAGGCGGTAGAAAGTTTTTTAGTTAAGGTGTCAATATGATTAGACCATTTTAGGTTGCTATTTATATTTAAACCCAGGAATTTAACCGACTCTACGTATTCAATATTGCTGTTATGTACCTGAAGTGGTTGTAAAGTTCCCTTATAAGATAACGCCACCGTTTTATCGACGTTAAAACAAAGCATATTGGAATCGGACCAAGCCTTAATTATAACCAAGTCTTTGGAGATACTAGAGTGTAAAGACGTTGTATCAAAATCACTCCATGTTATGCTTGTGTCATCAGCAAAAAGGGAGATTCTTCCATTAATTTTAAGGTTCGTGATATCATTAATGTATAACAAAAAAAGAATAGGTCCCAAGACTGAACCTTGAGGGACTCCACTTGTAATCAACTTACAATCAGAATCGGAACCATTAGCCCTTACAAGTTGTTGCCTTTATCCAAGATAAGATTTGAACCAATTTAAAGAAGTACCACGAATTCCATAAAAATTTAGTTTGTTTATCAGAATTTCATGACTAACACAATCAAAGGCTTTCGCATAGTCACAAAAAACTGAGGCAGTTGGGTGGTTGTTATTGAGAGATAAGTAGACGCCTCTAAGCAACGTGAACATGGCGTCACTGGTGCACTTGTTGGGTAGAAATCCGAACTGCTCCGGGGATATTATCTGATGTTTCAGGAGAAATGGCATAAGACGGTTCTTCAGTAGCCTTTCGATGATTTTTGATAGCACTGGTAGTAGTGCAATTGGGCGATAATTGCAAGAGTTAGGTTTTTCGCCGCCTTTATGAAGTGGAATAATTATAGCTGTTTTAAGGCAATCAGGGAATACACCTTTTATAAAGGACTCATTTATTAATGTTGTAAGGGCCTCTATGACTGGGAGTGGCAAGTTCAGGAATATTCTAATTGATAGGCCATCAGTGCTACACGAAGATTTACTTTTGATATTATGTATTACCTTCAATAGTTCAGTGTTGCTAACGGGACTTAAGAAAAAGCTATCAGCTAAATTTTTTGAAGGAGGGAGAAACGAAAGAGGGTCCAAACTTGGCGAGATACTAGAGGTAACATTTTTGCTTACATTAATAAAATAATCATTTAGATCATTAGCCCCTGGCAAGATCTGAGTCACAGGGTTTGATTTGTTTCTGAGGTTATTGATGATGGACCAGGTTTCTTTTGAAACGTTATTAGAGTTTGTTAGACGTTTTCGGTAGTGTAATTTTTTTGCTGACTTAATAAGAGTAGTGTAGATCCTCCTATAATTAGAGATATAGTCGAGAATAAGAAAGGAGTCGGTGAATTTTTTTATATATGAGAGCGAGCGCATATTTTTAGCAGAAATTCGTATTCCTTTCGTGGTCCACGGTTTATGCCGCTTAGGTTTGATATTCTTAAGCGGGAAGGCCTTGTTAAAAGCACTTAAAGTTTTATTTAAAAAAGTTCTGAAGTTTGTGTTGACATTATCAGATTCAAAATTCCAATTGGTGTTAAAGCAAATATTATGAAATACTGAGAAATTTGCGGCCGAGAAAATTCTGTCCCGATGGCGAGATCTTGGTAAGGGCCTAATAGGTAAACTAAACCTGGAAATTTCCGCCTCGTGATCGGAAAGACCTGAGTTATAGACCTGTGATTGCACCTCTGATGGAGAAAAATCAGACGCCATGTAATCGATGATAGAAGAAGAGTTTTTTGAAATTCTAGTTGGCGAGGATACATGCATTGAAAGACCGAAAGAGTCGAATATAGAAATTAGATATTTCTGGATGGCACAAACAGTAGCATAGTCAATATTAAAGTCCCCGCATAGAATTTTTTTACCTTTAATCGGTAGGCTGTCTAGCAAACTTACCAGGCTATTTAAAAATGATTGTACATCAGAGTTTGGTGATCTATAAATACAAATTACATAAAGATCAAGGTTTTGATTATATACTATAGAGAATTCAAAAGAGCAATCCGCTAACAAATGATCATATTTAGATACCGACATGAAATCTCCATTTAGGGATAGAATCAGTGTTCCATGAGCTGAGTTTTTTTTGTCATATCTAGCTACTGTGGTATACCTCTCAATATAAAAGGGTTCGTTTAGATTCAGCCAGTGCTCAGTAATTGCAACAAGTTGGGGGAACTCCAATTCTTCCAGAAATAGGTACAACTCGTCAGTTTTATTTCTTAGAGAAGCAATATTAATTAGAACCATATTAAGACTAGTAACAACAGGAAGTTTTGAGGAATCTAGTTCCTCAGGACACGTCGTGTTTTCTAAAAATTTTTTTTGGGAGAATTGCTGGTAAAATAGTTTTTATGGCATTCTCTGGTCCTCTGAAGATGAATCGATCTCTCCGAAGATATGTAGGATCCATAGGCTGCAAGATCCGCTTCCACTTCTGCTGCGTTAAATCCGTAAGCAGCATGAAAATCGAAATATATCTTATGTAGGGTTCTATAATCTATAGGAATGCCTTCAGAAGCCAAAAACAGCCTGGTGCTTGTATTTGTAAACCCTTCAAAGTGAATTGGCGCAGGTTGGTCGTGCAGGAAGGCGAGATATAACTTGAAGGCCTTTAAAATGGCTGGTTCTCTTAGTCTAGACATGAGGAAACGGTTATGAGAACTTTTTTCGGTTCGCGTAAGCTTCACTGTTGGGGGAGACATTGGATCAAAAATAGGTTCTTGGTCAGTAGGAGCTTTCTTGGAAAGACTGTAGCAGTTGTCGCTCAACAAGACATTTGCTTTGCAGGCAGCAATGGCCTCTTTGTCAGAAGATATTATAGTGCCCTTTTGAGAAATTGGAGAGGAGACAACCAGTGAACTGACGGAGCTCGAGTTGGTGGGCAGTTTTTTCGGTGTGGAGGGAGGTGGGAGGTTCGGTGTCGATTTTTCTGTAAGTTCGGATACAGCTGACCGTTTTATTACTACGCCATGTGGTCATAGATTGCTGTCTAAAAGCTTTTCAGCTGACTTTTTTGACTGAGTTCCAATTTTAAAATCAATATTTGAGATATGATTGATTAGGTGGTAGCATCGAATAAACTCTGTAGTCCCAAGCTTTTCCTTAACGTAGTGAACTATGTTGTTAGGCGTAAACCCTGCAGGAAGATTTCTTACGACTACATAGTGCCACCGTTGTGTATTATTACAAGCCAGCTTGCTGAAGCCTTCAGTAGTACTGGGAATATCCGTAGGTGTTACCTCAGTTTGTGTAGAGGCGGTGGAGCAGGTAGTTTCCATAGTTGGTGTAGGCAAGGGTATGGTGGTAGGGTATGTATTTTTGATATGCTTACACTTATGTTGGCTTTCATATTTGGAGTATAACTCCTTTACCAAGTCAGTTACACAAGTTAGGTTGCTCTTAATGTTAGCAATACCTGCTTTTAATTCAATTGAAGAGGAGTCCTGTACTTGGATTTTTATCACTTCTTCGGCATTGTTGAAGAGGATTTGGGAAATATTGAAAATATTCTGTTCCATATCCCTTAGAGACTTTAATAACATATCTGGTTTGTAAGCGGAAAACTCCCTCGAGAGATTATGGATATCGTCA
The DNA here is from genome assembly GCA_030620095.1 of Kuschelorhynchus macadamiae. NCBI lineage: Eukaryota > Metazoa > Arthropoda > Insecta > Coleoptera > Curculionidae > Kuschelorhynchus > Kuschelorhynchus macadamiae. The sequence goes on along the minus strand of JAUTXW010000486.1, from coordinate 13,830 downwards.
ATTTTTTTCTCCATGAGATCCCACCTGGATTCACTCTTCACTAAAATGTCATACATTTCAGAAATTGTCGGTACACTACTTGACAATTGAGATACACGGTTTGCGACAGAATCAAAAAGTTCATGTGGAATCAAATTTTGAGATACCTTTGTGATTTTATCGTTGACATATTTCAAACTAGGGGAGTCGCACAGGGCGCAGAAAAATCGGAGGTGGGTTGATTTTTGTAATATCAAGATTTTTGTGGTAGCCTTATCAAGGCCCGTGCAATTCATGCAAAAAGATCGTTTACACTCGCCACTACAACGAAGTTTATTGTATTTGTCTTTCTCTGAAAACTCTTTACGGCAATTGTCACACTTGTATTCAGCCATATTTAGAAAGCACTGCGCGAATGGGTAGTTGCATAAAGCGTCTATTAATATGCACGTTCTCGTTGTATTGCTTAATGTATAGCCTAGAATTTTCTTTTAAAGCATCCTCAATTCTACTTACATTCTCCTGCCGTTTTGAAATTCCTAACGCACAACGTATATGTTCTGATGAACCTCCATGCCTGTGGAAACTGCGTGCCGCATTGGCAAAATCACAAAATCCCTCCTCACGCCAGACATTTAATTTTATGCTTATAATTAAACAGGGAAAACAAAAACCCTTATTTAAATAAAAACTACCGCATAACCACTTATTTTCGGAATACCACTCTTTACGGAACTTCTGCGACACAACTTTGTTTTTTGATTTTGTCTGTGTGATTATTTCTAACACGGGTGTTGGTTTTTCTGTATTTAAAAAATCCTTCTTGTCCTGGTCTGTCCACCTTGAGAACGGTGTTTCCATTAAAATACATACTTGGTCATACACTGGATACATTGCCACTAGTCTATAAAACAAATAACTAAACTAAAAACCACCTATTTTAAATAATAATAGCAACAACGGCAAAATCTAATAAATCTATATGGCAAACGCGTATCACAAATTCGCTGAACAGTGAACTGCTTTAATTTGAAATTTTCCTCTCCTCTCTCTTACTCTGCCATCGGCAATACGGCAAAAGCACATAGGAACCAATTTTCTCGGATGCTTCCAGCCAGTAATACAGTAGAGAAAATTTAAAGCAAATTTGATAGGCTTGATATGTTTGGTTGCCTATCTTTGGCCTCTATAATTCATAGAACGGAATCATATTTCGTCATAGTTATATATACTGCCGTTTGTTCATAGTCGCATCTCGTTCGACTAAGGACTTATGAAAACTAATCCGGGCGTGCCGATTTGACGTACGTTTAGGTAAAATTGAAAGGATGACTCGGAAGCCGAAAAATTTAAATGATCGGAAAAGTAAAAAGTGAAAATTGGTAAAAAATTAAATTGTAACACTTTTTTTATTTTTGCTGGATTATTTTAGGGGAAGTAATGCTTCCCTTGCTTCCGCTGGCGAGCCGCCACTGCAATAATTTAAAAATAACTTTTTTTTTGAACCTTTTTCTATAAATATCTAACGGACTTCGACATGGTGGATAATTTTTAAATGAAATGAAACTTATAGTACCCCCCTGTAAATAGGTTTGGAGGATATGTTTAACTGAGTAATGTTTATTAAAGAATCAGAAATATTCTTACATGCAAGAAGTATAGTAAGGTAGGTATAGTCAAAAGCAGTGTTATCGTGCGGGTCATACGATTTATCAACGACAAACTTTTTAAGTTTTGTTTTTATTTTATTACGTGTAATCATATCCTCAGCATAAAATCCGGAAGATGTATTAGATAGACCTATGATATTTTTATATGAAAAAAGAGGATAAACATATAAATACCAGCATTTGCAAAAATCTTTGAGCGATGTCACTTCAAAGTCAAACTGACAAGTCAGTGACAAAATGAGTAATAGAAAACAATTTTCGGGTTTTTTGCATCCACAAGCGAAAAAAATGGTATTAAATGTAATAAAATATTACCGAAGAAGATTAAGAAATGTACACGAAAAAAGCTAAAGACAGAAGACTTAAGTGACAATGGATGTTCGTAATGCAATTTACGATTTATACACTTCAAAAACTAATATAACCCTTCAAGTTTTAAAAGAAGCTTTAAAAAGTCGAGGCATATTGGAAATTGGACCAAAATCGTTGTCAAAATTAATAAAAATGTTATGTTTTCGATATAAAAAGGACTGTAATCGAAGATTTTTATGCCAGCGTATCCAGTTTTTAAAGAAATACACGGAAAATGTTAAATCAAAATTTAGAAAAGTTGTATTTTTAGACGAGAAGTATGGACTACCATGATACTATGAACTGTAAACTGTTTGAAAAGTGGTTAAAAGGACAACTGTTTCTAAATTTAGATGCTCCATCTTTAATCATTCTGGACAATGCATCTTATCGTTCAAGAATCTTAAATAAACAACCTACCCTACTTCATCCTAGAAGAAAAGTGATATTTATGACTGGCTAACAAAAACAAAATCCTTTATCAAATATGCTGAAACAAGAACTTCTTTCAATGGCAAAATCTATTAAAAAACCAACAATATATGCCGTAGATGAAATATTACGGGAAAATTGGCATGAGGTTTTACGACTGCCGCCTTACCATTGCCAGTTTAACGCAATAGAATTAGTGTGGGCCGGGGCAAAATCATATTACGAAAAACACGTGAACGATGGTCTTACATCAGATGAAGTGCAAATTGTTTGGCAAGATTCATAAAATTATATTACGCCGGAGTACTGGGAAGAAATCTGTGGAACATACGGAGAACGAGTTCTAGATGTCGAAATAGCACCAATGATCATTGCGCTGTTTGACGTGTATAAATCATAAATTGCATTATGAATATCCATTTTTGCACTGTAACTTAAGTCTTTTGCCTTTGAATATTTCGTGTACATTTCTTAATTTTCTTCGGAAACAAATTATGTTTTTTTTTTCATGCACAAGTTTCTGTACATTCTTTATACCGATTCTCAGAGCTTTTGCAACTGGCTGCTGGATATTAGCCAGTGAATTTTAATTTAAACATTTTTTTATTAGATTTGACACCATTTTTTTGCTTACTTTTTTAGTACATTTGTAATTTTGTAGGCAATAAATAAATAATTATAGAATACTTGTTCCAATTTTAAAGCGTGTTTAAAATAAGTACATTTTTTTATTAATTATAAGACAAAATTTGATACATAAAAATCGGTAAAATCGCTTTACCTCAAACTCGGGGCTAACGAAAAATACAGGCTCTATATATCTTCTAATATATAAAATTCTCGTGTCACGGTGTTTGTTACCAAACTCCTCCGAAACGGCTAAACCGATTTTCATAAAAGTTTCTGTGCTTATTGGGTAGATCTGAGAATTGGCCAACATCTATTTTTCACACCCCTAAAAATCAAGGATGGTTCACCCCAAAAATTTTTTTTTTAATTTTTGGACAAAATTGTTTTTATTTTTTCACGATTCAGCATTAAAAAATACATACAACCCTAAATTTTCACCCTTCTACCATCAACCCCTATTTTTTAATAGCTATTTTTGTATTATTCACGTTATTTACAATTTTTTCGAGTCCCGTTGTAAACTACTTTTTTTTTTATTTATATTTCCTTAAAAATCGGGTATTACATATTTAGTTTCAGGTTTTTTTTTAAAGAAAATTATTTTTGTTCTTTTATGTTATTAAAAATATTTATTGATTTAGCTGGCGGTCCCGCATAAATAAATCATTTTGAATTGAATTTCCCGTACAGCAACGCAACCGCAACCCCACATACACGGGTTATACGCGCCTGCGCAAGTATCAAATCAACTCTACGGAGTACTCAGACAGGATGAAACCTGTATTGTTTTGTTTTTAATATAGTTTTTTTGTTTTAATTGTGTCTCGACTGATACGCCTCTCAAGTTAATTTACTTCAGTTCAGTTAATAATTAATAATAGACATTTATTTTGTGCCAACAACGCCCTTACTTTAAAGGTATGTAATTTATTATACTTTAACATTTTGTGGAAATAAAGTGATGGACAGTTGTTTTGCTAAATAAAATGTATCCAAATTATCTGTTTTAAACGTTAACTTTTGAAGGAGATAAGAGTGTTAATTTCAATTTTAGGACTCACTTTGCAATTGAACAAAAAATTCAAGATAAATTTATTTTATGAAGGGGTTTTATGATATTGAAGTAGCTATGCCATCGACAGCGGTTTTTAGGGTTCCGTACCCAAAGGGTAAAAACGGGAACCCTATTACTAAGAGTCTGCTGTCCGTCCGTCCGTCTGTCACCAGGCTATATCTCATGAACCGTAATAGACGGACTGACCAAAAATATTGTACACTCCATTGCGCTGAGAGAATAACCTTTGTTTATTTTTTAAATGCCATAATAATTAGTAGTAGTGTCAAGCTATCAAAATCTGTAATTTAATATATTTGTTATTTTAATAAAGATTACTATATTAACTTAAATAAAGTATGCTTCAATTGTCTACAACGCTTCATTACTCTTTCAAATTCCCACACACTTATAGTGTCAGATACTTTTAAAAACATTTCCTATTGTGTATGGCAAAACAACGTTTGCCGGGTCAGCTAGTATATATATATATATATATATATATATATATATATATATATATATATATATATATATATATGCCGCATGCATGGCCCTTAATTTTAGACGGAAATTTGAAGAAAGGGATGACTTGGTAACATTTTGGTAAAAATCCAATATGGCAAAACAAAACGGCGGCCTAATGAAATGTTGTTGAAATGACAGTTGTTTTGCTAAATAAAATGTATCCAAATTATCTGTTTTAAACGTTAACTTTTGAAGGAGATAAGAGTGTTAATTTCAATTTTAGGACTCACTTTGCAATTGAACAAAAAATTCAAGATAAATTTATTTTATGAAGGGGTTTTATGATGTTGAAGTAGCTATTCCATCGACAGCGGTTTTTAGGGTTCCGTACCCAAAGGATAAAAACGGGAACCCTATTACTAAGAGTCTGCTGTCCGTCCGTCCGTCTGTCACCAGGCTATATCTCATGAACCGTAATAGACGGACTGACCAAAAATATTGTACACTCCATTGCGCTGAGAGAATAACCTTTGTTTATTTTTTAAATGCCATAATAATTAGTAGTAGTGTCAAGCTATCAAAATCTGTAATTTAATATATTTGTTATTTTAATAAAGATTACTATATTAACTTAAATAAAGTATGCTTCAATTGTCTACAACGCTTCATTACTCTTTCAAATTCCCACACACTTATAGTGTCAGATACTTTTAAAAACATTTCCTATTGTGTATGGCAAAACAACGTTTGCCGGGTCAGCTAGTATATATATATATATATATATATATATATATATATATATATATATATATATATATAGCCGCATGCATGGCCCTTAATTTTAGACGGAAATTTGAAGAAAGGGATGACTTGGTAACATTTTGGTAAAAATCCAATATGGCAAAACAAAACGGCGGCCTAATGAAATGTTAAAAAACTATTACTAAGAAAGTGCTTACTCAATTTATCACAAAAATCAAGTATTATGTAGGAATCAACAGAGAAAATTTTGGTACGAATCCAAGATGGCGGAACAAAATGGCGGCTTAATAAAATTAAAAAATTCAGCCTGAAAAACTACTTAATAGTAATAGTATAGAGACGAACTAGTAAAACTGTGGTACTAATGCAGGATGACGAAACAAAATGGCGGCCAAATAAAATGTTTGTAATCTGAGAAAAATCGCCCTAGCAAGTTTTACATATCTTCGCGTAAAATATGAACGTTAAAAAAGTGTTATTAAAAAAATCATTCAATTTACCTCAAATTTTGCAAAAAAATCTAGTGTTACATAAGAATAAACTGGTAACATTTTGTTATGAATATAAGATACCAAAACAAAATGGCGAGCTAATAAAATATGTAAAAAATCAGTTTGAAAAAAAACTACTTATTAGATTAATTTCAAATTTTGTGCAAGCATTAAGTGTGATATAGAGATAAGTTGGTAACGTTGTGTTACCAATTCAAGATAGCAGAACAAAACGGCGGCCAAATAACTTGTTAAAAAATAACGTAAAATAATCTTCTTATTCAATTGACTGTATTTTGGAGAAAAATTAAATATGATATAAAGATAAACTGGTGCGAATTCAACATGACGTAACAAAATCGCGGTGTATGTTAGTGTAAGAACTACTTATTGAATTCATTTTAAGTTGTGCCCAAAATCATGTGTGGCGTAGATAGAAACTGGTAGGGATTGGTAGGGATCCAATATATTGGAACAAAATGGCGTCCAATTAAAAGTTTAAAATACAGTATATATGTGTTCCTAAATAACTATGTACTGAACTAAATTGGTTAGGTTAGGTTCACACTTCACTGTTCCTAATAAAAGGAAACATTCATAACGAGTGAAATTCCGGGTAAAGGAAATTTACCGATTTTTTTTTATTTAGATTTTTAAACCAGTGTGAAAATAGGGGAAAAGCGGGGGATGTGACTTGACTTTTACAAAACATTAAGGCAAGCGTGGACATAAAGACTATGGAGATTAAGGATATCGGATTATTTATACAAAAGCTTTGTCGGCATGTTATTAATATATTAGTACCATATACGTACTAGTGACTTTACTAATGACAGGTAAACTTTTTTCAATAACTTGGGTCTCAAAATGTTCCATAGCTGTTAAAATCGATAATATATTTTTCTAATCTTTTTTGGTTTCGATTATTTGTTCTGTTTATCGAAGATGCTGGTCTAAAACAATGCCCAGATATTTGGTTTGGTACTTTTAAATGAAAGAATACTGGCAGATTATATCAGGCACATCACATTTAGGGTCGTATATGACAAAACCTACTTTGTATAGGTGGTTGGCCTGATATGACTGAGAAAGTAATGATTTTTTCTAAAAATATTTAAAACTAGCAGATCAGAGCTTAACCAGCGTTGCACTATCCTAAAGCATTTCATCGCCTACCTACGCACCTCGTTCCATTTATTTGCTGATAATCAAATTGCGGTGTCATTTTCATATGAGATGACTATTCCTGGAATGAATACATTTCCTATTTTGTTTACGTAAATCAGGAAGCACCATTTGAGTACCTAGTGCTTGGAGAACTAACTGATTTATTAATTACTACTTTTTTTAGGCTTTTGTAAGTAAGATTTGAATAGTCCCTATCCTTTACTTCTCACACTGGCATATAATAGTTTGTTTAGTAAAATTATGTGCCAGACCGTGTCGAATGCTTTTGCTAGATCAATTAAGACGGCTATGACATTTTAATAATACATTTTTGCGATGTAACTGATTAATGAAATATGTCTCTAGTTTGAAGCATTTGTCTCATCACCTGTTTTTAAAAACTGGAATTATAATAGAAGATTTCCAGTCATTAATAAGGTGCTAATAGATGCTGATGTACCGATTTTAACACTTTCGCATTGGGTGGGAATTGATCTGCCCCAAATGCTGAATCATTAGAGAGTTATTACTCTTAATGAGTGCATTGTCAGTTCAACAGGTTTTAGAAAAAAACGACATATATGTGTTTTTTTTAATGTTTTCTGGAGGAGGAGTGGGAGAAATTGTTAAATAGTTGCGCTTTTTGAAGATCATCATTAATTTCTAAGCGATCTGTATTTTTAATAACATTAACTTTATTCTTTTTTAACGGTTTGGTTGGTCGCTAGGTTTATTTGTTGCCATATTTTTTGATAAATATCAAAATGGAAACAAGTTTGTAAGCGAGATAATTTAGTTTTTCCTAATGAAGCCGAGAAACATGATATACATACAGATTTTTACGAAACCAGGCACGTCTGCTTGAAATTGTAAGGGGCTTATTTAAACGTAATAAGATTATAATTATCCACTTTAGTGGATCGCTGAAAGTAACATAATTGATATTTATAGAAAAACACAAAATAGGCTATTATTTATTTTAGGTTAAGCAATAAAAAGTGCAACCATTTGTTCCCGCCTTTTTTCATATCTTGCTTCGTTTTTTGAGAAAAAAAAAACATTTCCCTGCATATCTCTGCCAACATAAAAAAATAACATTATTAACATATTTTTTACTATTTATTAATATTTTGATTTTTGTGCAAAATTTGAGATACATTGGATAACTAGTTTTTTAATAATATTTTTTTAACATTTCACTTATTGTTTGACCATCTTGAATTAGTACTACAATTTTATTAGTTGACCCCTATACCACAATTAGTTATGTCACACAATTTGAAATCTAACGGTTAAGTAAATTTTTCAGGCTGAATGTTTAAATCTTTTATTAAGCCGTTATTTTGTTCCACCATCTTAGATTCGTACCAAAATTTTAACAGTTGATTCCAACATAGTACTTTGATGTTTGTACAAAATTTGACATAAATTGGATAAGCACTTTTTAATTAATAACTTTAACATTTCACTAGGCCGCCATTTTGTTTCGCCATATTGGATTTTTACCAAAATATTAACAGGTCATCCCTATACGACCCTCAATTTTTGGTCAAAATTTGAAGTCAACCCAGTAAGTCTTTAAAAAAATGCCGCGGACCGATAGACAGACCGACAGAGGCGGACCGACAGAATTGATAAAACATATTTGTTGACATCTAGGGACGCTAAAACGTGAAGAGAGAGGGGTGGCTTTTTCACGATTACAAATATTTTATTTGGCCGCCATTCTGTTCGTCCATCTTGAATTAGTACCACAATGTTAATAAAATCACATTGACAAAGCTGCTTCAAAAGAAAATACAAAATAAAATAAAAATGATAATAGCTTAATCTCAATATTATTATATACAAAATATAAACTAGATGAAATTACATTTTTCAGTTTTAAGGGGCAAGTATACAATATGATAATAACTGCAATAAATAATTCGAAAGATACTTACACATAAACCTATATGATAATAATAAAAGGAAAATTTATAAAAAATGTCAATAATATTACATATTGAAACACATATAACCATACACACACATATACATATATACATACACATATAAGTACATATAAAGGTATAAAGCCAGTTTTCTAACACTCAAATATAATAAAAAAGTAACACAAACGATAGAAATAAAATATTTAAGGAACTTAAAAGTGTTCCTGAAAATATTCAGCCACACTGTAAAATGGCCGAACAATTAAAAACAAGTTTTTTGTTAAAAAGTTGTTCACTCCAAATTTGCCTGATGACTAATGACAGGTGATTAAATACGGTTTTGGCACTATAGAAAACAGATTTTTTTGCCTGGATCGAAATTGGAATGGGCAATGAAATAGAATGAGAACGACGAGTTGGAGGTACTGAAGCAGATTTTATTTCACTTTTAAATTTTTTACAAGCCGCCATTTTTTTCCGCCATCTTGGAGTCATACTAAAATGTTGTCAATTGATTTCTTGATAATACTTGATGTTTGTATAAAATTTGAGATAAATTGGATAAGTAGTTTTTTAAAAGCAATTTTTTTAACATTTCAAGAATACAATCGGGACAAGCGATTTTATCAGGATTACAATACTTTTTTTTACGAGGGAAGTAAAAAGGCCCTTTACTTCTTTTGCAGCATCAATCGTCTCAAAAATATAAACCTAATTAAGCCTGAATAGAAATTTCTTTCTGTATTCAACTTTATTTAATTTACTTGACATCGAAAAAAATCATTAAAATATGAGATAAAATTAAGTATAAAGCATAAGAAGCGTTAATCTTGTGGCCTACTTTGGACGTGCCGTCTAAATATCTCAATATGTTCTTAGGTTTCTGATTAGAAATTCATGATTTCCAACTGGTAAAATAAAAGCAAAGAAGGTAACTAACGTTGGCTTATATTTTCTTTTCCTAATCAAGTTACATCATTCCAGTTATAGGTGGATGAGATAATATCGAATCAATCCCCAGGGGGAAATATTTCTAGAATTTTATTATTGAGGTTTCTACTCTGTCAGATGTTACATCATTCAGTATTGATGTGATTTAAAAATATATTCCGAACTAAACTAAATTAAACATTTAAAGACCAAGCGAGAGAGAAATACTAAACCTACGCAATAATGAAACGGATATATTAAATTTGAGTAATATTTACAATGTATGTCGATTTGAGGGCTGGAAATATTGAAAATGAAAATTTAATTTGGCTAAAACAACTATTATATATATTTGATATATCCCAAAAATAAAATGGTCTATTTTAACTTAAAAACTAATATTGCAGTGGTTATTAAATATGCAATTTAATAAATCTGTGAGGAAAAATGTTTAACTACTAAAAGTACTTCACGACTTATTATGTTTGTTTAATACACTGTACCTTTCATCAAAGTACCTAGTTTCTAAAATCATTATGATATTTAACGACGTATTTGTCAATGTCTTTATTTCATGAAATAATTATCATTTAATGTAAAACGGTGGTGGCTCCTCCATTAGGTCATTGGTCAATGACCCCCAATAAATATTTCCAAACAGAAAATAATAAATAATTGATACTTTTTCAATTTCTTTTAAATTTGGAAATTTCTTCTATTATCCTAAGCGTGTAAACTCGTTGAATGTTCATGTTGATTCCGCGGCAGTCGCACTGTTGATGCCTCGCACAGCGATCTCTGAAGGTTTCCTTTGTTGGACCACGAGGCTGGCGGCCCACGATGTCCTCGGGTTATAAACGGATGCGAGTTTTTTCCCGAGTGTTCCCGATTGGATTCGCATAAGGGCGCATAGCTAATATACGGCTTACGTTGGCAAAGTTTGGGTTAACAGCCGCGCCGCGGAAACTCAAACATTTTGTCAGTTGATGCGTTTAATGTGTATCGTGGGATAGGTTGTGGTTATGATTACGTATTTTTATAGAATTTATTTTATTTTCAAGACTTGTTTGTTGGTTTTGTGGTTTAAACTAATTGAAAAAATTAATGTTTTAAATAATGGTAGCCATTGTGGTTTAGAATCTTAAGACTTCAAAAGCCGCCAGTGAGCTAAACTTGAAGAAATGTCTCGAATTTAAGGCCAGATGTCGACTTTTGCCGGAACTTAAAATTCGGCATACAAGTAAAGACAAAAACAATAAAGTAAATTGTTATTTTATTAAAAATATGCACGATTTATGTGACTGGATATGTGATTTGATTTATTGAGATGAGTCTGTATAATAATTAGGAAGTTAGGTGTATGTATGTATATATATATATATATATATATATATATATATATATATATATACCGGGTGTCAACGATATCGTTTTACACGATGCCATTCAATTGCTTTTTAGGTTAGGATTTTTTTATTTGGGTTAACGAAATATGGTATTAAGACACATATTTTTCATGAAAAAAACAATTGAATATTACTGCCAGTTTTTCCCATATCAGAACCAAGTGAATTTCAAATGGAACCCTGTATATTATTTTACATAGTTTGATAGAGCTTAGAATTACCTTTTCAATGACATATCACTCTTTATATTTTTTTTCAAAACGGCGGACCAGGAAGCGCTTTTTAAAATTTAGATGGTCGTTTCCCTATACCGATGAAATTTTTGTTTAACAAATTATTAAAATATTAAACAAAATTGGGTTTTCAATGGATTTTAATCAAATTTAAAATCAAATTTTTAATTTATCACAAAATGGGATAAGTTTAATTTTTTCTCTAAAATGTGAACTTATTCTTAAATTTTCTCAAAGATTTTAAATAGAAAGTTGTATTTATTAAATATTAGTATTAAAGTATATCTTATTAGCTACACGAAACCGCATAACAAGCCGTATTTTTGCTTTTTGTTTGAGAAAAAATTGACGAAACTCTGCCGATATACATTTTTCGTAATACATAACATGAAACACACACACCCACACACACATATTATTAATCAGTAAATTTCGGAATATTTTTTATTGATAAGCAATTTTGTATTATTTTGACATTTTATGATTTTTGCTGTCTTATTTTAGGAAATCGAGAAAAATTCACAAGTAGTATTAATTTTATTTTACCGGTAGGCTTTCGGTTTTTCCGGAAATACCTAGACCTAAGTCAAAAAGTTTAAAAAGAACCCTGTATATTTTTTCACACAGTTTGATAGAACTTAGAATTCCCTTTACATTGACATATCACAAGTTGATTTTTTTTCGAAATGGAGGACCAGGAAGCTTTTGTTCAAAATTCAATATGGCGGCCATTTTCTAACACCGAAGATATTTTTGATTTATAGGTAGAAATAATAAACAAATATGGGGGTTTTTATTGGGTTTAATGCTAATTTAAAATCAAGCTTTCACCATTAATACAAAAGTCACTCAATTAAATGTTCTATGCGCTGTCCGCCTTGTTCTTGGCATAGTGTAACTCTCTCATCATTTTCCGCGAGCAGGTTTCGTAAATGCTGTTCTGAGATACTCTCAACGGCTCGTCTTATTCTATTTTCTAACATTTCCAACGATATTACAGGAGTTGCATACACTTTTTCTTTCAGATGACTCCATATAGAAAAATCAAGCGGGGTTAGGTCAGGCGACCTAACCATCTTGTTGGTAAACTAAATCATCATTTTGCTGCAAATTATTTATAAAATGTTCAATTTCATTTTCGAGAAAGTCCAAATACATCTCGCCAGTTAAAGGCTGATGGAATAATATTGGACCAATAACGCTTAGTCCTACAACGCCTAACCAAACATTAACTCCAAAACTTTCCTGGAAGGCACCTTCTCTTACTAATCTTTGATTTTCCTTTGCCCAATAACGAAAATTATTTCTATTAAAATATCCCTAAATATGAGTAAACCTTGATTCGTCCGAAAAAATAATCTTATGATGAAACACAGGACTTATTCTATAATTATCTAAAAACCAATTGCAATAAATAAGTCGTCTTTAGAAGTCATTTTCAAATAGGTGGTGGTGAATTTGATACTTAAACGATTTAAACCCGTGTTTCTTTAAAATTTTTCTGGCGCTTTCATGGGACGTATTGCACTGTTTGCCTAATTCACGAAGGGAAGCTGTACGGTCATACTCGATGTACGCTAAAACGTTTGTTTCCACTTCTCCGCTTACTACGAAACCATCATTGCCATTAGCATGGACACCACCATTATTTTCATTTTTTAAATGTTGTACTAGCCAAGGATAATATGCATGTGAAGGAGCGTCACGATTCGGAAAGCGTTCCTGGTATAATCTCTCTGTGTCCCTTGAATTTTCCCCATAAATAAGGAGCATGTCAATTTGATGTTCTCTTGAATAAACCATAATATTTATTTTTAAAACTAACTAGAACCACTTCTCAGTGTAAAAATGTAACGAAAGTTATCAGAAATGTCGATACAAAACAGTACTTTTGACGTTTCTGGTTAAATCTAATGAAAATTATAATGGCATCCCTATGAATTGTTTCCAAGGCCTACTTATCTTAGTTAAAATAAAATTAATACTACTTGTGCTTTTTCTCGCTTTCCTAAAATAAGACAACAGTCATAAAATGTCAAAATAATACAAAATTACTTATCAATAAACAATAAAAAATATTCCAGGATTTTCTGATTAATAATATGTGTGTGTTTGTTTCATGTTATGTATTAGGAAAAATGTATATCGGCAAGGTTTTGTCAATTTTTTCTGAAACAAAAAGCAAAAATACGGCTTGTTATGCGGTTTCGTGTAGCTAATAAGATATACTTTAATACTAATATTTAATAAATACAACTTTCTATTTAAAATCTTTGAGAAAATTTAAGAAAGCAATACGTAACGACGCGGTGAAGAACATAAC
>JAUTXW010000485.1:1990000-2069386 GCA_030620095.1 Kuschelorhynchus macadamiae | reverse complement strand
CTATTTGACAAATTAGACAGAACACTTTGAAAATATAGTGTTAAATAGACAACAAATAATTAAAAACATGGATTCTTTATTTTTTACCCCTTTTCAAAACAATAAAAGCTTATCAATAGTGACTTGAAAGATACTTAATTCATTTGTAGAATGATCTCTTGCTTTTTAATTGACTAACGGCCGGTTGCAGAAAGCTCTATTAAAGTTAGAATGTTTAACGGAATATCAAATTTGACAGGAAGTGCCTAGATTTGTATAAGCAGCTTGTCAAAACTGAAAGCACAGTTAACTATTCTAAACAACAATGTTGTGCAACAGACTGTATAGAATACAAATTATAAAGCTTATTGGGTAATGTAAGCTTTATATCATTTACTGAAAATCTGTTTTTTGATAATGGGTCGGGTAAGAACTAAATGCCTTTATTATGCTATCTCTTTCTGATGTTTGTTTAGCGTATATTTTTTTCTACAAAAAGGAATAAAAGCATTTGATGTAACTTTATTCGCCCTGTCCAAGATCTAAAAAAAAATTTGAAAATTCCCAAAATATTATCTGTTTAAATAAAATAGGGATGTCCTAAATTATATATCTTGTTTTCTAACTAAATAATTAAAAATAACAACTATTTACAGCACTTTTATATTACTTAAGAAAATCCACTGCCCATTATTTAAGCCTATATGTATAAATAAAAATAAAAAGATAAAAATTAAACATATACTTTCAGACACTTTTTTTTGCAGTTTGCTTTATCGACACATAATGAAAAAGTGTCTTTACGTATTTTAATATGGGAATATAATCTGTATAATACAAAAAGAAGTTTACCTGGATATAATAAATTATAATTATACACTGACGGGCACGTAAAACGACTACAGCAAAATTTGATTAATGTTGGGGTAAAGGATATATTTAAATTGTATACGGCGTTTTCGATTTAGTATTGATTGTAAATTTTAAACTATCTTGTGCCTTTTCAAAGAACACATGTTTGGTTAAATGTCTTTGATGGAAAGCTAAAGATTTCAGTAAATTAAAAAACAGAATGTGGACAATGTTAAATTCTGCTGGAGTCATTTCATGTGTCTATCAGTTTATAAGATGTGCCAAAAAAAATACCATGACATTGTCATTTTCAATGTTTTGCAAAAAATTATTTGTTCTGTTAATTAAAAAAATAAACAAAAATTGGTATATCTAATCTCAATTCTTGTCTGAACTAAATAAACTGGAAATGAGAAAACGATATTTCATTAAACATGCCAGAATCTAAAGTAATAATAAACTGTTTTGGTCGACATGACTGTCAGTTATCTGTTTAGACTAGTTTTAGAATTGTGTGTAATTTAAAGTTATATTATTTAGGTTTTAAAAATTATTCCCATTTAATATTTAGTATAAAAATAATAATAAACTTAAATATGAAATTATTGTATTGTCTGGTCTGAAGATTAAGACTATATTCCATACACGCTGTACTTATTCATAAATAAGTTCAGGGCAGACTTATTTTGACTTTGATACCTTACAATTAACAAACAAAAAAAATACCTTATTTTTGGCTACGAAAACCCAATACAGGATGTTTCAAAATGCAGGGTGTTTATAAAAAAAATATCCATTTTGAGTTATAGAATGTAGCGCCCTTACCAAAGCATAGAATAGGAGAAATATTTTAAGATTGATAATTTTATATTAGTACGAGACGTGCGTTTTGATCCTTCAAACACCCTGTACGGTCTTTTCAGTGCTACTAAAAAATAAAAGTTCTTACCTTAATCAGTCTCATTGGAATATTTTGCACTGGCTACATTCGTCACCAAAACTGCTCAACTGTTTTATTTAAAATAAGTTTTTGATGTCTAGAAATAACGCTCTGAACCCCAGCAAAACATATTTTAGCAACAAAACAAATTGTGAAATTTCAATAAAACAATCTGAATTTCAGAGTTAAATAAAGCTAGAGGATAAAAAGACTTGACGTTATAATCACAGTTGTATAAAAAAACAATATAAAAATACACAGTATGTCTTAAAAAGTACAGATAGTATTTAAAGCGTTTTTTTAGAAATTCGCTTGCACAAGGGATGTAAAGTTTTATCTATTGGTTGCAGTAAGAATGTAGTAAATTTAAATTATTTCATGAACTCATAACATTACCAGGACAAAAAGACCCAAAGTTTTAATTTCTAAATTTGGATATCGTACATACCGGATGTCACAAAATAGTGGCCCGCTCTTACAACATTTTTCGTTTTGAAGTTATTGAAATGTTGGTAGTATAAAGATAATAAAATGTTCACATTTCCTTATATTTCCTGTGTTGCCATATCTTGTTTTAATCCGGATTTTTGTTCCTAACTTGATTTTTACATGGGACACACCCTGCATTTTATTGCGTGTATATACTCTGTATAAATTCTAAACACATTTTATGTTACATGTCCGTTACCTAAGGAAAAATTTTTTCGGGAATATGTGGATCTTTTAGAATCCTCTATTAGGCAAATGGTCAAACATGCAACAAAATGACTTGTTCATTTCTATCTTAACTTATCTTAAATTAGCCAGTTTAGCCAAAAATGTGAATACCTCGGAACCGTTTGGACGATAGAGGGTTCTAAAATGTCCAAAATGACGAAAACAGTTCAATTTAGGTATTCAACAACATAAAATGTGTTTAAAATTTAGCAGATATATATGGTGTCCCACTTAAAAATAAAGTTAATAGCAAAGAACTCGACAAGCAACGCAGGGAAACATAAAAAATGCGAAATTTCCCCATATTTAAACTCCAAAAATTTCATTTTATAATTTTTGAAACCTAAAAATGTATAAGGTTGAGCCACTATTTTCTGGCATTCGGTATATGAACTTTTTCTAACATACTATATATTATGACATATAAATATAACTTCTTAATAATAGTTTTATAATATGCTACTACATCACAGGAGGTGTCATAGTCATTTAGGGACAAAATTCTGAAACAACAGTGTAACTAATACCAATAAACTCACAGCTATATACATGTAAGGTATATTTGATATTCAAAACCTGAATTACTCGGATTAGCAGGTGTGTAATTAGGTCACTACTGGTTCGGAAATTGTCCCTTTCGTTACTTTATTTGAAAGCATTGCCATATATTTTTAAATATGTTAATCTGTCATTAGTCATAAGATCAATTAGTTGACAGAACTAGTTGGGCGTTACAATTTTAAGTAAGTATAAGCCTGATTGCAAATTACAGGTACAGTAAAGCCCAAAAAGTTCTAAATGTTTTTCTATAGTTTGGAATTTTTATATGAATACTCATAGCGGTCATCCTTAGCGATACGTTAATTTTAATGGTTTTAAACTTTAATGATTCTAGCTAGGTGCCTGAGGAAGTCAACCATATGAAAATAAAATTATAGAATCTAGTTCCCAATGGGAAGACACCTTCATAGTATAAATAAATTACTTTATTATAAACCTATATATTAATAAATGTCCAACAAAAAATATTAGCTACCTTTGTCTGAAATAAAAATCTTATGGGGATCAAAAACTTTTAATTTTATATACTAAAAACCACAGGGTGACTAATAATGGGCTTATATAAGTTTTGGATAAGGAATTTTCGTGCGAGGAGTAATTTAATGACACTTTCTAATTACAATGTAACAACAAAAGTCACGGATATTTAAGTTCAATGTTAGTTTTCCCTGAGTGTTTGTAATGGGTTGTTTCAACCTACCTACAGTCGGAACCGCAGTTGTAGAAACGGCCTTCCGAAAACATACGGTATTAAATGATAAATGTTGCCGTTTTAAAAATTCTAAAAGGCTCACGTGTTACCGGAGGTACAAAATTATAAATTAAGAGTGCGTGTATATGAAACTGACATAACTGGAAAGTTAGTATAAACAGATCCATTATATCATACATAGAGAATTTTTTTTCTTTTTGCAGATCTCAAAAGATATTTCAAGCTCTAAGGATATAGTTTACTGTACGGATACACTGATGCAACCGATAGTTCCGGTCAGCATCTGGTTTAACGCGTTCACGTAGCTCCAATAAGTTCTTGAAAGATGAGTTGTTCTTAAAATTTGTGTCTATCGTTTAGTTTACATTTACCCCTGACAAGGATAAAATGTATAAGCCTTGATAAATTCTGCCATAAATCGACTAATATTGCGAATCCATTATCTATATATTTTTTCTCACAAGGTCTAAAACAAACATTTTAACATCCGAAAAACGCACAACTTTTGTATTACTGTAAATCAATGTAGGGTAAATTATAATCCGCAACCCACTCGGCGTGTGAACGTCGCATTCTTTAAACGGGCGAGATTGGAAAGGCCCATTCCAAATCCTCAGAGAAACCTGTTAGTCTTAAGTACCCTGATGACATGTTCTGAATATTACATGATTTGTTGATTATCAAATTTTTGCAAATACATTTATTTGGCCCCACTCCGCAATATAAAATTATAGAATATAATTTTTCACTGATAAGTATATTTGGAAATATATTGCTTTTACTATCCAGTAAAAATGCAACTATTAGAATTAACTATTTGCTCTGTGATTTAATCATTTAATTTTTAATATAGCATTTCTTAAATAAAGCGTATCCATATAACATTTTTGAAATAAATTTAAAACATATCCATCGAGTTCCAGCTTTTACAGGATTGTTAAGCAGTCAAAAATCTTACTATATTAGTTGTTCTTAAAACCCGGACTGTTGAAGAGTAATTTATGTGATATAATTCAAAAAATAGTTGTAAGAAAATAGGGATACAAGTAAATAAATATAAGTCTATTATATATGCCCACTACTGATAAGTTACAAAAACTCTGTCATTTCTTCAATACCATCATCCTCTATGTGGTGCCCATCATCAAGAAGATGAAAGTTTACATAATTATATTCACCTAATTTCAATATCTAGTGCTAGTTAATAAATATATTTTCTTGGAAAACATGAGAATCATCAGTGTGGCGAAGGTATTTACAAATTTGAGTCCACAAACAGTGATGATATTGATCAATAAAATGACGCGACTGGAAGTTACACGCGTTAAAAATAAGACAAATCGCTGTTTCAGAGCTTCCAATAACTTTTAACATATCGAAGTATAGTACAACTCTAGGTTTAAAATACTAGTGGTAGCTTTTAGTTAATAATGCAATCCTATTTTTGAATACTGTCGCTGTAGAATATACATTTTTTTAAGGTTAAGTCGCTATCAGAAAATCGCATTAAGTTAATCCCACTGATAGAGCAAATCAATAAGTGTAACAAAATTTATTAGGTTTTAAATTGAAACCTTAGGACACTCTATCTAAAATTTCCTTTTTCTACTTCACTGACTTGTAATGCTCTTACTCGACTTCATAACTCTCCATGCCATCTGCTGAAGGAATTATTGAATTATAAAAAATCGGTCGGTGTTATGCAGCCGCCTCTCGATAAAAAGGGTTGACTCCTTTGACAGGAAGTGGATGAGCTTCAGTGTTATACACCCACTGATCCAGTGGGAAGAAATTATCATCAGAAAATAGCAGGTACAAATACTGTAAATAAAAAAAAATGTTTTAATAAACTTTAATTAAAATTTATTTTACAGTGTGTACATAATGTATGGAACGGAGTCATGTATTTCTGCATTTTTTTAATTGTTGAAATTGTCTTACTTCTTTTGCCTGACTATATCTCAAGCTATAAATGGACTCTTATTTAACTCTTATGGTTTCTTTTGAATTATTCCTGCATTCTGTTATTCTTTTTTAAATCTTCAATATGGTCTAGTCTTATTTTAAAAACATTTTTCAAGTGACCCCACAAACAAAACCCAATGGCGTGAGGTTGAGGGACCTTGGCGGTCATTCTTCCATTCTACTTGGAACAATATAAATGACTTCTGTTGCATAGTGTGGCGGTCGGTGGAACCACAAGTCTTCATAGTAAACTTCAGGATTATTTCTACTAGGGTATGAGTTAACTAGTGTAGGAATAAGAAATTCTTGAAGAAAATGAAGATAATTTTTCCGTTCACATTGTTGTTAAAAAAAAGGCCCGATAACTTTATTTCTAATTATATCCGATTTAATTCATCATTCAATTTAAAAGTAGATTTATTTGAAAAAAGTACTTTTTTAATAAAAAATAAATCAGTAAAAATCCCGTTATATTATACATTAAAATTTGACAGATCTCCATCCTACGATCTGGATCATCGTCATTTATCTCGTGAACAATCGAATTTTAAATGGGTGCCATTTTTATGTTTTTAATACGTTGTGAATGCTCATAGCTGTAACCTCGTGATCTACAGCAACCGTTCGGATGCTGCTGTGGAGATTTTCTTCTGTAGCCAACAATATATTTATTTAGTTACTATCCTGAAAAGCTGGGCTGGGCTTGGGAAGATCTTCTACGGAACATGTTTCTCGATTTTTATTTTTCAATTTTACAAAAACACTAGATCTAGTGATCTGGATACTTAGCGTTAAGCAAAACTTCTTGTTGAGTTCGAGCTCCAATATCATATCCAATCATCATCAGTATGTCTTTATTATGGTCTATCCCTTGTGTGGAAGATAAATGCATTATAATTAAATAATAATAAAGTATGAAAGTGGTAGACAATGTAGCATGTTCACTAAACTTGTTTTGTTGGGTGCATTTATTATTTTTTTAAACGGAATTTATTCATTTATTGCTTGAGGTATTGTCAGGATGTCAAGATAATTTCAAAATCTACTTAAATAATTGATTTGTTTTTTTTTTGTTATTAAGTGATAAAATACTTATAAGATTTTTTAAACAATCTTTTCGTGGAGATTACAGATTTAAAATAAAATATGGGGGTATCCATTTAAAGAAATCATCGATGACTTCATATCCATATCCATTACATAGGTCAACCTGTATAATAATATATTGTCTCAAAAAATGCGCATCTAAAAATTATGTATATGTCCGAGGATGTTTCCGATTTTAGTTTGCATTAACAAATAACGCATTTGTTCAGGCCTTATCGTACTCAGGGACCCCAGCACGGAGCTGGCGCGATATTTTTCGGTGATTTATTATTGAATGCGTAGTGCCCAAATACTTAAAGGCCGATGACCTTTTTTTCAGTCATCATTTATTTTTAAAGAGCGCTGGCCAAAAACCGCGTTCTGCTTAGGGGCCCCTCAATAATGATAGCCTCTGGCCCGATTAAGTACTTAATCCGTCCCTAAATTTGTTCCATACAATATGTACAGACTGTAGATTTAATCAAGTGACAAGTTTGAACACACTGTTACACTTTTTATTTTTCATTTCTTCTACAACAGATAAATTAAAAGCTTTCCCTATGCCAACATGAATTTAATATATACACACACAGGGTGGTCCAAAGGTAATGGTACATAGAGTAACAGTGAAGCCCTGGCATTAAAATATGTCGATCTAGCTTAAATTGTCCTATTTCAAAAGTGGATATTAACAAGGATACAGGGTGTTAAAGAAATAATTTTAACTTCGATTTTATTTAATATTCCTTAAAATTTTTGTCATTTGGAATGCGGAGGTTTTTTAGAGCCAGAAAAAATAATCTGATTTTTATTTTGTTGCAGCTGATAGGGGGCGCTGTCTGCAATACTACATACAACCTTTCACGGTACTTTAACTTTATTATAGTTAAATGTGTGAAACTCCCGACAGCAAAATATGATTGCATTGCATTTTTTAGATAAAAAAAATGTATACTAGTTTGAAGTCGCTAAAGTTAACCGTTTTTTAAATATTTGCTATTGCATTATTGCATGCCAGAACGTATAAAAAATATAAAATATATTTTCCATCAACTATGAAACACATTATTTAAAATAAAACATTAGAAATAGAATAGGTACCTTTTAGGTGACAAATGTTCAACACGACCAACGTTGCATTTTAAAATATGTTTAATGAACGACTGTCTAATCTTAAAAAGGATTTCTTCATTTCGTAACAAGTTCGCAGCGTTTACAATCTTTTCCCATAATTTACACATAACATTTGATTTCATGTAGCCCCAAACACAAATTTCCATTGGATTAAAATCTGGGATTGGGATAACTTCTCACTTCCGCGAAAAAGGGAGCCGGTGCTCCGTTCTGCATAAAAAATATTCTGTCTTAAATTTAGGGGTATATATTCTAATAAGTCACCAAGTCCATTTTGTAGAAGATTTATATAAGAAATTCCATTAAGCTTTGACGGTAATTCGTATGGACCCACTACATGATCTCCAAAAATCCCACACCAGACATTTATCTTAATTCTGACCCCGTTTTGGTAGGAATGAGCCAGTTTCACCTGACAATAAAGATTCATAAACAACTTGAAATTGGTGCCTCCTACTAGGATATGTTTTTAAATTCCGGCGACAAGAGCTGCGTCCTCGTTAAGTTCTCTTGAGCATAAATGCAAACTATTTCTCCATTAAAAAATAAACTATGTCGCTGCATAATTAAAGATTATTTCCCACACCAAATTCGTTAAGGAAAAATTTATGACGATTTTGACAGGAAGTAAACTGGGCATTGATTTGACTAAGGCCTACTTTGGCAACAGATAAATTACCAAGGTAAAGGTACAAAATGCACTGAAAAGTTACTGCGAAAAAAGTAATTTTTTGGTTCTGTCCGCGAGATGATTTTTTATGTTACTGGTGGCTCTCGGATCACAAAGATTTTTTTGGAGTGTCTAATACACGATAACTGATGAAAAAAATGAAATAATAATTTCAAATTCTCAGAAAACGTTCCTTTCTGGGGACATTTCTGGATCCTTACCTCGTTTCTGACACGAAATGTTCTGGATTGACCAGTACACAAATACGTAGTTCTGAATGCACTACTTTTATTCAGAACACAGCTTACAGCTAAGGATGGTTATGCCTTACTCTCGTAAGTAAGGTAGCCTAAAACTTGCCACTGTCTACTTCTTAACAATGAAATCTCGAACTAAAGTGAATGAAAAAGATACCTTTCGGTGGGCTTATACAGTCTTTAGAAAAGAATAGAAGTACCTAGAAAATTCTGGAAGAATCTATATGCTACAGGGTGAAAAGGAAGGATTTATGACATAAACATAGTCCTAACATGGATCAACAATTAAAATAAGTCTAATTAATTAAAATAACAAATAAATTCACCTAAAACTTAACAAATCTACATGGGCTGAATTCGCAACAACGGAATTTAATGTTCAGGTCAGTGGCGGGTAAATCTCCTAATAGGAAAAAAAAATAATTTTTTTGCGTGTATGTAGTTATTTTCGTGAAACATTTAGCTTCCAACTTTAAACGTAGTTTTTTTCTTTTTTGCCCCTTCATTATTTCGGTCTCATTGTATTTTTTTTTATTTTTTTCAAATCTAATTTTTTTAAACACGCTGCGATAATCGTAATTTCTTTAGATTTTTTAGACAAAACCTCATAAGATTTTTTTTCGCATATTTATGTTATTTTAGAATCTTTTTTGCTTTTGTCGAAAACTTCGATTCCGATAGGGTTCGGAAGACCGGAGAGAGAAACGTTTTCTAAGAGTTTCAACTTAATATTTCAATTTGTTCCGACAGGTAGCGTATATCAAACTATACTCTGAAAAATGGAAGAACAATACACGAAAAACCGAAAACGATACGAAAATCTGTTTGATGCCGTTTGAGAGCCCCAAGTATGCTTTAAGGAGGTACCAAATTCCAAAAATTCATCTAAATCTGTTCCCGTGATATAGAGTCCTAAAGGTAAGAAGTACGACAAGATGACGAAATCAGCCCCAGGACAAATCCCATCAGCATAAGCTTCAGATGACAAACCTTTTTAGCATCTACTAATAGTAAACTATCACTACGTTATATTTTCTTTAACTTGAGGGGTCCACATCGCCCAGGCTATGTGTAAAAATAAGCATATGCCGCATTTAAAAATTTCGAGAAAAAGGACAAATTTATATACAACAACCACATTCACCTATTAACTTCGATATCCATATTTCTCAGAGCTGCTTCTACTTCAACCTTTAACAGGACTGATTCAATAAGATAGGGAAGATTTCTCTTTGACCACCACCGGATTTTAGGAGAGCTGTAGTTTTTAGAGATAATGTAATGGATTTTGCTTAAACTGTATAACATATTATTCTTAATTTTTTAGCCAGTTATAAAACAACTGCACAAAAAGCTTAAATGTAATGAAATTTATTGTTCCATAAAGGAAATATGAAATTATAAGATACAATTAACCAGTTTTTAACAAAGAACATACCTTTTCCACTACTGCTTTATTTGTCTATATATACTTACTTTTAACGTCTCTGCTAAAAAGAAACTTTGTTGAACATCATCTTGTTGTGTATCTTCTAAATATACATTTTTTATACCAGTGTAACCTCCAGGTACTCTACAATGTTTCTCTAACGCCTGAAAAGCACAATATAAATGCTAGGTCTTAAAATAACACAAATATCAAACTAACCTGTACAGCTTCCCAACCCCAGTCTCGGTATTTCTCATCTTTGGTTAACCTGTACAGATAAAAGTACGACTCTATTGTTTCCGGCCTTAAAATATAATATTTCTCTGAAAATTTCAATGCTCGGGCTTCAGCACCTTCTGTAAACCTAAAACAAAAAACAAGCAATTCTTCATATAAAATAAAAAACTTTAAATCCTGTTTTACTCAATATATGATATATGGTATTAATTTCTTTCTGATATTTTTGAATAATATGGTTACAGGAAGAATACTTTTTAGCTCCTGCTTATCACACAGAAATGAGGCGCAATACCCCCAGGCGAAATAGGTCCTTTTTTTTACAGTACCAATGATAAAAACTGTTCCTAGCCTTAAAAGTCTCCATAATTGGTTCCCAAATTTTCATTACTCTACAGCTTAATTTAGAATAAAAATACGGCACAATGGTAAAAACTTTTTGCTTACTAATAAACCTCCGGAATAACGCGATGCAGTCTTTAATTCGAATGCTGAAGGATTATGATTTTTTTAACTGCTGGCAATCGAAGTTGTTTTTTTTTGTAAACCCAACATATTAACCTGAGCCTTGATCCTCAGTGCAGGGAACAATCGATTTTCAGATGGGTTAGAACGTAAAATCGCGTTGTATAGAAGGATTACTTCATCAGACCCCTGACATATTAAACGAGCATGCGCATCCTGTGCAACACCCTAAAACGACATGCTTGATACTTTGACTTACCTAAACGCCTCCGGCCCTAATTTAGTATATGATCTGTCGTAGGATTCATGGCAAGTATTTGTGATTTGTTTGGCTATGTCCATATATTTCGAAGAATGGTCATTCTTCAACGTTTTAGCCGCTAAGGCTAACATTCCACCTAAAAACAATATTATATATTATATAATGTAATCAATATTACAATATGAGCACATTCGCAGAACATTTTAAGTGTCATGTTGCAACTAATATTATTTATACTTGAATTCTGAATCACAGTTATTGAATTGAACATGAATTAAAACAGTGTAAAATGTTTTCGTGATAAGGACAATACCTCACCTAAACTAATAGCAGCTTTAAAAACACTTCAATGGTACCAAAACCAAGAATACCAAGCAAAATCACCATATAGATATAACCATTACAATTGTATTTTTTTTTCATAAGCGATCTAAATATTAACTACAAAAATAATTTTGCAGGTAATATTTCTTTCCAGTGGTTAGATAAAATGTGTTATTATAATTAGCTTATAAACACTACCATTTCCAATATTAATAATTCATGCATCGCGGTGATGCCAAAAATTATACTAACCCAAAAAGATTTTTGATTAAATAGAAAAAAATTGCTTTATTTCATTTATTTATCCAACAGGCAAACCCGTACAATGTACTAACAATAACGTTGCAAACAGAACCGAAAGAAACAGATTCAAATTGAATTTGGGGCGAAAATAGAAATAAATAGAATGTGGTGAAAGTCGAAATAAGTAGGATGGAACTGGGCTCATCTAAATAAATGTACAGTCTCAGGATTGCGGTTTTCCAACCACATCATACGAGACATACTAGAATTAAAACCATAATTAGTTTTATGAATTCGAAAGTAAAAAATAGAATACTGTCTCGTAAGATGGGCATGTACCCCAAATTAATGTGATTTAAACATTTTAAGTTTACTAACCTATATAACCAATTTATAAAAAATCTAACAGGAAGTATTATTTTACAATCTAAAACTAATTTCTTACCTGAAAAGCAAGCCAAGTGGTCCATCTTATGTTCAACTCTCTCAAATTTGAGATCCGCGAAGTAAGTAAGACCACCAGGCGACTCATGTAGCATGTGCTTCATGGCGGCTTCCATGGCTTCGTCGAACATCTGTCTAGCTTCGTTATCTTCTTTGCCACTCTGAAGCCAAGCTTTTAATAAGTATTCATAAAAACTGTCTCCCAACGCACCCATTGACATGTGATCTGTAGAAGGTATAAATGAGTTAATGCAAATTATTTAAATGTTACTTTCGGGTTCGTCATCTTTTATACTACAAACAATAGGACCGATCTTCTTATTTAATATCAAAATATAAATTACTTATTATATGTAGGTATATTCATTTAATGACTCAAATATTCTTAAGTCATAAAAAGAGACAGGATCAAACTTACGTTGTCCCCATTTTCCACTCCTAGGATTTAAATAGTTTGGATATAGCCCATTTGGCTTTTCAATTGAGTTTAAGACCTGTCTTATTTTGTCTACTTTATTTCTGTATATGGTTTTTCCTGTAATATCACTCAAATAGGAGAATTCCAAGTGTAATGTTCCGAACTCTGAGAGAATGCTCGAACTGCCACTAGCCCATCCATAGTTTTTACTTGTCTAAAATAAATAAAAAAATTCAACCTATTATTCTTTATAATTTAATCTATAAGAACAAAAGTCAAATTTGAACCCGATTCAAGTACTTTTTGGGCTTAATTGCTGTCCATTTATCAGCAAAAATAATATTAAAATTTAATTATATTACTTTGTCGTAAGAGAATATGCTAACAAAGCAGGTACGAAAATCTAAACACAGATTTATGTATGTCATCGATGGCTTACATACCCACAATATATATACCCTAGATAAGTAGGAAGTTCATACTGACTCATTCAATCCGAACTAAAAAATTACGGTCCCGTGGTTTTAAAAAAAATTACTATAGGAACTATTATGATATATTAATACATTTCACTTCCTATATTATGTAGTGTCAGTAATTTCATTAAGCTAGTTGAAATTGTTAAAATTCTTTTGAAATATCATTCATTTTAAAAACTCTCACTTTGTAACCATGTAATTATCAGTTATTTATTTAAATTTATTGAATATATTAAAATATTTTCAATCCGAGCAGTAGTATAATTATTTGATGTTTCTAATATTAATTTTGACTTTCATGTACTTCTGAAAATGGACTGTTTTTTACTTCTTTCTTAAGAGGTCGTACTGTATTCGTGGAAAAAAATCGTACTCAGAGAATTTATCAGACCTTCACGTGTTAGGATCCCAGATGCCGAAAATGTTTCCATTTCCGCAAGCTTGTTGACTAAAATTTTGCACAAAAACTGAACATCAGATTTATGAGGAGGAACTGGTAAGTTTGGTAATTATCCAAGAAGATAAACCCTTAATGAAAAGTCTTTCTCACAGGAAAAGTCTAAAACATCTACATCCGTATTCACTAAAGAGGTTTAAATTTAGACCAGGTCTAATTTGACAGTTATAGGTTAGGTTAATATTAAAAAATAACTTTATATATATCCTACATAATTACCCCAAAAAATGTTTAACAGTTTTCTTAAAATTAAACCAATAGTTGGTGCGGCGAAATATGTGGAAGACCTTATACATATAAAAATTACTTTCTCTGAAAAAAGGAAGGAATCATAAAGAGCAAAGTTTTAAGTCAGTAAAGTCAATATACTGATTTTTTAAACTGTTTATTTTTGCAGCAGAGGCAATATATTTAAGGCAAATAAAGAAAAAGAAAAACATTTAAATGCAAATATGTACTTCCCGGTATATGTGCATCAATGGTTTTCAAAACTTGAGGTTTAGTGTTATCAAAATGATTACCCTGGAGTTCACCATACAGGTATTTGAACAAAAAAATCAAGCATCTAAACCAACTGTTTTGAATATACACAACTTTTGTTTGCTTTGGGAAAACGCTGAAAAATGGGGAGAAATTAAACACACGTCTACCCATACACACTCTCTATTTTTCTCTTTTTCAGCTCGCTCTTGCCAATGGGGGGCGGGCAATGTAGCAAAGGAATGATTATTAAGTGGAGGTTTACAATAAATATTTAACATGCCCCCCACCTTGACAAGGTTAACCTTTCAACAAATTCATAAAATATTGAAACAAATACATTTAAAAACTTAAACATGTACACAATTAATGTTTTACACAATCTTAGTGGTGTTCTTGCTACTCTGTTCCCAGGGGGAGAGGACACAGTTTGGCAAAGGAGCGCTTGACAGTCCCACGCATGGTTTTGACACTGGCAACTCGAGCAATACCATCTGGACCCTTGTGCACTGCTTCAATTCTTCCCAGAGGCCATTGCAATGGCATGGAATTGTCATCCTTAATAAGGACCATAGCTCCTGGATTTAACACTTGACGATTCGAGGAACTGTTCCATTTTTGACGTACTTGTAGTTCTGATATATATTCCATGGACCATCTAGTCCAAAAGTGTTGCTTCAACTTTTGTATTTTCTTGAAATATGACAAACCCGGTTCCCTCTCTTCTCGCAAATCCTTCTCCGGAAGTGACGTTAAAGGTCTCCCAATCAAAAAGTGGGCTGGGGTAAGGGGGAGAGGTCACTAGGATCGGAGGATAAAGGAGTAATTGGCCTCGAGTTTAAGGCTGCCTCTATCCCAGTAAGGACGGTGTATAACTCTTCAAAAGTTAAACAAGCATTGGCTAACACTCTCTTTAAATGGGCTTTACAACATTTTACGCCTGCCTCCCAAAGCCCCCCAAAATGAGGAGAAAAGGCTGGAATAAACTTCCAGTTGATACCTTGATTGCTAATGGATTGACTTAATTTATTATAATTTTGTTTGAGAAAAAGACCGATAGCTTCTAATTCATTTTTCGCTCCTACAAAGTTAGTTCCATTATCTGAGAACACATTTACTGGTTTGCCTCTACGATTGATAAACCTATTGAAAGTTGCAATAAATGCTTCCTTTGTTAGTTCGCTCACAAGTTCTAAATGGATCGCCCTAGTAATAAAGCAAATAAACAGAGCTACATAGCACTTTACCTTAGTACTACCTCGACCCTTTTTGTTTCTGACCAACAAAGGACCGGCATAGTCAACCCCAGTTGTTGAGAAGGGAGGTGCTGGTTTAACTCTGTCGCTGGGAAGTAATCCCATTATTGGATTTTTTATCACGGGTTTCACCTTAAAACACCTTACACAGTCATGCACAACCTTTCTTGATAAATTTCTGCCCCCAATAGGCCAGTACCTTTCTCTAATTGATGCAAGTAGAAGTTGAGGTCCCGCATGTAGAAGACGCTTATGCTCATAATGAAATAATAGGTTTGTATAATAATGTTTGCTTAAAAGAACAACAGGATGTTTTTTATCATATCCATACTCTGAGAGAGACAATCTTCCCCCAACTCTAAGAACCCCTTCCTTGTCTAGAAAAGGACTTAATCTTATCAAAGGACCCCTATTTAAAGATTTCTGTTTCGACAGAATTTGTATTTCTTCTGGGAACATCTCCTTCTGCACTAACTTAATTAAAATTTCTTCCGTATGTTGTAGTTCTAAAGCTGACAGGAACTCATCAGTAGCTCTCACCCTTGTACGACATGAATTTATAAACCGAATACAATATGCACAAACACGAATCATTTTTTGAAATGAGGAAAATTTTGCAAACGACAAAAACTCCTCCCTTTCGACTTTAAGCACGTTCTGGTATTTCTTGACCTCAGGAATACATGTTTCACGATTAAATGTAGAATCAGGCCACTCTTCTTTGGGTTTAGAAAGCCAAGGAGGTCCCGACCACCAAACCTTGCAATCCACCAACTTGCCTGGGTTCACACCTCTTGACAGGAAGTCTGCGGGATTGTCTTTAGTGCTGATATGGTTCCAATCCCCAGGATGAGACAAAGATTGTATTTGCGCAACACGATTTCCTACAAAGGTGTGCAAAATATTAGGTTGAGTTTGAATCCAATTCAGACACACAGTCGAGTCACTCCAATACACAAAAGAGTCAATTTTTAGAGACAATGAAGTTTTCACCTTATCAACCAGGTTAGCCAACACTAATGCAGCACAAAGTTCTAACCTTGGTACAGTAATTGTCTTTAAAGGTGCTACCTTTGTTTTTGAACACAGTAACCTCACACATACTTCCCCAGATTCACTCACTGATCGAAGATACACACATGCACCATAGGCTACTACAGATGCATCAGCAAATCCATGAAGTGACACCTTAACTGGCTTGCACACTAATACATGTCTGGGAATTTCTAATTTATTTAACATCCCAAGATCTGCTCTAAAGGTTCTCCATTTGCTGTCCAAATCACTTGGAAGACTTTCATCCCATGACAACTTACACAACCATATCCGCTGCATGATAATTTTTGATAGTATTACAGAAGCACCCAATAAACCTAAAGGATCAAATATCCTTGATATCCCAGATAAAACAGTTCTTTTTGTTACTGGACCCTCATCATCAATTTCGGCAATGCTATACATCAATACATCTTTTTCTCCTGACCAATACAGTCCTAAAGTTTTTGTTTTATCCTTTTCATTGAAAACCAACACAGACTTGGAATACGTTGACCTCAAATGATTTAAAACCTTAGAATTGTTCGAAGTCCACTTTTGAAGCTCAAAGCATGCAGTCCTTAAAATATCAATAATGCTGTCACACATTTTTTTTGTAGCCTCCACCGAGTCCGACCCTGTTATGAGATCGTCCATGTAAAAATCTCTACTGATAACTCTGGATATTTCTGGCTGACTATTTTTAAACTCGTGAGCCAATTGCTGAAGACATTTCACAGCAAGATAGGGTGCTGATGCAGTCCCATATGTCACAGTAGTCAACTCATATGTTTCTAATTTTTGTGTAGGATCTTCTCTCCACAAAATCCTTTGAAGGCTCCACTGGGCTGGATCCACCTGTATCTGTCTAAACATTTTAACAATGTCTGCACACACCACAATATTGTGTTGCCTAAATCTCAGTACAACAGAAAACAAGTCATCCTGCAAGGTCGGTCCCACAAACTGAAGATCATTTAAGGACACTCCAGAATCAGACTGAGCTGATCCATCAAACACCACTCTTAATTTTGTGGTAGGACTTTTTTCATTTATCACACCATGGTGTGGGAAATAAAATGTTTGACGAGAAGACTCTTGCACATTCATATCATCTCTCTCACTCACCTTTCTCATATGGGATAAGGATAAGTATTCTCGCATAAACTGAAAATACCCTTGACGCAATTTTAAATTACCCTGTAGTTTTCTCTCCAAAGATTTAAATCTATTCATAGCTTGTTGCTTAGAATCACCTAGTAATGACACAGACTCCTTGAAAGGGATCTGCACCACAAACCGTCCATCACTATCCCTCTTTGTTGTATCACAAAACATTTTCTCACAAGTCTTTTCTTCTATTGAGAGCAATTTATCTTCATTGCCCTTTTCCTCAATTTTCCAAAAATCGGTAAGCTGGTTATGTAATTCAAGGTTAGAAATAAGATTACACTGATAAGATAAACACTCTTTGTCATTCACTCCTATCTCACCACCTATAACCCATCCAAATTTAGTTTTTTGTAGAGTGGGTAAACCATCTCCTAAACACACCTGACCTATACACAATAGATTTAAATAGACACCAGCTCCTAATAAAAGGTCTATGTCACTTGGCTTATAATAACTGGGATCAGCTAGACGAATATGCCTAGGAATTTTTATATTTGAAATATTTATATTGACTGCAGGATAGTTTCCACTTATTTTTGGTATTACAACACAAGAAATCTCACTCTCAAATTGATTCAGCAAGGATTGCAATTTTATCTGACACCGGTAATTTAAATTAGTCATTTTCTCACCAACCCCTGTAACTAAGGTAGGCCATTCAGATTTTTTCAAATTTAACCTCGTAGCACAAGCTTCGCTTAAAAGGTTAATTTGACTCCCTGAGTCTAACACTGCTCTGCAGACTCTTGGGGCTCCCTCAGAGTCAGACACTAACACTAAAGCTGTTTGTAACAACACCTGACTATTGATTGCTTGCAAGGACATTACACTCTCAACATTCTCTGCATTATTAGACTTAGAATTGTTATTAGTATTTTCCCACTCTGAATCATGAGGATGGCTCTCACTTGATTTATTGAAACGTTTATTATAATGTAAAAGTGTATTATGTTTAAGACCACATTTCCTACACACTTGACCTCGACAGTCCTTTAAAGCATGACCTTGTCTTAAACAATTAAAACATAATCTTAACCTTTTTACTTTTTCTACCCTATCACTGACTGAAAGTTTTATAAAATGTTCACAGTTTAAAATAAAATGGTTACTCTTGCAATTGCTACACACTGTAGTTAAGTCTTTATTTTCTGTTGATTTGTCAAAGACAGAAAAAGACCTACTTGAATAACCTTGTTTATGATACCTAGGTGAGGCCTTTGAACACTCTAAAGTTTCTAACAAATCTGCCTTTTGCTTCAAAAAGTTTTTAAAGTCCTCTAAAGTAAGGATTTTGTTACTATTTACTGAGACAGAATTACTCACTCGCTTTTCTTCCCAATCTCGAGCAGTTTTTTTGTCTAATTTAGTGGAGAAAAGATATATCAACAGAGTATCCCAAGAGTCAGTTGGCTCATTTAATGAATTTAGTGATTGAATATGCTTAGAAATGGTATCTACCATAGTTCTCAAACTCCCAGCCGACTCTTCAGATACCACTGGTATTGAAAAAAGGGCCTTTACATGATTCTGTATTAGAATATGAGGATTGTTGTACCTACTGAGCAAGGTATTCCAAGCTATTACATAATTGTCACTAGACAGTTCGATACTCCGAATGACTTGAGCAGCACCACCTTCCAACGATGTCTTCAGATAATGGAATTTTTGTATATTAGGGATTGACATATTGGAATGTACTAGAGAAATAAACAAATCTCGAAACTCAAGCCAATTTTTATATTCCCCAGAAAACTTCTGTAAATTAATTGGGGGGAGCTTAATTCCCTGTACGCTATTAAAATTCTGATTATGAATTGAGACACTAGAAATGGAACCAAGCTCACGTTCTTTTTTACTGTCATAAAATTCTTTAATTATAGTTTTTACTTGCGAACTCATTTTAAAATAACTATTTTCAAAGTCTGATCTTTCTTTAATTTCTTGATCTATATTATCTGTTAATGTTTCTATTTCGGTCTGTGTTTCTTCATACTTCGAAAAAAGAGTTGAAAATTCATCTAAGCGGCTTTCTAATTCTATGATAATTTCACGCTCTAAACTACAAATTTCTTTTCCTGATATGGATTTTTTAAGATCCTCAACATACTTTTTAAATAGAGTTTGTCGCCCCTTATAACCACCCCTTTGTTTATACAACTTCTTTAGAGTCTCTTCTTCACTCATCCTCACTAGTTTAGAGAAACCCCAAATCAAGAAAAAGGTAGAAGATGCAACAGTTACTAATATATAAGGAACAAACTTACCAGAATCCAATAGAATAAAATTAG
The DNA here is from genome assembly GCA_030620095.1 of Kuschelorhynchus macadamiae. Lineage (NCBI taxonomy): Eukaryota > Metazoa > Arthropoda > Insecta > Coleoptera > Curculionidae > Kuschelorhynchus > Kuschelorhynchus macadamiae. The sequence goes on along the minus strand of JAUTXW010000485.1, from coordinate 2,049,523 downwards.
GAAAAAAGGATACAAGAAGGAATACCCACTTAATCTTGCTTCGATGGATTTCCAACGTCACGGCTTGAGACGCCTCGCTGTCGCTATGACCGACCGGTCCTACTCGAATGACGCAATCGCCGGCAAAATGAATAGGTTAAGTTAACGGTGTTACTTTGATTTTACAAGTGTTCAATCTTTTTTGGGCACTACACAACACAATTTTACTGGAATACACATCCTAGTCGAAGGACCATGTTTTGAATATACACAACTTTTGTTTGCTTTGGGAAAACGCTGAAAAATGGGGAGAAATTAAACACACGTCTACCCATACACACTCTCTATTTTTCTCTTTTTCAGCTCGCTCTTGCCAATGGGGGGGCGGGCAATGTAGCAAAGGAATGATTATTAAGTGGAGGTTTACAATAAATATTTAACACCAACGATTTCAATTGTTTTGATTACTCCAACTACGAAAGCGATTTGCGAGTTTTAACGGAATGATTTTTACAAAATTTTATATATTAAAATATCGAAGATCTATTATGCCCATGATATACAAAATGTAATCTTCGCGAGACCTTGACCTAGATTTTTTTTGGCAAATTTGAAGTGAATCGGTTTGACCGTTCTCAGGTTATCGAACGATCAAATTTGGTTTCTTAAAATATGTTTTTGATATTCTAAACACTCTAAAATGTCGAACGTCTGGTAGGAAATAACTGTTATGATGTGCACCATTATATAATACATTATAGGTCTAAAATATTACATTAATGCTTTATACGATATAATATGTTTATATTTTTAATTGAAATTGCATATTTCAAAATATAAAGAGGGGATTGATTCGTTGACTAGCACTAGAAGCACACACATGACTTTTTGTCTAATTATAAAACATGTGGCCCTTTTTGCATATTGGTACTAGGATTTCTCTTGACTTACCCCAGTTTTAAAATTGACTAAAGCATTTGGAATACCAGTTGGAGTGTTAAATGCAGGCAGCAGTTTATCAGCTATCTTTTGAGCCTTGTCCCTGAATACCGTATCTCCGGTCAAGGCGTAACACGTTAATAATCCACCAACGAATCGAATATTTACCTCAAACACTGAAACATCGGCTACCTGAAACATAAAAATTCAATTTATTTTATTTAACAGTCATGTATATATGTACGTATCCATTGTTTGTTGCGACTAACAGGCTTGCGCTGATTTTCATGAATGAGTATCAAATATTTGTTTTTGCTTACTTTGTCTAACATAAAAACATATACAGGGTGTTTCCTAACCTCTCTAACAAAATAAAACGACGAAAATGCACTATAAAATTTTTTCGAATGTGTTGTAATTTTTGTTTAAATCGGTTTTTTACTTTTATTTTAAATTTCCTTTACCCAATTTTGTCGAAACTTGGTAGCATTATTTGTAGTTACAAGGGGCTTATTTAGCCATAAATAGATACAAATTATTAAGTCCAGTGGCGCCCCGAAGAGTACTTTTACCAATATTATGGGGAAAAAATATACGCCACTAACTTTTTGTGTAATCTTTATATTTTTTTCGGCTTAAGCAACTAAAGGAACAACTTTTTTATCATTTGAGTTGTTTTTATATCACGCTTTTTTTTTCGAGAAAAAAAATAAAAACCACTTTATTGCATGTCCATGGATCACACAAAAAACATAAAAAAACCTTTTTCTAATCACTTGCAGCAATGACAAAATGGGGATACTCCTTACCTAATTTTAAGACGAAAATTTGTTATAAAACTTTTTCAAATATAGCTTCGTTTTCGAAACACAGGGTGTTTAAAATTGTTTGTTTGCCATTTTATTAATGAACGCCAAACGATATTTTGATGATATTTGTTAAACATAATAAGGGGTTAGAGCAGTTTACTTTGGGTCAATTTTAAGCTTTACAGGTAGTTCATTGGCGGAGATCTGGGTAGAGTACCTTAATTTCGCAAAAATCGGTAATACGGACCTGTAGCATATGATGTAAAAATTAATTGGAAGAAAATTATGTTTCCGAACTTTGAATAATGAACTCACATGAACAAAAATCAAATAAACTGCTGAAATGTCCTCCATGAGCCAGTAAACACCGATGCACAGGACGTGCTAAATTGACTCTTAAGTGTTGGAAAATTTCGGGACTAGCGCGAATCGAATTAAAACCATTAATAATACGCAGTCGAAGGTCTTCTTCAATTTCAATAGGAGTAGTATAAGTTGTTCAAGGTAACCCCAGAAATAAAAACCCAAAGGATTTAGATCCGACGATGGCCATGCATGGGTGAGGTCCTCCTCTACCTATCCAACGAGTAGGATATTGTTGATCTAAATAGTTTCTAACACGGCAACTCATCTCTAAGGAAGTTGTAATAGACATCACCAGTAATTCAATTTGGAAAAAAATACGGTCCAACTAAGATATTTAAGGATAAACTAAATAGTCCTATAAATATATATATATATATATATATATATATATATATATAAATATAAATATATATATATATATATATATATATATATATATATATATATATATATATATATATATATATATATATATATATATGTATGTTTTCATTCCACTTACACCAACGTCATAACAAGAAAATGGTCCTTGTTTGGAACATGTTCTGCATCACAGCAGACGCAATGATCCATTTTAGTCAAACGACGATCGCGATTTCGCTCTTATTAGAGTTCATCAGGCCGCCATAGACTAGCGAGCCCCGTGTAGTGCAAAGGCACAAAATGGAATCACAAAAACAACTACTCCGCTGGCTAATACCACGACCGGCATTGAATTACATTGTGACTCCTGGCTTTCGTAGGGAGTATTAAATGATAGTATGTTTTCATTCCATTTACACCAACGTCATAACAAGAAAATGATCCTTGTTTGGAACATGTTCTGCATCACAGCAGACACAATGATCCATTTTAGTCAAACGACGATCGCGATTTCGCTCTTCTTAGAGTTCATCAGGCCGCCAATATAAATATAATATATATATATATATATATATATATATATATATATATATATATATATATATATATATATATATATATATATATATATATATATATATATATATAAATATATATATATATATATATATATATATATATATATATATATATATATATATATATAAATATATATATAAATATATATATATAAATATATATATAAATATATATATATATATATATTTATTTTTTTTTTGGTTAAAATTGTTTGTTTGCCATTTTATTAATGAACGCCAAACGATATTTTGATGATATTTGTTAAACATAATAAGGGGTTAGAGCAGTTTACTTTGGGTCAATTTTAAGCTTTACAGGCAGTTCATTGGCGGAGATCTGGGTAAAGAGTACCTTAATTTCGCAAAAATCGGTAATACGGACCTGTAGCATATGATGTAAAAATTAATTGGAAGAAAATTATGTTTCCGAACTTTGAATAATGAACTCACATGAACAAAAATCAAACAAACTGCTGAAATGTCCTCCATGAGCCAGTAAATACCGATGCACAGGACGTGCTAAATTGACTCTTAAGTGTTGGAAAATTTCGGGACTAGCGCGAATCGAATTAAAACCATTAATAATACGCAGTCGAAGGTCTTCTTCAATTTCAATAGGAGTAGTAGAAGTTGTTCAAGGTAACCCCAGAAATAAAAACCCAAAGGATATATATATATATATATATATATATATATATATATATATATATATATATATATATATATATATATATATATATATATATATATATATATATATATATATATATATATATATATATATATATATATATATATATATATATATATATATATATATATATATATATATATATATATATATATATATATATATATATATATATATATATATATATATATATATATATTTTGAACGATTTAATAACAGTTTTTCTTTTCTTATACTGAACTGACTTGACAGAATAAAATATATCTGCAAGTATGTGAGGCGAAAGCAAGCTTGGGCAGGCGTGAATTTTTTTCTATTATCCAGTCTCTAGGTAATTGATTTATAAATATTGGAAAACATTACAGAAACGCCTTCGTTTCTGTCCGTCCGAACTAAATCACCGAATTTCCAATTATTATATTTTAAAAACAATTGCTTCTTCTTTCATAATTTTATATCTAACCTGTTAACAATTATAAATTATGAAAGAGATAAACAGATAGAGATACTTGATAAACAGATAATACAGACTATCTGAGATAATCATATAACTTGAAAAACACGCTATAATAAATAGGTTTAGCAATAAAACTTAAAAAAATCAAAATATATGCGCAATTCTAATTTTTCAATTTTAATATAAACTTTCGCTAGTACAGGGCAAACATAACCGAATATTAACACTACTGGCTAGTGTGCCCTACTAAATCGACTCGGTACGGTACGCTCAACAGCTGCCTCCCTCCAAATTGGAACAATCAGACCTAGTTGATGTTGAAAATGACTTCGAATATTTCGGTGAATAGGAGCAGTAGCACAGAAGAAATATTGTAGTAAAAAAAATGGACAATTTTTAATCTCTGATGGAGATGTTATAGTTCCACTAGCATCTGGTAAGGTCTAAGCTGAAGAAAACGGACGTTTTGAATCCATGATATTTACACAAATTATCGTATCGTTGCAACTGCCTTATCGGTGATGCTATCTATAGAGTTTGATAGCGGGAGCGGGATGTTGGAAAACACGCAGAATAAAAGCTGAACTTTTTGATACCTAATACCATGTACTCGGAGACTCTACTTTGAGAAAATAACATTTCCTACGTCTTCTTTCACCACATCAGTTACGAACTTGCATCCAACTTTTACACAGCAGGTTTCCATTTTCACTGTATGAAAGTATAGTGAATATTACTGGTATGCAGAGTGATGTTAATTTGTAGTTTGCAAATAAACTTCGTATCAATCCGAATAAAAACACATTCTATTCATAATATTTTTAAACGAGTGAGGCTAATCATTTCGAGGGTCTAGTTTCTTGGGATCTATTTATGTATGTATCAGGTTACTATTATAAAATATCGAGGCCAACGCAATTAATATGAATGCAATTGAATACTCCTTGAAATCAAAATTACCGAAAAAAACCTGTCTGATATTAGTTGCTATAAAGTAATGTTCTATATAAAAAAAACTATTTTTATGCATGGATCTTGATAATAATTTGTTTAGTTCGCTCTCATAAACGAAAAGTATACATAATACTTATTGCATTTACTTTCCTTTACCGTATTTACTTTTCCGATGTGAAAATAAGCACACACTCGTGTAACCCCCACAATATGGGGACCGAAATCGATTAACTCGGACAATTTAACAGGCAGGGGCGTGCGGTGAAATTTTAAGAAAGGGAAGCAATTTTTAGAAACTTACCTATTTGTAATGTAATTCGATTCTTCGATCATTTTTTGCAAATTCGTCAATGACGTCATCATAAAAACGTCGATGCTCCGACATATTTTGGAGATGTTTATTTTCAATGGACAACAGCGATATATGCGAAAGTCTCTCCTGCCCCGTTGAATTTCTCACGAAATTTTTTATACGTTTAAGTGTTGAAAAATTGCGTTCTACTGATGAACTTGTGGCAGGTATTGTCAATACTAATACACACAATTTCGACACTTCGGTGTAGGCATCTTCCAGCTCCTTGTCTTTTAAAAATTGCATTAGTTCATTAGCGTTATTTTTTGCGCTAATTTCATCTGTTTCGTAAATCACTTTTAGTTCAGATCGCAGTACCACTCGTCGAAGAACTGGCCATAATGAAGAAGAAGAATTTAAACACATCTTCTTCCTTTAAATGCATCAAAATTGCAGAGCTCGAGGAATTTAAAATCATTTAAACCGTTAAATCTATAGTTTATTTGTTGCTGAATTTGATCGACTATTTCATAAAAGAGGCGTCTGTATGATGTTTGAACATCTCCCACCTTGTGTGTTCGAAGACGCTTGGCTTGTGGCTCTACATTTAACGTAATCGTTTTCTCCCAAAATAGGTCAAAGTCATCTCTTTTTTGGCTTAACATGGACTTAAAATCATCCACTTTTTTTAGGCAAAAAGCAATATCATTTGTTTTAGTTTGCAATGTATTAAAAACATTGTCCGAGAATGGAAATATTTCTGAAAATATGTTCAACAAATAATTAAAATTAAAATCTCATTTCAAACAGTCCAAAAACCCCCTCGAACTATTTATTGCTTCTGAGTCCCACGTTTCATTATTTTCTATTATATTCTCAAATAGTTCAATCAGTGATGCACGATTTTCAAATACTGTTAACACAAGTTTTCCATTATAGTTCCACATAGTAGGAGCTACTTTGGGCAATCGTTTGTGGACAATGGAGTCCAAAGCTTGTGTACGTTTTGTTAACTTGGAAAAAAAAAGCAGCCAGCCACTTAAAGTAACGAAAAATACTTTACACTCTCTAATGTGATTGATGGACTGAAATAAAACTAAATTTAATTTATGAGCAAAACAATGGACAAACACAGCACTTGGGAAAGTTTCTCGAACTTTAGCTTGCAGACCCCCTAATTGTCCTTCCATCACTGCAGCTCCATCATAGCTTTGAGCAACTAATTTTTTCTCTCCAATTATTTCTTTAGTAACGTTATAAACTACGGTATATAATGCATCTGCTGTTCGATTTTCGTACACATTCAAAAAACCCAAAAATCGCTCTTGAATATTTCCGTCTGTTTTAACGTAGTAGTAAAATTAGTGATATCAGTTGTTTCGTTCAGAACAAAATAGCAATGAACCGCGCCTCGCCAATCTCCTGCTTAATTCTTTTTAGAATAATGGTTGCAACAGCGGAAATTAAATCATTTTGGATTCGATTCGACGTTCCGCGAAAAACGCTAGACTGCTCTAAATGATTTTTTAAGCAATCATCATATTTAGCCATTAAACTAAGTAAATCTTGAAAATTTCCCCTATTTGAAGAAACCCTTGTTTCGGTCATGACCTCTAAATCGCAATTCGTGCTGTCCGAGAAAACAAACAATATCGATTGTTCTTCTTAATATTTGCCTATTTTTATCGACTAGTTCATTGTGTTGGCGGTGACTAATTTCCAATTGTTTATTAAGGGCGTGTTCAATTCTGGTTTTGCCGAAGACTTTTTCTTTTATGACGGCCTGCAAATGCGCTTTGGACATAATGTGTCTTTTTACAGCTTTATGGAAATTGCTTAAATTGGGAAAACCAGTTTTATTCCAGAGACCTTTTTCATTTTCAAAAAGTAAACATGGACAACAAAAATAATTTACTTCTATTTTCACACCCTGTTAGCCATTTAAATTTTTCGTATTGTTTTTCCAGATAAAAATGTCTAATACAGTTTTTTATTTTTGTGGTTAAATTTTTCATAGGCGGTTTTGCCCTTCCTCTGGAAATTATTTGAAGCTTATCAGCGAAGTTTAATGTTAAAAATCCCTTTATTATTAAGACACACACCGACAGCCGAAGTTGACGGTATTTGCATATCCACGTCCGTATTATTGTCTTCCATATTGCACTATGCACGACGCGACGTACGTATCAGACAACACACGGATAGCCGTTCAAACAAAGAACCTACTCCAACGATAGCTTCCGCCCCCCACTTAAGCAAGCGACTGAAATGCAAAAATTGCAAACAGCCGGTGGAAAGTTCAATAACCTCTGGCTCGATTCACAGGAAATCAAGCATACAGGACTTGGCTGCAGAGAAGCTAGCGGCCCGCATATGTTCTATTCCATTTTCTATTGTCGCTCGGTCGGAGTCAAGGCCGCATTTATTATGGGCTTGATAATTAAGATAATATTTTAGCATTTTTAATATAAACTAAATAAATTGTTTCCTATTTCAAAAATTACATTTTAGAAGATGTTTTGTAATTTTTTTTGGGGAAGCACTGCTTCCCTTGCTTCCATGAACTGCACACCCCTGTAACAGGTTACAGAACACAAAAAATACTAAACAACTGCTTATCCAATTTATCTCAAATTTTGCACAAAAGTCAAGTATTATGAGAAAATCAGTGGTAAACTTTTAGTATGAATGCAACATGGCGAAAAAAAAATGGCTTAAATATTGGATTCGTACCAATAGTTTACCAGTTTCTACCTATGCCATACTTAATTCTTGGGTATGATTTAAAAAAAAATTGAATAAGTAGTTTTTACACATTTTTTAAGATCAAAATTTTGACTGTCATGTTGAATTCGCAACAGGTAATTCCTGTATCCCGTTCAATTTTGCTGCAAGATTTGAAGTCAGCATACGATTTTTTTATGTTGATTTTTTAGACATTTTATTTGGCTGTCTTCGATTCGTACCAAAATATTACAGATTGATTCCTATGTAACCCTTGATTTTTTATGTAAAATTTGAGGTAAATTGGATAATTTATTTTTTAACAATGATATTTTAACATTTCACTAGGTTGCCATGTTGTTCCGCCCTATTGGATTTTTACCAAAAAATTATCAGGTCGTCCTCAAATAAGCTTTAATTTTTTACCAAAATTAGAAATCAATAGTGTAAGTAGTTTTTAACTACGCCGAAAACTGACAGACAGACAGACCGATAGACAGACCAATTAAATTGAGAAACCATATTTTTCTAGGGACGCTAAAATGTAAAGATATGTAAAACCTAGAATTGTTTTCAGGATTATAAACATTTCATTTGGCCGCCCTTTTGTTTCGCCATCTTGGAATCGTACCATTGATTATTATGTAATACTTCATTTTTGTGCAATATTTCAGGTAAACTGGATAAGTAGTTTTTTAGTAATAAGTTTTTTAAGACATATTGGATTTTTACCAAAATATTAACCTTCATCTTCAGTCATCCCCATATGACTTTTAATTTTTGACCAAAATTTGAAGTCGATCGGATAAGTAGTAACAGCTATGCCGCGAACAGACAGACCGACACACAGAGAGTAGGTAATAGTGAAAAAATCACCCTCCGAGATTTTTGTCGATCTTTGCGTTTAAGGGTCCCCAGACCCCGAAAAATATGTTTTCCCATTTCCATCGATCTGTCGGTACGCGGTATAGCTCAAAAACTATCGATTTACTCCAAATTATGGAGAAAAATCAAGGGACATAACAGGATGGAATGGTAACATTTTGGTAAAAACCCAATATAGCGGAACAAAATGACGCCCTCACAAAATGTATAAAAAAAATCATTGTTACGAAACTACTAATCGGATGCATCTCAAAATTTGCACAAAAATAAAGTGTGTATAGGGAAAAATTGGTAAAATTTTGTATAAAATCAAAATATTTAAAAATTCCGTATCAAAAAACTACTTACCCAATTGACTTGCACAAAAGTCCGAAGCAGGGATATAGACTGATAAAATTTTAGTAAGAATCCTATTGCAAACAAAGGGGGCCTAATAAAATGTTTAAATATTCCGTAAAATTGAGTTTCCTGTAATAAAACTTTTTGTTTTTTTTTTGAGGAAATAAAGGGAAACTTATTTTTTCTAGACTATATAAATAAAACTATGAAAATAAGTAATAATAGTAACAATATAAAATACATTAAAAACTAAGATAATTGAAAGAAATTACAGCTTATACGATTTGTATAAAGTAATTACCAAATAATTATAGTATGCATATCTAGACTATGTTAAATGTAATTTGTGAAGTCCTGCACGAAGGAAGTTGTGGGTCAAGGCGAATTTACCGTTTTTTTTTATGTTGTTAAAAAAGGCATCTCAGAGCCTGTCTCAGTGTTATAATTAGATATGTTTAATGTTTTGCGCGTTGACATAAAGTTTCACATTTTTAAATAGCCTTGAAGAAGAAAACAAACTTGTCAGTGGGTAGATCACTTTGTTAATAGTGATGCCGAGAATTTCCCGTTTTTCTCGAGCTCTCTCGCGTCCCTTGAGTATAAAAAAATCTGTATTTTTTTGTATTTGAACTATTGAAAAACAAAAAACCATATTTTGTAAACTGATCCCAAAAAACTAAGTATATTTTTAACGCACCCGAAACCTCAATGTCTTGTTTCTTTCTTAAAAAACAACTTCTTTTAATCTGTAATACGAAAATAAAAATGGCGTGTCTTTGTAGATATATAGATGATTATCAAAAAAAAAACAAAGCAATTTTTACTCCCGTATTGCAGATTAAAAATATATTTTGTTTTAAAAAGCTGCAACATAAAGTTTCGGGTTCGTTATAGATAAGCTTTTGGGATTACTTTATTTCAGGTCCCCTGTAGGTATAGTATATATACACTTAGCAAACTTTGCGAATTTTGTCTCTTTACATATGGACTTTTTTTCAATTACTTGCCTAAGTAAAATGTGAGTTTGCAAAAAGTTTTTGCTCAAATGATAAAAATGGTAGTCTTAACTGCTAAATTTGACACTTTCGAAATCTGGAAGAAAATCGCATATTGTCTCAACATTTTGAAAAATGAAAAAGGAAAGAGTTGTTCCTTTTTTGATTTTATTGCTAGGTATATATAAAATTTCAACGCTATCGGTTGACACCATTTTGTTGGTGAAAACAGAAATGGGACCAAAAAAATTGTGTTTTGGCAAAGATAACACTTCCCCATATACAGTATGTACATCAATGGTTTTCTCAAGTTGAGGTTTGTAGGCAAAAAATATAATAATTTTTGTTGTGTTTTGCCGTTTTTGTAAAATATGTATAGTTTATTTATTAAAATTTAACGTTTGACAGCCTTAAAAAATCTAAAATTTCAAATTTGTTTTTAGAGAACTATTTTATCGCCTTCGATTAAACTTTTATAAAGAAATAATTTGCTTATATATTCAAAAAAAGGGTATAAATTTGTTTTGCAGCTTTTTTTACAGCTAAGCGAATGGAGACGTTTCTATTCAGACGCGAGAAAGAAAGATTCGAAAATGCTAAATGTGATTTTGGCGAAACGTCAGCAAAACTGTTCTTTTCAGAACGACAGTAGTGAACGGATGTACACACACACACATATATATATATATATATATATATATATATATATATATATATATATATATATATATATATATATATATATATATATATAAAAGGTAGTTTTAAGTAAACTACTGAGTAAATTTCTCATTCTGTTAATCAAAGTGCAGTGATAGATTAATTCAGGTGTAAAAATAAATTTAAAAAAATTTAGATAAATGTAAGTTAACAGTTACAGTTGAATTTTGGTATAAAGGTATACAACCAAAAAAGAAACAACAATTTTCTCTACGATCTTTTAGAATTAAAAAATTTAGAATAAAACTCAAATTTAACAGATAAGATAATTCACGTAAGTAACCTTTTATTGTCATTTTGTACTATTTTTCAAGCAAAAGCAAAATTTTCTGTACACTCATTAAACTTTAACAAAACTCATACGCTTGACTGGCCGCGTACTGTACGTGAGAAGGGATGGAACCCAAAAAAGGTTGGGTCTTTTGTAAGAGATAGTAAATTTTATTCTTAAGTGCAAGATGCCAACAAAATTGCTAGAACACTATGGAATGCATCAAATTTAAATCTGAATTTTTTTTTAAAAATAATTTAAAAGTACTCTTCATAAATCGTTTTTCCTTCTAGTTTTTAGATTTTTGATAATTTAAAATTACCCTCCTATTATAAAATTTAATATCAAGCTTTTAATGTTAATATTATATAGTCTGTTAACAAATTATGAATAGTTTTTCCAATTTTTATATCACGAGAGAAGACGAGATGATACGAGAGAGCGTCTCTCTCGTCTCGTCTCGCGGCATCACTATTTGTAAAGGACAAAGGCTGTACCGTAACCCAAGAGTTAAAAGCTTGAGGATGAGGTGCGGGCCAAGGGCCAAACGAGTGACCGTGGTCCGTGGGTCGGAGTCATCGTGGAACTGTAGGTCCCGTCCAAATAAAATATATAAAAAACCTCCAAAACGAAGGAGCTTTATGGACAAAATATAAGCACATAATATTACATTTTAGTCAGTTATATAGGCTTAGGATATATATGCATTTACATGAAAGCATATGGAAATGCATATTTTGGAAATTTCTGTATTTAATTGCATATTTTGCAGTTATTACAGGAAAAATGCATATATTCTAATTTTTCTGAATATATTTTTATTTCCCAAGACAAATTTGATGTATTTCAAATATAATCCATAATAATAAAATTATAAAAAAGTAAACATTGTCCAATATGCCGAAAGAAAAGCGTTCGTTAAGTGCGGTATTAAATCGATTCGTGAAAGATTTTCCTGATTTTACGAATGACGGTTTTGTGCTGTTTTGTAAATATTGTGATGTTCCTGTTACTGCGAACAAGAAATTCCAAGTGACACAACACATAGGAACTACAAAGCATCAGATCCAAAAAAGTAAAAAGTGTGCTCAGAAACAAATTTTAATCACCACAGCATTTTCACCAGGACTGGGACCCAAAGGATCAAAGTTCAATGAGGATTAGTGCAAGGCGTTTATTAGTGCGAATATTCCACTGAATAAATTAAGTAATCCTGCCCTGAAGTCATTTTTAGAGCAGTACACAAAGACATCAATTTCACATGAATCCACGTTAAGGAAAAAGTATCATATTTACTTACAGTGAAGACCTTAGACAACGTAAATCATTCAACTGTTGCTGGATTTTTCAACGACTCTCTCACTGTTTTATGGCCCGGTGGTATTAAATATGATAAAGCGTTAGTGGCCATTACAGATGCTGCTCTATACATGTGTAAAGCAATGAGTGGTCTACAAATATTGTACCTTAAAATGATACATGCCAGATGTCTTGCCCGTGGACTTCATCGAGTTGCAGTACAAGTTCGTGCTTTTTATCTACGAGTGAACGAATTGATTTCCTCGGTGAAGAAAGTATTCCTAAAAGCTCCGACTCGGGTGGAAAAATTTAGGGAAACTGCAGGAAACGTCCCCCTGCCCCCATCACCAATTGTAACTAGATGTGGAGTTGGATAAACGCTGCCTTTTATTACTCAAACAATTTTTCTTGCTTGTCTGATACTAAGTATAAAGAAATGGAGATGAAAGGACTTTCTTTGTCAAAAACCGTAGAAATGATAGAAAAAGTAAGTGAAACTATAACTAACACTAAAAATAAAGTAATTTCTCAAAAACTAGCTACGGTTTTACAAAAAAATATTAGTTACAAAAATTTGAAAAATATGAGTGCAGTTTTGGACAATAAAGACATTGAATCCAGATAATGAACAATTTTTAATAAACAGTGATTTGAATTTGTTTGAATATGTTCCAATATATATATATATATATATATATATATATATATATATATATATATATATATATGTATCTTGTGATGTTGAACGAGTATTTTCTGAGTATAAAGTACTATTGTCAGATAATAGAAGAAAATTCTTGTTTCGAAGCATATTTGCATGCATATTTTTAGATTTTTAAATGCATAATTATCCTAAGCCTAGAACTTACGTAGAAGTGGGTCAAAAATCTTTTACAATATTTCAATCAGGCAAACAAAAAAACACAAACACACTGAGAAGTGAACCTAACAAAGGCGTGGCAAAAAATAATAAAATAGAAATATTTAAAAACATACTTTTTAATCTAAAAAAAATAAATTAATATTTTGAAGGTACAACACGTAATACAACTTAATAAAATAAGCACAGTATAAAATATATATAACTAAAAAAAAAGTATATTCGAATAAAATTACTCTACTTAGTCTTCTTAATTTCTCTATAATGCTTGGACTGGTACTTAAATTTTTTAGATAAAATCGGTAGTTGATATGACAAATCGGCAATCTTGCTTCCACATGGAAAAAAAATGTTCTGGCCAATAACCCAATACGTTAATACAGTACACAGTGGTTTAATGAATCTACTTGAGGCTACATCGCTTTTTATTTTATGAACGTCAAATGGAGTTCATAAAACTTGAATCATTAAACGCATTTTGTTATATATAAGTTAGGCAGTGTGTTGTGAAACTAGTACTTTTATATACTCATACTATATCATTAGATTTATAGGGACAAAGGATATTATGTATATATATATATATATATATATATATATATATATATATATATATATATATATATATATATGCAAAATCGAAACCATTGTATATGTCGGTTGTAGTTGCATAAAAATTTATATCTTCATTAAACTATTACTTTCTGTAATAACTTGTAGAAAATTAAATACCATTTCCTATAGAAATTTTAAAATTTAAATAATAATAACGTAACGATTTAGTGGCGTCTCAGTAATTAAATTAGTTTTAAAGTAGTTCAATTACTAGAGACACTACAAGTAATTGTACCGGTTAGAAGTAATTAATTACTTCGCACTACTTGAATCACGATAAATGCATCGGGGATGAAATACTTTTTAAAAGTATTTGGCAAATCCTTTTTTCGCAATGATGGTAATTGGTATTTGATTTTTTAATTAACTTTGAAAGTAATTTGTAATAGTAATTGAATTACTTGAGCGAAATCGCGATCGTCGTTTAACTAAAATGGATCATTGTGTCTGCTGTGATGCAGAACATGTTCCAAACAAGGATCATTTTCTTGTTATGACGTTGGTGTACGTGGAATGAAAACATACTATCATTTAATGCTCCCAACGAAAGCCAGGAGTCACAATGTAATTCAATGCCGGTCGTGGTATTAGCCAGCGGAGTAGTTGTTTTTGTGATTCCATTTTGTGCCTTTGCCCTACAAGGGGCTCGCTAGTCTATGGCGGCCTGATGAGCTCTAATAAGAGCGAAATCGCGATCGTCGTTTGACTAAACTGGATCATTGTGTCTGCTGTGATGCAGAACATGTTCCAAGGATCATTTTCTTGTGATGACGTTGGTGTACGTGGAATGAAAACATACTATCATATATATATATATATATATATATATATATATATATATATATATACATACATATATATATATATATATATATATATATATATATATATATACATACATATATTGAATTAATTATAAGTGTCAGTTTCAAGTTGCAAGACAAGTATCCTCATAAATCAGTGTCATGGAAGCACGATATCTGATTAAATCACAGCAAACTTAGAACAAAGAAAATATTAATGACCGTAACATAATGTTTTTCCAATTTGTCTATTTCCGCTTAAGTGAATCCTGAGAACAAAATAAAGAATAAATTTGAAATGTCTGGCCAGTAAAGCGTTGAAATACTAAAACGTCTGAATGTATCATCAACTTTAATAGCTTGTATACGACAAGTAAGTATTAAGTTGGAATCTCAGAAAAAGATAATTTCCGTAATGCCGTCACAATATATAAAATTAAACCCCATTAATGTCTGGCTAAGTAATTATTCTTGAAAACCAAGTAAGTATTTATAACAGGTAATTAAAGTTAATGTTCAAAGTGTAAAACCTGAAAAATACAAAAACATCTGTATAAGTGTTTCATCAATTATTTATATTTTAAATTAATATGTACCTACTTATACAAGGTGGGGTGGTGCATAATATCTAAACCATTAACTTAATAATTTTGTTTCTTCCTTTTTTATACAGGTATTTGAAAACTATGTACACTTAACAGTATACAGGGTAGATCAAAAAGATATTATTTTTTAAATAATTATGTATATCAAATGGTTATAAGTAGTAGAATGAGGAAAGAGGATAACAAAATGTCATACATTCGTCACAAAAATCAATAATTATATGCGATTCTTTCTAATTATTCTGACTAAATACTTGGACAATTCAAGACAAAACCCTAAAACGTTTGTATTAAAAGTTTTACCTATCTATCTATTATTTCTATGTCCTACAGAAAATCTAAAAAAAGGGGACGAAAGGGGTATAAAAATGTGGTCGCCACCGACATATACAAGTAGACCAATAATATGTATCAAGTGCAGCAATCTTTACAGTCACATTATCATAGTTCAAAGCAGGTACAAGCGTGTGCACAGGCAACCTTTTACCAGTTGTTTATTTTACGATATTTGCGTGATGCCTAAAGAGCACACATTTTTTTAATGCCTTCGTAAACGAGATTTTCTCAAAAATTGTTGAAAGTGGAAAAAGGTTTTTTGATAAACATGATCATATATTTGATCATGCTGTAATGGGAAATCCGCAGATTCGCAAAGAAACAAACTGAAGGGATAAAAGGGGAATTTAATTAGGAAGCTTTCAAAAATAATTTTGTTTACAGGGCAATAATGATAATATTTTTATTATTATGCATATTTGATGCCTCTTTAATTTTAGAGTACCAAGTAAGCTTTAGGTTTAGTTTTCTTATTACTACTTTACTAGTACTGAAATACAACAGGATTCATAGTATAAACATTTTCACCCGTATTCACTAAAGAGGTTTAAATTTAGACCAGGTCTAACTTGACAGTTATAGGTTTAAGATGACATTCTTAACACTTGAACAAATAATTTTTCAAAATGTCAAAATTACAAAACTAGCGAATTAAGAGTTTTAAGTACCATGACAAATAAAACTGGTCTAACTAACTTTTTTAGTGAATACGGTGGTTTTCGTTTTAAAACATTTTTTTTGTTTCAACTTGAAAAGACTAAATATTAAACGCGTTTAGGCTTTTATCAGGCAAGGAAACACTGTGCCTTGATTAATGCATACCATTAATCGTTTCTCATTTTTTAGAACTTCACTGTTGTGTTTGAAAAATACATTTCGATTCAAACAAACGTATTGCTACTACAATAAATATAAGTGCTCACCAACGTAAGCTATATTATAGTATTTCGTACAAGTTGTAAGTATCAGTATGAATTTTAAATATTTTGAAGTATTTGATTTTTCTATATTTAGAATAATTTTGTTACTATCAAGCCAGTCATCATCTATAGGCCAGTTCTCATAGGCATGAAATATTACACAATTATTAAGGTGCAACCAGCAAATTGAGAGAATCTCAAAATGCACACACAAATTCAGGAG
Source organism: Kuschelorhynchus macadamiae (assembly GCA_030620095.1). Classification (NCBI taxonomy): domain Eukaryota; kingdom Metazoa; phylum Arthropoda; class Insecta; order Coleoptera; family Curculionidae; genus Kuschelorhynchus; species Kuschelorhynchus macadamiae. Next base: position 2,032,480 of record JAUTXW010000485.1, on the reverse strand, counting down.
CGCAAAAATAAGCTAAAAATACAATTTTTAGACTTTTTTCTTTATTTAATAACAAAGAAAATATAATAGGTTTTTTTATAATATGTATCGAAAGCTATCGTGGGCAGATTAGTCCACATTTTGAGATACATTATTTTCTTAAATAAGTGTTTCAGCCAATTTCGCGTTTAAGCAAAATCGATTAAAGCAAAGCAATATGGAAACAACGCAATAAAAAAATAGTTCGCGGCGCGGCTTGGGAAAGAAGGCAACTACTACAAGTTTATGGGATCTAATATGATTAAATTTAAATATTTCATTAACCATTACAGGAGGAATATATAAGCAATTTGTTAACTGAGTTACTTCAAAAAATTGAAATACCTCTTAGTATTTATACACTTGTTGCTTCAACATTCGGGAGCTTGAATCATGAATCTTGTTTTATTAATTCCTACAGTTGGTTGTATTAGATATTATAAAATCTCAGAAGACTGTGACTGAGACAATTTTATTACTGCTGGCAGGAATATTGTAACACATTTACATCATTCATCACCTCCGAGAGAAAAATTAGAAAGGCAGCAAAAAGAGCTTAATATGCCTGTTGAAAAAATTGTCCAAGATGTTCTGACCCGATGGAACACTTCTTACTATATGGTAGACAAACTGAACGAGCTAAAACAGCTTCTTACCTTATTAGCAGCTCGAAATACTAATATAATATTTTCATCAAATCAGTGGTTTTTAGTTGAATATTTGCTGAGGTTTCTGAAGCCATTCGAAGAAATTACTAAACAGTTCAGTTCATTGAGTGGAATTTCAGAGGTTATTCCAACAATATTTTCATAAAATACCTTTCTCTCAGAAATAAAAGAAGCAAGCTTGTATATCATGCGAGAAACATTAAAAGATAATTTAAAAAACAGGTTTTTAGATATCGAATTAAATAACTTTACTTTTGCCACCATTTTAGATCCAAGATACAAGTACAGTTTCTTTAACAACAAAGATCACATACAATCTAAATTTACCACTGAAATAAATATACGAAGAAAACTGGAAGACTAAAATGCAAATTTTTCACTCCGATTACTGAGGCGCAGGGACCCTGCTTCACTTCATATCTCCGCTACTATTAATCTTAAAAAGGTCAGTAGGATCGCGTTTTTCGTTTCAAAGTTTTCTTTTAATAATGTTCTATATATTTTTCTCGTCCCAGGCTTCAGGGGCGATTAAACAAGCAATATATAAAAAAAACTATTTTTAACCTTAATATTTGCAGCCAACCATTTTGTTATTAAAAAAAAGGAAAATACTCACATACAATATACAACATAACTTTGGAGATACAGTGCAAAAAGTGAGAAATCGTAACTCTTTAGCATATTTAACAGTCTGTCAGTCCCTTGTTAGTTTGTCGGTGAATTTTGAAGTGTCTCAGCTTACACCCATATGAACCCATTAATTCAAAAATCTCTCTATTTCTAATCGTATAATGTTTAGATTGTTTTTTTCCCTCTGAGAACTGACCGACTACCCTTGCTACTACTAAAACTCTAATATAGTTTTATATTACTATTTTTTGATGTTGTAAACATATCTATATGTTTTTTTTTGGAAATATATACTGGAATTTGCTTAATAACTAATAAATAAATTGGAAAAATATGGTCTTTTGAATTTATCTTCTTTATACTTTTATAATTTTAATATTACTGCTTAGAATATTAATATGTATACAATATTAAGGGTCAAGAATCATCGAACTCTTAAGTTACTAACATGTAAAAAAATTTATTATAATTTTTCTAACTTGCGGCAAAAAATGAATTACTTTTTAAGATTAATTAATTACTTTTTAAGAAAAAAAACCGTTCATTATGTCTTACATAATTTTTCACGATTATACAAATGCGTAAAATTCCTTTGGCTTCAAATGAAGATCAATAATTTATTATTGCCTGTAAAGTGCAACCATTTAATTTATACATTTTGAAGTACGATCCTGATTAGCACTCACGATATTTTTACTACGCACTCTCGAAGCTGCTCAAGCTTGTTTCCAATTTAGAGTGAATTTGCCACATTTCCGTTTATCCTTTGAGAATCTAATCGTATTATATCTATGGTGGTCCCTTATCCTATACATTTAATAACATTATTATTACAAGATGAGAATATCTAAACTAGTAATTCAGTAATCCACTGACGAACTAGAAATTATGAAAATAAAATAAACTTACCACAGAATCAGTATCAAATTCTTTAACAACCCAATCCCTGGCCTGTTTAAATTCTTCGTTCATGCCCATAATGTATAAAGTATCCAAACCATCGAGAATAGAGGCTCCCAACGGTTGAGTACCAAATATACTGCCAGTATGTGCACGTTTCGAAACCGGGCGAAGTTCATTTTTACCCCAGGCATATCGAACGTAGTTGTCCCAGGCATGTTTCATCATCTGTAAAAATATAAACCTGTTATTTGGCAGTTTTTTCAACACTACAACTAAATCAGCTCCAATGTGTAAGAAATATATTTTTTATTCCTCAAAAGATATCTATATGAAATTTAAAATTATAAAAATATAAGTTCTTTAAATGTCAAATACGCCAGCTACTTTGTTGGAATACAATTTTAATAACATTAGAGTGCAATATTATATTTTAATCAATTGATAAGAAAACAAAATTTACATTAGTTTTCAGGTACTAAAAAACAAAATATTCGAAAGACCGAAATAGGTTGTTTTAACAGAGAAGAAATAATATTATATTATTTCTGGGCATACGAACGAACGCTTAGTATGCAAACACTTCTCGAGGTCCGACCGAATTAATAAGTGGATTGTTTCAGTTGGTACGACGGAAACCAGTGGTCTGAAGTAACCATGTTCATTATCGATAGCAGTATAATGGATCTCTTTTACTGGCAACGCTGGGAATGTGAAGTGCGCTGGGAAAAAACGTTTTATTTAATGTTTATTTATTAGTTATTCGCGTTAATACTTAGTTAAACGGGAGATTTGTCATTCTCACAATTCATTTCCATCTAAAAACCCTCGTATTAAACGTATCAATTTAAAGAGTAAATGTTTAACTAATTGATGAAGATTAATTACCTCTTTTAGTTTTAACTTCCTCAAGTCATTTTCTAAAATAGAAGCTAGACTAACATTGCCATCTAATTCTCTCCATTCAGCATCTTCATTAACTACGTTAAACACCAGCTTCTTGTCGCCCGAAGAGTCTGAGTCTGAGCCAACAACAGATTCCTTCTTATCGTTACCAAAAGTCTCCCATGAGTCATAATCGATAACTCCGAAGTCTGATGCATTTAGAGCTAATGCTGACATATTGGGCGCCACATATACATCGATGGTAGGTTGTAGAATTAATTTCGTAGAATTATCAGACACACCATTTACCGTTATATTGGCTTTAGTAGATATACTGATCAACTTGCTCAGCAAAGGAGAATCGGTGGTATTTGGTAACGTGTTAGAGGCTGGAGATGTCGTGTATGTAGTTATCTTAATAGCGTGAATGTCAGATGATGATCTGGATTGCCGACTAAGATAAACTGCGGTACATGCCATTACCAGCAGCGTGCTGGCCATGCCAGCTCCTGTTAATTTAAATATTTTTATTTTAACACAGAAATAATGGTAACAAACGGAAGAATGGCTATAATTGGATTATTTTATGAGTGCTCATAACCAGAGACGGACCGAGGAGAAAAATAACAGATTTTTTAATTTTGCCAACACAATATTGATTCAATGACATAAGATATAAAATGTTTAACATATTAAAACTGACGACTAAAAAAATGTGTTTTGGTAAACATAATACTTCCCCCCCATATACGTAAGTACGTCAATGGTTGCATCAAGTTGAGGTTTGCAAAAAATATAATAAGTTGTCGTATTTTTTTGTCTCAAAATATCAATAATTTATTTATTTAGCGTTTTACATGCTTTCATTAAAACATTCAATTTTAATTTTGTTTTTACCCTCTTAGAGTAAACCTATATGAAGGAAAGAAATGCTTATGTATGCAAAAACAGAAAAATTTGACTGTTTTTTTTTGAGTGTTACGGAAATAAAAAAATGCATTTTTAACGGGCTCTTGTATTCCCTAGAGCTACGCTGTATTATCAAAAAAGGTCTTATACCAAGAGGTCTTATACGAAGAGATAAAATAAATTTGACCTATTTCACAGTTGTTTTTTTAACTAGCCGTTTTAAAACTAAAGATATTTTCGTTTTTTTTGAGGTTTGGTACATATCTCTAGGGCTACCCTGTGTAGTGGAAGACATAAAATTATAACAAAATTTGACCTATATGACTGTTTTATAAACAAGCTAATTGAATTTTTTTTTGTAATTTTCAGAGGACTGTTTCATCATCCTAGGACTACCTTGTATAGTTGAAAAAATATTTTATACACACAAACAAAATAAATTTGACGTGTTTCACTTTTTTCTAAGCAAGCTAAATACTTTATATACGAAACATCTACATTTTACCTGATTTGTCATTTTTCGAAATATTACGTTTTTTTTTACAAACAATTTTTTCATGTCAGAACATGTACCCCAACTATTTTTGTTTTCAATTTCACTGTTATCGGTTTGTGCACTCTCAAAATATGAATTTTTAGATTTTCATACCGCTTAAAAATATCGCCACACCAAAAATCTAATCCCCGCAAAACACTCATCTGGCCTATTTTTAGGGCAAATTTGAAAAAAAAATCGATTTGACTGTTCTGAAATTATTTTGTTACAGGCATAATTTTTTTTCTAAGAATATGTCCGTCCCTGCGTATAAGACACATTTGCAAAAAAAGCAACGGCGTATGTACGAGAGGCCCAGAATTGTTTATCGAAACTAGCATAAATCCAGGATCTAAATTATACAATGAATTTATTAAAATGTTTCTATTTACAGAATGTTTTTGCCTAATTAATTTTAATTCGTTAAGTATCACATTATTGCATTGGTGTTATAATGCATACCTACTTTACCGCATTAGTGTGATAATTTTCAAGTCCTTAATTAAAATTAGAGCGATAAAGGGCACGGATGTAAATTAATTTTTATCTGTGGGGTTCTGTGATACGAATCCAGAGTTGTAGAAAAAATATGCTGCAACACGTCTGACAAAGGACCGCGCACAAATGTTATAGGATATGGCTTGCAGGCAACTTTTCTGAAAATATGTTGTAGTACTCGGCCTCGTTATCAAAATCTTTCTTAGACATAACTCGATCTTGGGTCTAGTTTTCTAATACAGGGTGTAAAGTATTGAATTTTGTATTTTTCCAAATTTTACTTTTGATTTTTTTAAAGACTTAATATGCGTTTAAAATAAGTCAGTTACCTAAATTATATCTGATTAGCAACTATTATACGTATTAGTAAAGATAAATTTATACGTGGTTAGCTATATTCCAGAATCTGGTCATTTCTGTTTCATTTGGACCTGTCCTAAAACTTTAAAATTCCAATTTTTACTAAAAGCTGGAATACGCTAAAACAGTGAGATTTCTCTGATTTTGTGTGTGTTTATTAAAATTAACTAAAAACTGAAGAACCTTATCGAACATTCTTGTGTATTAATCACATTACAGTGGTCATGAAATTCAAGTTTTGTAAGATAGGTACTTATTATTAATTTTTAGAAAAATTGACTGAAGCCACGTCCCATAAGAGTTGTACAGGGTTCTTTATTACCTAATATAATATTAAGGTTTTTCAAATCGATTGATTATGAAAAAACTTTATTACTTTCTTTTTAAGTTTTGAATTTTCGCAAAAATGCAAACAACTAATTGCATAAAAAACCTTATGGCAACAAATTTAATAAACTATTTTTAATAACCATTAACTAAACCGAACACTGGCTGGTAAAATAATACCTACATAAAATTGAACTCGGCAACGATACATACTGCAGGTATGGCGAGCTAGATAAAACTACCCGGCTTCTGATTTGCGATTAAGACGTCTTGGTAAAACGAGCTGATTATGACGTGTTTGGTCTGGAAGGGTTCTTTCCTTTTTAAAAAGAAGCGGACTCTGGATTTGAGGTGTCTTCTTGGGGGATAGCACAATGGGTCCAACGAGCCTAAGTGCTGCCCTTGCCGGGCTCCTACGTTATTATCTAACATCTAAACTATTAATTGAGGTGTTCAGGAAACATTTAGTTATGTTTCTATTAAAACGATTTTTTTAAAGCCAGTGGCTAATCAAAGATGTAATGCGTGTGTAAATGACAATAAAGTAAGTCTGGTCTGGTACAGTACATTCTTAGCAAGAACGGAATACCCATAAATAATGTTATAGATCTACCGATAATTTTTAGAAAATACTGAAAGCATCAGGGATATAAGTCTACAAAAAAGAACACTGCAGTATGCGTATTGCCAAATACACTGTGACTGAAATGTGATTATAAGAATATCTAACAGTATGATCTGATTCCACCACAAAATAGGATGAATGGGGAGGATTATCTTAAATAGTATATCCCAAAATGGTTGGCTAAGAAAAAGCGGAGAAATATACTGACCAGCGAATAATACAGTATTACATTAAGACATCATGGTTCTTGTTGTTTAGATCTTGTCAAACTAAAATTCCTTTCCGTTGTTTCGCCTGCGACTGAACAAAGCAGCTTTATGGATCTTCACTGCTCGAGATCAAAACACTAAATCAGCTCCGACAAGGTTTTTGGTGTTTTTATCCGACCTGTAATCACCGAATGTGACTCACTAGAATGACTGGGTTCCACGCTTGTTGATATAGGACGAAGCCCGCGTCTCTATTGAAATGTTTAGGGTGTGCGATGGTTTCACTTAAACTTTATAATATTCCTTTTAAAATATCCCGAGACTGATGCAAGAACCTTGTTATCTTTTACATTAATTGTGTGTCCTGTTGAATGCTTTTATTCACTGACAGCGGACTGAACAATATGTATACACTTTAACGCAGAAACAACATTTTTTAAGCTCCTTCTGATTGCAAGGAATTTACATCTTTCACCAACCATAAGCATTGCTCAATTTTTGTGCGTATTAAAGATTGTCCGAATGTTAGATCTCCGCAGCATTCTTGTAATTTTATTTGTGATACCCCATATAAAAAGTAAAACTGCATTACTTGATGGTTGAGTATCCAATATTTGTTAAGGTCTGGGCTAGTTTGATTTCGTGCAGTGAAGAGGCCTGGAGATGATTCGTGCAATCGTGGGCGGGATGTCGGGGATGTAATTTAAAAAAAAAAAATGTAATTTAAAAAAAAATTGACACGGTCTAAATAAAAAAACCATGACTTCTAAATTGACTTCAGCTGTGAAAGCTTTCGTACTATGTTTTACTGATAAGAGAGAGAGCCCGCTTCTTTCAAATTTCTTATATCAATCTTCCCTATTTATTATAAAAAGAAAATTAGATTAAAGCTTTAAAAAGCAACCACAGAAAATATAGCTAGCTGTATTTTTTGTGGTTAATATATATAGACCACAGCTACTTTCTAATGGAACACCATGTCTAATTTTGAATATTGTATTCTGTATTTTAAAGACGACCTTATTGCTAAATTAGTTTGTTTTGTAAATATTGACGTTTAAAACTTGAAATAGTTAAGAATCGAAAGATTGGATATTAATCATAATCAACTTTACTTCCAACTAACTTAGAAGTTCATTACACGGAACCATAAAATAGCATACTAAAATTAAATTGTCAAAAAAACGCAACCATTGAAATAGATTTGTAGCAATCAACAGTCGCATAAATTAAAAAACACAATATACAGTAGTTATTTACACATGTTAGACTTAATTATTGTTTTCAAAGAAACATCTTTAGTAGTTTTTTAAATTTTGGCATGGATTTTATTATTTTTCGAGGCAGTTCATTATTCACTTTAATTCCAATGAAGTAAAGATTTTTTGCCAAAATTACTTTTTACCGCCAACATCGATAAAATTCTAGTAATTGTAGTTTTAATAAAATTTATTTTAGTTACATATTATTATTTATAGAACGTATTAGAGTACACACTTTTAATATCTAGATAATTATTAGGTTTGTATAAATTTATGGTAGGTTCAAAAAACGACATCTTATGAACGCATTTGATTATTTTACTTTGTAAGCTGAGTGGCTTAAATGATGTCAGGTTGCCACATCCTCATATGGAAGTAAAATATTATAATTTAGACTATAATGTGTGCAGAGCAAAACATATATTATATATTTATTTTAAAATATTTTATATATATTTTTAAATATTTTAATGAAATTTAATGCCTAAATTTTTACATTATTTCTATTATCGGTCGTATATTTCACCCTAAAGCTTTAATTTGTTATTTTCCAGTCAAGACTTTCGTCTATATATAACCCTAAAATTGTAGTGCATTCTGAATATTTAATAATATTTCCATGAGGACCATAAATCTAGGGTAATGTAATTTTTAAATTAAGAGTAAAGTTGTCCTGTTATACGAATATTGTAAAGACTCCTCAATAAAATCATACGATTTGCCGTGTCAAATGATTAGCATACATTGAGGGATAAAAACTACGAAAACCATAAAATCCGAAGAAAAAGTAAGATTTATAGTTCTTAAAAAGTAGTTTAATTTAAATTTAGTATTTGTTATAAAATTTCAGTCATTATAGGTAAAACATACACTGGTCGGTAATTACTACAATTTTTTCGTTCGCTAGTTCTAAAGTTTTCTGTACCAATTTTTAAGGTTAACTTTATTTAGCCGATTTTGTTTTTAAGTTTTGTCTATTAGTATTATCCCTCTCAACCTATCTACGCGTTTTGGGATAGTAACCGCTATCTCTTACTATGTAATACAAATCTAACTATAAATAAGTAGCAAGCATCCCCCGAGAGTTATGTGACCGAATCACACAAAATAAACTTTTACACCCATAGGGGATGCATTTTGAAATGCTGAGACACGTGTTTAATTCTCTGTTTAATTTTTTCTCGTACAAACTTTTATCCCCTATTTTACACCCTTAGTGTTTTATTATTTTTTAATTTATTTTAAGAGGGTTTGTGCTATATTTCAAGTCAACAGACAAAGAATAATTTTTACCCGTACAAACTTTAACATCCCCTATTTTACATCTCTAGGATATGAATTTTGATAAATGCTAGTATTTAATTATTTTAGCTGAATAGTATTTGTGCTAAATTTCAAGTCAACAAACAAAGAATGAATTATTCTTTCCCCGTACAAAACTTTCATCCCTTATTTTACAACCTTAGGAAATGAATTTTGGAAGGGGTCGGGTGTTTGATACCTTGACTTTATAATTTAAGGACTTCATGATAGGTTTGGGCAACAGGAAGTTAAAAAAAATAGCATACAACTTTATTTATGAAAAAAATGCATGCAGCTATTTTGTGTCCGTATGAAACCGGATGTCTTGATGGGTACAAACACAAGTTTATCAGGTCGCAATTACAAAGGACCCGAAGGTAGATTGACAAGGGTTGGTAAAACTTTGATCTAGTTACCGGATTTCAGCTCACTATTATTAGCACTAATGTTCGTTGGTAGTAATGTAAAAGGTTTTAAACCAGTAGTTTAATAAACATAAAACCGTATTCTACGGTTGGTATTAAATATAAAATAGAGTTTTAAACCAAGTATTATGCTTATAAATTTACTGCTGTATGTGGACAGCAGATAACATCTTGTACCCTTTTTAACTCACATTCCACATTGGAACGAGTTATTTAGAATTACCTATAACCAAGGTATTTCTAAATGCGTAAGGGCTGGAGTGAAAACTAAGATCGTATACAAAAGCGAATATAGGAAGGCCGCAAAAAATACGACATTGTTGCGAAGTTTTTTACGCCGCTGATAACGTATTACAACCAGAAGATAGTGATGATGAAAAGCATATGCAAGAGGGAGGAAAGCGACACTAATAAAGAAGAAATTGAAGATATTTCCGAGGATATTTCTATTAGTCAATTGTTGCTATATATATATATATATATATATATATATATATATATATATATATATATATATATATATATATATATATATATATATATATATATATATATATATATATATATATATATATATATATATATATATATATATATATATATATATATATATATATATATATATATATATATATATATATATATATATATATATATATATATATATATATATATATAAAGTATAAAAGCGGTTATAACAGTATTATATCACGATATAAAAACCAAATTTACAAAATACTATATTTTAGCATCTCTACTCATTGGAACTGTCAGTTCAACGAGGGTGGACGCTTATTAATTAAAGAAATTTTAAATGCATAAGTAATATATTTTTGATTGTTATTAATTAACAGTTTCAAAACCCCGTTTTCATATCTAATTGAAGGTTGGTTAAATAATTTGTGTATTTAGGATAATGACCTTTTTTATGTTATTGCGATACTTGTGAAAGATTATTTGTACTAAAAAAAATATATATCTAAAATCTTGGTACAAACATGGCAGATTGATTTGAGTCCCATAGAAATAGAAATAACCCGTACTGGCAGGGTCAATTTTGAATGCCTTGTTTGACAGTTTTTGTCCCCTATGAGTACACGAAAAAAAAGTATCTTAATTTTTGTATTTAATTACTTAAGTACTGTAGGATTGTCTATGCTATATTTCCTATAATTTTCACCAACACGGCAATGCTACAGATGACAATAATCAAAATTTCTCGCTGTTCAAACCTTCTTCTCTTCTCAAGGAAAATGCCATTTATTGCAAACAAAGCAAGCGGACGGACACACTTTTTTATTTCTTTGCTATAAGATACAACTTCTACTGTGCTACCTTAAAATAAAGTTAAGACACTTTGTTAATTTTCCTCATAAAAATGTCTTATCTGAAAAATATCGAAATGAAAATTAAAGATAGTATGATATGTTACAGCTGTTCTGCCTCCCTTTTTTTAAGGCAACTTCTCAAAATTCTGGCATAGTTCTTGTGCATTAATATCTTGTGCATACTGGATACGGGAGTATCCAGTATTAATAATTTTTTACAGTCCACAATCTCTGGATTCGCAGCCCATTATCAAAAGCCATTGAAAAAAACACAACACGTTCAAAATCTAATCATATTAAAATCGGAATAACTTAAATTGAAAAGAAAGATTATTCTATATTTTTCAAAGAAATTTATACCCTTAATTGATTTAATTTTTGCTTAAATTCTTTAAAATCCTATTTAGATCCATTTCTGTACCTTCTTCCGTTGCACCAGACACATTATTTTTACTTCTAGAAACTTGATTAATCTCACCTGTCCCTCTATTCATCCTATTGAAACAACAAACCAACTGCTGTTGAAAAAACCGACGGCCTTAAGAGAATGTTATCTTTTATTCAATGGAAATTGCAAATTTCAATAATATCCGTTGTACAGGTTAAGGAAATTGCAAAATTTAATGATAATTAGTAATTACTTAGAAGTTAAAAATTAAAATCACTATGAGCTTCTGGTAATAACACACAATGTTACATAAATTTAAAGCAAAATTACACAGTACGTATTATGTTCTCACAAAAAAAAAACAATAATCACTTCATTTTCCACTAGATTGCGAGAAACTTAAGTACCTAAAAATCTGCCAGCCATTAAAGCCGAAAGGTTTAAAACTAACTGGTGTTGGAGGCCGCAGTCCAGCGACAAAACCGCGTTGAACGAAGAAAGGAAAACGCTAATAAACTGATGAGAAAAAGAGGAATGAAGAGAACACACACATGGATAATGTTAAAAGCCGGGCACTCATCATCTGCCGATGCATGGTTATCAGGGAGTTTTCGAGATGTTGCGATTTAACATATACAAGAACCACTTTGCATTTTTTTATTATTTTAAAGTAATAATATGTTTTGACGGTTGAGTCAGATATTCAGCTAGGTGAGTCTTGTAATATTTCCTTTATTTAATTAACTAACGCTTTAATGATCGTTCGTTAAACCAAAAACCCGAAAAATGTTGGAGTGGGTGCGCCTCCGCTTGCACTTATGTTCGTTTTTGCCAAAACAGTTTCCAGATGTTATAATCGAAATTTTCAAGTACTCAGTCTATTCAGTCTTTATCTCTGTACAGTGGAAGATGCCTTATGCAGTCGATAGCGAAACGTCGGAATTGTTTCGTTTAATCTACATTTTATAGATAATTCCCCTTCTAAAGCGTTCTCAAAATATTGAATAGTGCTATATTTGCTAGTTATTTTCGCAGCAATCGAAATGAGATCGAGAGCATTAAATTCGCCTGGATTCTGATCAAGTTTTTTTATAAATATCGAAGTAAGTTTTTTAAATTTTTTACTCTATGGAAAAAAATAAAACTTTAACTTAAAATGTACCGAAAAAATATATAGCACTTGTTTTAGTAATTTTACAAGTTAAGTTGAAACTCTACGTGCGCTGTCATTAGTTAATTGCAAGTTTAGTCTTCAGGTTTGACTTAAACTGAAGCTGTTAAAACTGCCCTGATTCATTAATATTTAAATTCAAATATCTGTAAATTTTGGTTTCAATTTTTATGGTAAATAGAACTTAATATTAAAAAAAAACTCCATAAACTTTATGATAAATAAAAGAAAAGGACTAAAACAATCCTATTTAGTCGCTTCACTCAATTTTTTAAAATTTTGAGATCGTGCTGGTATTGCTAATATCTGCTAGCTGTTAAGCTAGCCACTGTAGTCACTAATTCGTTACCTGAAAATATAGTAGAACATAATGAATGTAATCAGTCTTCTTGTTCTAATGGGGCAACATTATCTATTCAGAGTCACATGAAAAACTAATCTATATCTACATCAAATATATTGTCGGAACGCCACACCGACATCTAGAATAAAATGATCATAAGCCAAGAGTCTAATGGTCACTTTACGACAAACCATAAGATATAAAAAATATATCTAGGTATGGTACCAGTGTATAGGGAAACATCAGAAATTTGGTAAAAATGATTAATGGTGTATGTACCTGAATTGGCCTCTTTTTTAATCTCCAAAATCCAGTATTAAAACGTGGGTAAAAACAAATACTGAAGAACATTGGGATTTGGTAAAGTTGGAGGAAATGTTTTTTTTTATATATATGAGAACCTGTTGATCTCATCAATATAGAAAGTGTAGCTCCTAGAGGCAAGCCTATGGTGATGCAGATGATGATACTGACATTTAGATTTAAATTTCTATGCTTAAGGAAACGTAACATTTTTGAACAAGAAGAAATTTAATTTGAACTTTTTATTTTCATAATAAATAACTACCAAAGCCTTGTCGACAGTGGGGAGCACGACTACTTAAATAAACATTTTCTGGCGACATTAATCTGTTTAGGACTTGCTACAATTGTTAGATCACTTGAAAATATATAAAACAACACGCTATACATTTACCATGAAGGAACCTGAAGGTTTAAAATATTTATGTAAATTTGTAGTTGGTAATTATCATTTACAATGCTAGAGTTAGAAAATTGGTATATTCGCCTTTACTCAGAAATTCCATCGTACAAGATTCCACTACGTATATAGACAACACAATTTACATGTATATGCATATAATGAATTAGTAATAATTTTATACACATCCTTGATTTTTCTACAAAATTTCATGTCAATTGGATAGGTAGTTTTATGGTATTGCTAAACAACTTATTAGGCGGCTATTTTGTTATACTACTCTTCCCCTCGAATTGTTTGTATAAACATGTTGGTGGGATCACAAAGGAAGGGATCTTTGAGTTTTTGCATTCCACAACGACCGGAAGCCATATTTTTTCGAGTTTAATAGAAAAATGACATTTTTTAAACATATTATGTATATGGCCCGATAGGAACAGAAAACAAACAATTGAAAATGATTGAGTTGAAAAAAATTGATGAAAAACTACGGTGGTTTAAGATCTCTATATCTATACATATTCTACAAAAGAACAATAATCACATGACATAAAAATTTTCGAATTTTCTTGATAATTTTAGTTGTATTTAATGCATTTTGATAAAAACTTATAAAAATATACATCTAGTGGTCATTAACAGGCATTCCCCATCTTAGGTCTTTATATCTAATAGACCCGTTAAATACAACAATTTAATTTGAAAATTGAATTTTTATTTTTTTTTAAATAATTCTATTTAGTTTTTTAATTTTTGTAAAAAGAAAATAAAAAAAGTTACAAAAGCTAATTTTCAAATAAACAATGGAATTAATATTCATATAATTCTATTTTTAAATTAAATAAATTTTATTCCATATTTACACAACTAATATTGATTATCTTCTTTCAAAAATATTATTGATTAAAATTATTTTTTGTTTAAATATAAACTTGTGTAACTATTTAATAATTATAACAATATAATAGTAATAATCACCATCATCTTTATTTAGCATAAAGCCCATTGCAAAATTATAATAAAAAATAATTAACATATATATGTACATAAATATAATGGCTATATCTGAAAAGACGAAGTTCATTCCTTAGCTACACGAATGTAACCAAAAAATGGTCTTCCACTCGGTTTTCCGTTTGAGTATAATCGCTTTTCTTCTCTAGGTTTTTTAATTTTTTTTAATAATTTATTTTTTTTTTAATTAAGGAATTACTTAATTAATTTTTTATTATATAATTTAATTTGTTTTTAAATAATTTTTAGTGCCATTTTAAAGATAGTAAAAAATCCTACATTAAAAAAAATAGAATACGCAATTTGGCCGATTTGCACAGAATTTGGCCGTCTTACTACACACAAAAACTTAAAATTTAGTATTCTTATTATAGTGACCCCAAAAAGTACCTTTAACAAATTTTTAAAAAATTTCAATACACACAGCTAAAATTATGAAGAAAACTCGAAAATTCTTTATGTCGTGTGGTTTTTATTGATCTGTAGGTGAATTTTGTCGGAAAATAAAAAACGAAGAAATCATCAGTTTTTCCTTTGTTCCTGTCGGACCAATATTTCGTTGACAAAGTAAGAATGTTAAAAATGCCATCTTTCATAAATGTAAAAAACTATGGCTTGCAGGATTAGTGCAAAACGCGGGAATCCCTTCCTTTGTGATCCCACTCACATATTTATTCAAAAAAATCCGAGGGAAGAGCAATGCATTTTTCGATAGTTTCTTCTGATATTTCGCCAAAATTTGAAGTCAATCGGATATGTAATTTTTGAGCTACGCCGTGTTCAGACAGAACGACAGACAGACGGAAATGAGAGAACATATGTCCAAACATCTCAGAAGGTGATTCCCTCCCACGAGGGAAGTAAATAAATTATAAACTGTTTACAGATAAAGTTGAAGACCTAAAGATTGGATTTAATTAAAAAATAATCCCAAGACATCAACACTTTTTTATATTAAAATGTAATATTTTAAATGCAAGAACAATGTAAACGATTTCAACTCGCATTTCGATAATTTTTTAGAATATTATTGTTAAATTGTATTGTAAAGCTTAAACTAGTAACAAAAATATTAAGGCATAAAATAAGGTAAATAATTTCTAATCTAGACAATGCGAAAACTAATCGTTATCAGTGTGTTCTCAGTTTGGATTTGTAGATGGTATTCGTTGAATGAATGTCGCGTGGTGCCAGATGACCAATCGTTTCTTATCTCCGAGGTATTTTTAATTCGGGTTGAACCGTCGGAGTTCGAATCAATTAATTAGTTTTCCAATCGTAATTTGATACGGTGCGTAAATAACAGATAAAGTGTCAAGGCACTCGCATTTAAATGTTCTTCGTAAACCAGGGCGAAGATTTTTCCTATATACTGATGTAATTGTAATTTCTAAACTCTCAGTATCATAAATTACTTAAAAAACAGAGTATTTCTAACGGTTCCAGGTACCTTAGAAACAGTTTAAATAGAATCGCTTAATTATTATTGCTAATTTACTACTTTATTGTTACTCTAGTTACTATTGTTAATCTGCCTACAGCATATTTTGCCACACAACTGCAGCCTCCTTTCCTATTCTGTTTAGTTTAATCGCAACATCTCGACCACTTATACAGTGCAATCAATCTATCTTGATTGTATTTTAAACTTTAATAACTTTTTTACTTTTTAACTTATCGGAATGGAGCAAAAATCAAGGGGTTACATAAAAAGTTTTGTTATTAGAAAAACAAAAACCTATCGATTTTACAAGATATCACTATTTTAATGGGACATCCTGTATATTATATGTTTATAAAATGGGCTTCTTCTTGCTGATTATAAATATACCAAGTTTGATACATTTTTCTTTAAAAATACCCGAAAAAATTGAGATAAAACCCTGCCATATTCCCATCGACTCTATGTACCGCCTCTTATGGCAAAGTTTTTCTTAAATTTACTCGGAAGAAAAGGCCCATTTTATGAACATATAATATACGGGATGTCGAGACATATTAATCGCACTGTACGTACATCCTCCCTGTAAATACTATTCAGGCTAGGCCATCAATTACTCTCTGAAAAAAATATTTCGGAAACCCTCTTAAGTGTAGTAATTAAGTATGACGGCCTAACTTAAATTCTGGATATTCCATTTTAAAAATGAAACTTCTGTATGAAACGTTTCTTGGCGTACCCTGTATATCACCAAAAATGTTTAAAATGCACCGCATATACCCTTCAAGTAAGGTGATTTTATTACAATTCAGTACACAAATAGTAAATTTTCTTAAAAAATATAAAATGTCAAAGGTGTTTTAGAATTACTTTGAAGACACATAACTCAAAAATCAAGCATGAGCAAAAAACTGAAAGGGTACACGGCTCCACACACTTTTAAATAAGTATTCTTGTTCTTTTTTAAAATATTATGTATATAAAATTTCTGTGCCAAAAATTAAACGTGTCCAGTTTTATTCAAATATGACTATAGTGTAGACAATACCTTGGCAAAAAACAAACCAAAATCGCTGAGAGGTCCGGATTGTAATAATTAAAGTATTATGTAATTTATAAAATTTTGTATTTGTTGTAGATAAAAATGAATTACAATAATATTACATAATTAATTAAATACATATTTTGAAAAATTTACTGTCTGTCTTTATTTCTCCCGAGAAGTGTTAGTAATATTGCGTTATAATTTTACGACTTATACATATCAAACAGTATTATGTGGCGTCCGTGGAAAAACATTGATGGTGCTTCCTCTAATGTTCCGGTGAAGGAAATGCATTTATCTGTCGATGCTAAGAAAATTGTAAAAATTGTATATAGTTCTTTACTTAACAGAAAATTTAATGCTAGTGCTGCTGAGAGTAAAACATCTGAGACCTCTGACTACAGTGAAAAGAATCGTGTCAAATCCCTTCTCATGAGGAAAGAAGGGTAAATATTTCGACGAAAGCGACAAGGACTTAATAAGGCGAAAAGTCTATACAACCTACGAAGAGCAAAGTGTACCTTCATTAGCAAAGCAGAGCAACGGCTCACTAACGAAAAACCCAAATAAGCTGTAGCATCACTGGCCTTTGGAGAGTTTGGTCTAAAATGGGTTTTAGATACATCATAATTGGCAAAAAGCAAGTACTTATGGAATCCCAGCGATTACAAAGATGACGTCTTGATTATACAACATAGATAAGAGAATACCGTTCTGAAAATCGTCCAATAATTGAGCTCGATGACGCATGATTTTATATGAATATGAATATATACGAGAACCATTACTTATTTTCCTTAGAACCTCAAATCTGCATTAAATACATAAATATTTAAAGCCTAGAAAATTGTAACTGAGAAATCGTCTATACATGTTACTGGTGAGCTTATCAACAGGCTGTAAGTTTTAAACTATTTTTTGTGCAGAAACTGTAAAATAATATGGTTATCAAATACGGATAATTTTAAGTAAAACATATCCAACCAAAAAAAGATACTCACTTAATTGGCCATCAGTCACTTATTGGAAAAAGTGATAAGATATTATATAATTTAATTTTAAAATAGGTTTTTCATTTTGCCTAAGTAAAACATATCCAACCAAAAAAAGGTACTCACTTAATTGGCCAGCAGTCAGTTATTGGAAAAAGTGAAACAAATTAGCTAATTTAATTTTAAAGTATGTTTTTCATTTTGCCTATCATAACATTAAATAGAAAAGAGCATTTTAAACATGAAGTAGATTTGCATCAAAATGAAAATAGAGATCTAAAATTTAGGTTATTCTACCATATTTATAATCTACAAACAGCATAATATAACAAAAATACGCGTATTTGGAAAATCTTGCCCTACTGGGAGAAAATCATTGAGTTTCTTTATAGATAGAGGCCTTTTAATTCCAAAAGAAATCGAACTGTTAAGGAAAAAATGTTAAACATTTTAATTTGATGTCGAATAATGCTATGGTAATTACTGTGGTTCCGCTTCCGACTATTTATATAAAAAAAATACAAACCATGATTATAATAGCTGGAATCGGTTGATAATTCTACCGGAAGCCATTATGTGGCTAATAACATACAGGAGTAACTTAATTTCCCGTTGGATGAAGCCATGTATAAATTAATTAATAAATACCAACAGTTATGATGTAAAACAAAAAAAATATGCCTTACTCTTTTTATAAAATCTTACTCTATTACTGGAGGTTAAACAAAGTATAACCGCTTCTTAAGTTTGAAAATAATGTTGGTAACTCGTAAATAATTAAATTCATACTCCCATAATAATTATTAATTAACATTAATTATTAATAATAAACTTTAAGAACCGATCAACCTAACATCAGTAACATATGTGTGTTATTTAATAGTAAATTTGAATTTAAACTTTTTTTGGAAAGACATTTATTAGTGGAACACCTTACTTTAATTACTCTAAACTATTGCTAATATTTCGAAACGAATATTGATGAAAACAGTAGCTAAGATTATTCCTGCATTTATACAATGATAGCATTGTATTTTGTCCTGCTTTTAAAACTGTTTTTTCTTCTAGAACCTTCATTCATAAAACACTTGTAGGGAGGGTTCATAGTCAGGTTTCTGTGTGTTTTATTAATCAGTATTAACTTTTAAATGGCAAAGATATTTGACACGCATATATTTTTAAATGGGACGTTGTGTATACAGTGTGTCCCAGATTCCCTTCTCTATACAGGGATCTCGGCTCCTATTATACCTACAACAAAGGTTAAATGGGGAAAGTTTTAGAGGAAACTTATTGCATTCGATATCCGGCTTCAGATTTACGATCGATCAATTGTTTTTGGAAATATCGGGGAAAAAAATGGCGGATTTCGTTTTTGGCCAGTATATCCAGAACGGTAAATTTGACAGCTGCCAAAATGTGACATTATTCGGACACATTTTTAAGACAAATAAGATGGCGTATACGACACGTCTTCATTGTTTTTTGTTAACCCGCAACCCGCCTGAACTTTCATTTTTCTTATGGCCGCCATATTGGATTTTTCGATTTTTGGAAAGAGCCTAAAATTTCCAGTCTAGTGATATTTCACAAGTGTATTAAAGATTTTAGTATCATCGAAATATTACACTTCGCAAAGTTAGGTTTCAGTTTTTTCTAAGAAGGCCATGATTTAAAGTAATCTTAGCTCTCAATGCTTTTCTAAGGAGGCCATGATTTATCTGTAACAAAATTGGATTTTGACTTTGACGTTAAGTTAAATAGTTGAAAGCATCAAAGCTGTGTTTTAATAAATAGTAGATACGCTTTTATCCCAATAATATCATAAATCAGACACATAAATTGTCAAAACCTATAGAAAATGGCCGGCATTCCGTATTACGTTACCTCAGCAAGGTATTTGGAGATGTACCCCGAACGACGGCAGCCTCATAAAACCCAATTCAGGAAAATCGTAGTAAATAATAGTACAAGGACTTAAGAAAACTGATTTTCCAAGACGACTACAGTTCTGTGAGTGATATACTAGGAGATGTAATGTGGTCCGATGAGAGCAGGTTCACGAATTGTGGAGTCATTAATAGGCACAACCGTCATCATTGGGCTGTGCAAAATCCTCACGAAGTGGCAGAGAGAAGTCTACAGATCAGATTTGGAAGTAACGTTTGGTGTGGGATCATTGGTAAGTTAATCTAACCAATCTCTTTTAAATAGGCACCAAATGATGGTCAAATAATATTTTTTTTTTCGTTTAGTTCTTTAATGATACTAAAAGAGTATAATCTAATAAAAAAAAAGTAAAACGTTCTACTCTAGTCAGTCAACTTACTTTTTTGATATTGTATTACATTTTTATTCAACCATTTTGTATTGTAGTTTCGAAGAACCTATAAAAATAGAATTGGGTTGTATAAATTTATTAACACTTTATCTAAATTATCTGCAGATTTAGCTAATTCTCTAAAATTAAATTATTTTGATTGCCTAAATTTAATGATTTATTATTACCCGGGAAGCCTAGTTCTTGCGTTATGAAAAAAATACCATATTAATCAAATGTCGAATTATTTTTCGATTTTCATTATGATTTATACAAAGGCGTTCAGCTGTATTTCCGAATAATTTAAATTTTAAAGCGCAACGGGTTTGTTCTTTTGATATTTTATGTTTTATTAAGGTACGGTGTACTTCTTTAAGATTATTATATCACTGAAATAAATTGATTTAGTATTTCCGAAATTAATATGCAATATGTTTTTCTTTTTCATAATAAAGATGAATAGGTTTCAACTGTATACAAGCTCATTCATTACGGGATGTTTCGATAATTATTTTTGGAAAGAAAATATCTACTTTTTAATAAAGATAATTTTCCTTTTATAATTTATAGTTTCTAGTACCACCCGGCCGACCCTGCCGCCCTTGACTGTTGGGCACCTATTTATAAATTATTAATCATTTCAGGAAATCGACTTAATGGACCATTTTTGTTTGACTACAACCTAAACGGGCAGAGGTACCTAGAGCTTTTGCGAAACCAGGTTGTACCAGCCTTACGAGCTATTCTAACGGAAGATGAATTAAGAAGAACTTGGTTTCAACAAGACGGATGTCCGGCTCACAATACCATTTAAGTCAGGAACTTCTTAAGAAAGCAGTTTGACGAAAGAATAATTTCTTTAAATGGTCCAATATCTTGGCCTCCCAGATCCCCTGACCTGTCGCCCTTGGATTTCTACCTCTGGGGTCACAAGAAGAATGAAATCTATGAATTTGATCCCCCGTGACCATAGAAATCCTGAGGAAAAGAGTTCTGGACACATTTAGAAATATTAACCGAAATACACTTACCAGGGTTGTACGAAAAACAGTCACCAATTGTCAAAAATGTCTCGATGCAAATGGACGTCATTTTGCAGATTTGTAAATTAATGTTACCCACTTACAAAGTAGTTAAAGCTCATTTAGATTTTTTAAGTCGTTATTTATGCTCATGTTGTATTGAAAATTCAATGCGTTCAATACAGTACTTACTTATTAATGTAATCTTGTGACAAATAAATCATGGCCTCCTTTAAAAACATTGAAACCTAATTTACGAAGCGTGATATTTTGATGACACTAAAATCTTTAATGCACTTGTGAGATATCACTAGACTGGAAAGTTGAGGCGGGTTGCGGGTTAACAAAAAACAATGAAGACGTGTCGTATACGCCAACTTATTTGTCTTAAAAATGTGTCCCAATAATATCACATTTTGACAGCTGTCAATTTACCGTTCTCGATATACTGGCGAAAAACGAAATCCGCCATTTTCGGTTTTTCGTCGATACTTCCCAAACTTATTGATCGATCGTAAATCTGAAGCCAGATATCGAATGCAATAAGTTTCCTCTAAAACTTTCCCCATTTAACCTTTGCTGTAGGTATAATAGGAGCCGAGATCTCTATATAGGGAAGCGAATCTGGGACACACTATATATATATATATATATATATATATATATATATACATATATATATGTATATATATATATATATATATATATATATATATATATATATCGAAAGTAGGAAAAAATGAAGACGGCAAGAACTAGTATATAGTAGAAAAATAACGCTAACGGAATGAAATTTGGTTAACTATAGACACCTGTTTCTGACTCGAGGTCTTCATCAGTACACTCAACTAGACTATATGCCGCTCCGCGGTAAAAGAGTATCAAGTCCGGCGAAGATTTCGGATTCTATTGGCAACCACAAATGTCGGTTTTGCTCCTGTTAGTGACTTTGGTGTGGTTTTTTTTGTTAAGTTTTGAAATTTAATATAAAGAGAGTATTGTACTAAAGGCATGAATTTTTTTCATCTGCTTACGATAGTTGCTCGTTGTCATCGAAATTATTTTATTTTATTTTAATTTTTTTTAAGGGAGAACTGCACTTAAAAATGAAAAATCAGCGGCAAGGTCTAATCAAAGTTTACAGAATTAAATATTTAATTCTGTAAACTTTGGTCTAGACAAGTTCAAAGTAAGATAAAAAGGTGACTAAGTATTTCCTGCACGTCCGACCTTAAAAAAATGTGTTATAGGCAATTTAAATTACATTTCAGTTAAAAATGAGTTCAAAAGGGTTCACGCGCTACAGAAATACAAACACACGAGTATGATCTAACATTTCAAATGTTGCAGTTATGTTGACGAAGGATTAATGCATGGCGGTATAGAGCCATTTTTTGCAAAAAAAAATGATATGCGACGGTATTTGCGTCAAAAAATGATCGAAAATGGACAAATCTACTACTGTTTGATCATTCTAGTTTTGATTTTTTCATAAAAATTCGAATGTAGCAATCACATCGAAAAAATTCGAATGTAGCAATCACATTGAAGCTAATAAATATCGCTACATATTCCCCATAATATTGCAGCGGCGGAAGGCTTGCAAATGATCCATAATATTGCATGCAGTTTCCCCTTAAAGGGCGGCCCAGCAAAATTATTTTGCCCAGGGTCCCGCAAAATCTCGCGCCTGGTTTTAAAAACTGCAGAGACCAATAAAAATGTGAAGTTAACAGTGTTATATGAAAAAATTATTAACACATGAACATCCTCCCATCCCAAAAGACTGAGGAATGTTAATATGCAATAAGTTATAATGACGCACACTTTGAAATTTAAAGGGATGCATGCGGTTAACCGGAAGTGGCATACTCCAAATGGAAATCATAATGCTTTTGAAAAAAATGGTCTTGAACTGAAAATGACACTCGTGTTTTAAATAAAAATCTCATTATTAATCAATCTCAAAGTCGTGAATCTGATTTTTAACTTACTAAGAAATAAAAAAATAATAACAGTAATTTTCATATCTCGGAAGGCAAAAAAATAGTAACATGTACCCCTATAATCATTGTGGTCATCCCGGTTTAATGTACATTTATATATCTCAGAATGCATAACATCGCAAGTTGCCCATACTGAAGATATTAGAACGCTAATAGACTAAACAATATATTTTTTATATACGAACCGTAATAATCTAGGTAATAACGTTTCAAGAGTAATATTAAGAAATAATTCACAAGGATTTTTCCAACACAGTTTAAATTTATATCACGATATTATTGAAATAATTGTATACTTTTATTAATAACTATTAAATAACAAAGGATCGTTTTAATTCTGCAATATACTTTCCATAATACGTAATTTCGAAATAATAGGGAAATTTCGAAATAATAGTGCGCCTTTGTTTGGCTGGTAAATTTTAGATTTATGGCAAAAAAAATAGTGGCCTAATAAAATGTTCAAAATAAATGAAAAAAATAATAAATGACATATAGAATTTGTCATGAAAAATAATTAAAAACAGAATTAAAAAATCAGTAAATTTCCTTTACCCGGAACTACCCTCGTTAAGAATGTTTTCGTTTATTGGGAATGAGTGTGGCTCAATGTATTTCAGTACATAGATATTTACGAGGTCATTTAGTTACACATATATATTGTCGTTTTTTTAGGGAGCCATTTTGTTCCATCATATTGAATTCCTACCGATATTTTACCGCTACACTTGATTTTTGGGCATAATTTAAAATAAATTCAACAAGTAGTTTTTACATTGACACACACCGCCACTTTGTTACGTCATGTTGAATTCGTACTAGTTTATCCCTATATCACATTTGTCAGTCAATTGAATAAGATTTTTCACGTTGATTTAGATAAAAAATATTTGGCCGCTATTTTGTTCCGCCATCTTGAATTTGTACCACACTTCGGCTAGGCCGCCATCTCATTCCGACATATTGAATTTTTACCAAAATATTACCATGTCATCCCCAAATGACCTTTAATTTTTTAGTAAAATTTGAAGTCACTCTGCTGAGTAGCTTTTAAGCTATGCCGCGAACTGACAGACCGACGGAATTGATAAAAAGATTTTTTGGCATCTAAGGAAGCTAAAGTTGATTTTTTTCACGATTACAAAATATTTTATTTCACCGCCATCTTTAATTAGCATCATATCACAGTTTTACTACCATTATTTATGGCACATAGTTTGAAATCAGTTCATTAAGTAGTTTTTTCATTGTGAATTTTAAAATAATAATACAGACAGACCGACGAAATTGAGACAGACATGTTTTTCACCATCTAGGGACCCCGAAACGTAAAGATGTGAAAAAATCTTGGAAGGTGATTTTTTCACGATTATAGTACTTCCCCTTTACTAGGAAAATATAGTTATGGCTGAATTTTTAAATATTTTATTAAGCCGCCATTTTGTTCCCTCATCTTGGATTCGTACCAAAATTTTACCAGTTGATTCCTACATAATACTTGATTTCTGTGCAAAAATTGACATAGATTGAATAAGAAGTTTCTTAGCAATAATTTCTTTAACATTTCACTAGGCCGCCATTTAGATTTGCCATATTGGATTTTTATCAAAATGTTACCATCTGGCCCTTAATTTTTGCCCAAAATTTGAAGTCAATCGCGAACAGAAAGTCCGACAGGCAGACAGACGGAATTGAGAAAATATGTTTTTCGGCATCTAGGCCCCCTGAAACGTAACGATCTGAAATAATCTAAGAGGGTGATTTTTTCACGGTTCCAATACTTCCCTTTTACGAGGGAAGTAAAAATCTATGCGAAAAGAAGTCAATCAATATGAAATGTTTTTAAAGGCCGCAATGTAGTTCAAACAATCTGTATATGGATTTCCAAATAACTATAGAACAAGAGATATTCGTTATCTGTCTGCTTCTATGGCGATTTTATTTCCCCTATATTACGGTTAGCTGCTTAAGTGCAACGTAAGTTTTACTTCCCTCGTAAAATGGAAGTATTGTAATCGTGAAAATATCGCCCTGCGAGATTTTTTTCAAATCTTCACGTTTCAGGATCCCTACGAAAACATGTTTTCTTAATCCCATCGGTCTGTCCGTCTGTTCGCGGCATAGCTAAAAAACTACTTACCCGATTAAGTCAAATTTTGGTCAAAAATTAAGGGTTATATGAAGATGACCTGTTAACATTTTGGTAAAAATCTATTATGTCGAAACAAAATGGAGGCTTAGTGAAATGTTAAAAAAAATATTACTAAAAAACTACTTACCCAATTTATCTCAAATTTTGCACAAAAGTGTTATGTAGGAATCAACTCGTAAAATTTTGGTACGAATCCAAGATGGCGGAACCAAATTGCGGCTTAACAATTTATCTAAAAATTCAGCCTGGAAAACTACTGAATGGATTAATTTCAGATTGTGTGCCATAATTAATTGTGGTATAGAAATTAAATAGTAAAACTGTTCTAGAATTGAAGATGGCGAAACAAAATGGCGGTCAAATAAAATTTTAAACAAATCGATGTAAAAAAATCTTCTTCTATTAGCTTTAAATTTTGCAGAAAAATTAAATGTGATATAGGGATAAACTGGTACAAATTCTATATGACGTAATCAAATGGCGGTGTGTGTGTGAATGTAAAAACTATTGATTTTATTTCAAGTGTGGCATACGTAGGAACTGGTAAAATATTGGTAGGAATCCAATATGATAGAACAAAATGGCGCCCTATAAAAATGTTTGAAAAGAAAGTAGGTATATATGTTTTACTAAATGACTATGTACTGAACTAAATTGGGTCACACTTCACTATTCCTAATAAAAGGAAAGATTTATAACGAGGGAAGTTCCGGGTAAAGTAAATTTACCGATTTTTTACAAAGTAAATACATACATGTTTTAGCTTTCTAAGGCCGAATAATTTTTTTTCCGAGTTTTTAGTATAAACAGAGGCTACCATTTTCGTAAAACCAGTGGCAGAGGGTCAATCTACCGGAAATATTCGTGAAAAAGGAACTACTCTTTCCCCCCGATTGTTTTTTGTCTAATGTTGATGGGATTACAAAGGCAGATAATCATGAACTTTTGCAGTGTATAACAACCGAAAGCATTTTTTTTACTATTGTAGAAAAATAACGTCTTTTAAAATTGTTTTTTAACAAAGACATAAGTATAGCGGGTTCTATTGGTCCGATGGGAATAAAAAAAGCGGTTCTTCGTTTTCAAAATTCCGACAAAACCGCGCTGCTTTCAGACGTCTATGTCTAATACATAAACTACAAAAAACTATTTGACGTAAAGATTTTCGAATTTTCTTTGTAATCCCACATGTGTTTAATGAATTTTGATAAAAACTTATGAAAAGATACTTCTGTTGGTCACTAATAAGCATACCAAATTTTAAGTCTTTGTATCAAATAGATGATACAATATATTTTTTATATACGAACAATTCTGCAAAAAAGCTGCAATTCAATTTGAAAATTGAATCGTCTGCAGTTTAAGAGGAAGTTTTTTGTGCAAACCAGCCAAATGCAATGTTTTATTTTTTAGAATGTAAATTTTTTTTATTTGGTTCCATAATTAAAAAATAAAAAAAATTTGTGTTTTATGTTATAAATATTTCTTTTATAATTAAATGTAGAGCAAAAGAGATTATACTCAAAAAGAAAGGGAACTAGTTACAAAAGCTTATTTTTAATTAAACAAAAAATGAATTTGGTTTATTAATATTTTATCAAAATAAAATAAAATTTAATTCGTTTAATAATAAAATTGTATTAACTGTAATTAATTTTTTTTGTCTAAATAATAAGCTTTGTAACTATTTGGCGTGTCTTTTGAGTATAATGGCTTTGGTATCTACCTTTAATTACAGAAGAATAAGAAAAGTTCTTCCTTGGAGAGACTCAAGGGTGTAGAAATCATTTCGAAAAGCGCAATTTTTGGTTTCAAGGATCTGGATGTGGGATAGTCAATATGACTGTGTCTTAGTAGTGTATACGAGAAGATGCTCTTTGTTCTCCACTCTATATTTTTGTGCGTTCTAAATTAAATATATTTTCATATATTCAAGAGAGTCTGGATCCTCCTTTGAAGAAGAAATAATGTAATATATATGAGAGCTTACAACTAAAATTCAAATATTCTAGAAAATTGAACATGAGAGTAACAAAATGCTTTGTGATAAATAATAAGTTATTACTAAATTGGACAATTTGCCTGTATTCTAGTCTGGTTTTGCACATTTTCTTATTTTCTGAGTATGTCATTTTGTAATATTTGACATATGTAGGGTTTTCAGTACTCGATAAAATGTTTTCCTGAATGATTTTTCTATACAGAGAACATAAGAAACAGCTATTTTTAATATATAGGTCGTAAATATTATCTTGGATTTCCGATGCATAATTGCGCACTTCAATCTGAGAACACTAATATCATGTAAGTAGGCTAAAGGAACAAATTACAGTGTAACAAGAACATGCATTATGTAAAAAAATAAAAAATTAGATATTAATATAAGTCTCGAAAGGATATATTCTATAATAGCAATAAATAGTTACTTAATATTTTCAACTGTATTAAGTTAACTGAACTCTCAGAAAAATTGTTTGAAGGTGGTAGGCAATGAAAACAAATTTCATATAACCAGGAGGTGGAGACTTAACTCACATCACCAGAAGTTTGTGGGCAACCGGCCTTAGAATTAAGCTTAGGCTACCTACCCGGTCCGAGTCGACCGGTATCGGCTCGATTGGAAAAAAAAAATTGCGGTGACAATAAAATACATCGTTTTAAATTATATTACCTACACTTGACCGAATTGCATCAGACGGAAAGTCATATCGGAATCCTTTGAGTATTATTCAGAATACTTGCGGGCCGATCCGGATCTAGTCGGTCTAGTGTACATCTGCCATACGGAGACTTTACGGATTCCGGGTCTCATCTTCATCATCAGACACTTTCACAAGAGATTTAAACTTTATTTGATTGTTTAGATAATACAACGAACATCGATAACGATAAATTTGTCCTAATACAAGATTACAAAGAATGCGGCATAAGCAGTCCAAATTATTATAATAACTTTATGAGAAATAATATATAAAAGAAAATAAAATAGATTTAGTAGATGTATAACAGTTTTACTGTTTATTTACAGAAACATATAGTTTATAGTTCAAACATAATATTTTCGAGTTGAGCTATATCTCAAATATCATATACCTAATACACTGTCAAAAGAAATTAAGACAAGTTTGATGTCAATTTGAAACTTGTCAACTGAAAACAATAAAACATATATAATAGTTGGGCCAGAATTTCGAGAGGAAAACAGAAAAGCAATTCGCAAAGTTTTAAGAACCTATAAAACAAATATTATACAGGAAATATAGTTTAGACATAATGAGAAATAATCAGGACGAAATTGAAAGCTGATCAGATAAAAATAGCCAATATCATTCAAAACTTCTATTAAGACCTATATAGTCAAGTGGTAAAAAATCAAATCAAGTTAATAACTGTAAAGTTAAAAATGTAGGACCAGAGAAAATACAAGAAAATGACGTTACGGATCTTAGAATGGCTTTGAAATAAACGAAAAATGGCAAAGCTCCGCAAAAAAGTATCTTGAGACATAATGAGCTTTGCTCTTGTTGCTCAATATGTGTTTAACAGAAGAAATGCCAGACTCATGAAGAAATGCTGGGGTCATATTCTCTTTAAGGAGGGCAATAGCACAAATATAGAAAATTATAGGTCGATAAGTGTCCTCCCAGTACTATGCAAGTTTACAAGCTAGAATTGGAGAAAACCGGAATCCCTCGATAAGAGGGAAAAGGTTATTTGTAATAAAAGAATCCTAAAAATTACAGAGAGTTTTAATAATATTAATTACTTTGTCACACTTAAGAGCAACTCCACTATTGTTATACAGACGAAAGTGTGCGAAAATCCATATTGGATTTGTACCAAAATATTACCAGGTCATCCTCATATGACCCTAAATCTTTGACCAAAATTTGAAGTTAATCGGGTAAGTAGTGTTTTTAGCTATTTGCTGCGAATAGACGAAATTAAGAAAACATGTTTTACAAGGGAGGTAAAAATATAGTACAATTTCATTCATTACTTTAATTTATATAAAAATTTAAATAAACCAGTTTGTTTGATGCAAACCACTGGGTTAAAAAATACTTTCTCTGCTTTTATATAAAACTTTAGCCAGAAAATAAAAAATAACTTTAAATTTCGAATTTTATTTGGGTCTAGAGATCCATGACTGAATTAATAAGAAAAATCGGCAAATTTCCTTTACCCGGAACTTCCCTCGTTTTAGTTCGGTACATAGTCATTTAGTAAAAGATATATGCTGCTTTTTCAAACATTTATACTCGGCACCGTTTTGTTCCACATATTGGATTCCTACCAATATTTTACCAGTTTCTGCTTATGGCACACTTGATTTTTGGGTATCATTTGAAGTAAATTGAATAAGCATTTTGTTCCATCATGGACTGGTACTGGTTTGTACCTATATCACATTTATTTTCTCGTAAATAAGAAGATTTCTTTACGTTGATGATTTTTTCTGAGACCGCCATTTTGTTTCGCCATCTTCAATTCGTACCACGACGTTAACACCTGTATTCACTAAAGAGCTTTAAATTTAGACCAGGTCTAACTGGATAGTTATATGTTTAACAATTGAACAAATATATTTTCTAAATATCAGAATTACAAAATGACAGTGGCATAAGCGAAACATAACTGGCGAACTAAGTGTTTTAAGTACCATGGCCACTAGACCTGGTTTAACCCTTAAACTCTTATTTAATTATATTTGGGTTTTAAATGTAATTTTAGATATGTACTTAAAATTAATTTAAATAACAGGATGTAAATTAGGTTTAAAAATTAAAAAATGTATATACATTTTAAAAATTTTATTTTTGATTAACGTTTGTACAAACTATTTTTTTTTTACTGCCCTCGTAAAAGGAAAGTATTGTAATTGTGAAAAAATCACCCTTCGATATGTTTCAGATGCCGAAAAACATGTTTTCTCAATTCCGTCGGTCTGTCTGTCTGTTCGCGGCATAGATCATATGGGGATGACCTGGTAACATTTTGGAAAAAATCCAATATAGCAAAACAAAATGGCGGCCTAGTGAAATATTACAAAAAATATTACTAAAAAAACTACTCGTTTATTTTATCTCAAATTTTGTACAAAAATCAAGTATAATGTAGGAATCCACTGGTAAAATTTTGGTAGGAATCCAAGATGGCGCAATGAAATGGCGGCTTAATAAAATTTTTAAAAATTCAGGCTGAAAAACTATTTAATGAACTGATTTCAAATTGTGTGCCATACCTAATTGTAGTATACAGATGAACTAGTAAAACTGTGGTACTAATTCAAGTTGGCGGAACAAAATGGCGGCCAAATAAAATGTTTGTAATCATGAAAAAAATCAGCCTATCAAGTTTTGGCTATCTTCACGTTTTAGCATCCCTAGATGTCAAAAAATATGTTTTATCAATTCCGTCGGCCCGGCTGTCGGTTTGCTTGTCTGACTGTCAGTTCGCGGCATAGCTTAAAAACTACTCATCAGATTGACTTAAAATTTACCTTAAATCTTGCACAAAAATCAAGTGTTATATAGGAATGAACTGGTAACATTTCGGTACGAAAATGAGATAGCTAAAGAAAATGGCGGCCTAATAAAATATTTAAAAAATCAGCCTAAAAAACTGTTTATTAGATTAATGTCAAACCATTGTGCAAGCATTAAATGTGATATAGAGATAAACTGGTAAAGCTGTGTTACCTATTCAAGAAGGCGTCCAAATAATTTTTTTTGAAAATTGACGTAAACAAATCTTATTCAATTGACTTTAAATTTCGCAGAAAAATTTAATGTGATATAGCGATAAACTGGTACGAATTCAACATGATGTAACAAAACGGCGGTGTGTATCAGTGTAAAATGTATTTAAAGAATTTATTTTAAATTATGACCAAGAATCAGGTGTGGCATAGGTAGAAACTGGTAAATTATTAGTAGGAATCCAATACGATGGAAAAAAATGGCGCCCAAAAAAATGTTTGAAAACACAGTAATCGCTATGTACAAAACTAAATTGGACCACACTTTACTATTCCCAAAAAAAGGAAAGATTCATAAAGAGGGAAGTTTCGAGTAAAGGAAATTTACCTATTTTTTTAATTAATAAAGAATTTTAATTATTATTTTGTTATTATTATTATTATTATTATTATATTGCAGAGTTGGCCACAACCAAACCAAAAATTAATTATTCAAGAATTTATTTAACACCTAGTATATCAAGTAGGCTGATTGGAAATCCTCGAGGCTGCCAGAGTCGGTAACACAAGATACTGTAATAAGTATTTATGATTACCTTATTGTTTAGTTTTAAAGCTTATTTTTTGTTTCGGAGTTAATGCCTCTGCTGTACGGAAAGAAATCATGTCTCCAGTATAATCGTATTATCATTTTTATTATCTATGTAAGTAATAGCATATTCAATTGAATATTTTAAACCAATGGTATTTAAAAGTAGAACTATTGAATCTCGTATTGAAGAGACTTAAAGTTTATCTCTTTGAAAGGGCTAGGTATCAATAGTTGAACAATTTAACTTTCCCTAAAACGTGTCTAAAACCTTATTACGTGAACGAAGGGAATTTTATTAACAAATCTGAACGTCAAATTTATCGAACTTAAAATATTATCAAGGAATGTTACTTACCTAGCACATTATTTGTATATACAAAGCCTCAAAGAACTGCTAATAAACAATATTTACCACTTCGCTACGGGTATTTTTCATCCCGTTACATCTTTCTTAGGAGGTTAGGTTTTCAAATTGCCCCAAGCCCCAACTGACTTGCGAAACGAAAACACCGTCACGACCGAATCGGGCCGACGATAACCGGTCGTGGAGATCTAATCGCTTCCTGATTCTGTGGGAATGCGAATAATAAGACGTGATTGTTACAGTCTGCAACAGTATACCCATAAAAATTAAATCATTTTTCTCATGTAATCCCATACACTTAATATTACGTTTTGAAAATATTCAGTTTCTAAAACATAGAGTGGAATGGTAATGAAGTTTAAAACCTTGTAATAACTTTACAGAAAAATGAAGTTCTTTTGTATGTCTTTGTTTGAAATTTCTCAGGTATCTTTAAAGCGAAAGGTATATTTATAATCAGTAATCAGCATCACTTGATGAAAATATCTCGGAAAATATAATATACACATCGTTTTTTAAAAAAATAGTTTTGTGTTAACTTTATGCTTAGTCTTGTTTGAATTATTAGTTTTTTCTTACTGCAACAGATTTTTAGAAACCCTATACTTTTATATATAACATTTTTTGCAGGTACTTTTGAAAATATTCGTCCGACCAGTGGCGTGCTTACAATATAGAGAAAAACGCATTGCCTACCCTGTAAAAATGGTTGGATAATCAAAATTTTCCTTTATAAGGATTTCTAAATTTTTAATAATTATATAATTTTTTAATATAAATTCTGTTATAAATACATATGATATAACTATCAAAAATTTTATTATAAATGTTATAAATCTTATTGGTAGTAAATGCAGTGCTTTTGTACAAAGGCGACAAAGATGTTATAAATAGTATGCATAGAATAGAAAGAAAACTATGGGTCTGCATGTTGTAGCGTATTCGTTGATCTTATTTATAAAAAAGTGAAATTCCCATTAAACCAATTGTTTTACAAGAATTACTACAAAGTTTTTTTATAGAATAAAAAAGTTTCAGCATTTAAGTTACTTTAAATTAGGTTTAAATAAAATGTGTATGGAAATACTGATATAAACATTATTGCGGCAACTGGCAAGCAATTTTTAGAGCATAGTGAATTGTTGAGGCCCTGCTTTAAAAGACACTGCACGCCACTGTTCAATATATATAAATATATATATATATATATATATATATATATATATATATAATATATATATATATAAATATAATATATATATATATATATATATATATATATATATATATATATATATATATATATATATATATGCATGCCAGTTTTAGTAATAATAGATATTTTTACCGAAACAGTTTTTTTACATTTGAAATTTGCCCTAGTTCTTTCAGATATTTCTTTTCATTTAAAACAGATCTTTTAATCAAAAATGAAAACTCAAATCGATATAATTCTCTTTTTCCCAATAAAATAGAGTTTCACATGTTATTTTTGTTAATACAGGCTTACTTAAACTGTTTACCCATCATTTTGAATTAACTGAGAATATGTCCCAATAATACAGTGGGTAACACAGGTTTGGAATACAACCTACCTTTCGCAGCAGAAACTTAGCATTGTTAAAGGTTAAAATCGGTATAGTTCTTGGAGCACCTTGTATACAATATTCATGGTGGAATACTTAAGGGTGCCAACCCTGCTCATAATCTGATAGACGATACTGAATCTGATTGCCATAAGTGGGCTTTGTTCAGCAGACCATTTGTAAAAAAAATCAATTTTTTTAAAAAACCCTGTATGTCGGGAAGGAAGAAAAAATTTCAAAACTGCTGGAAATTCTTTTTTCTACCTAACTGTAGATTATTTTGAATGCTCAAAGAGAAAAACAAATCTTCCATAGTAAGAGTTCTGGTCAAATAGACTTTTCAAAAAACGACAGGGTCTTATAAGCCTGTATAAGACGATTGCGATGGAGTCCTGAGGTTGTCTATCATGCTGCATACTCTAGAAATTTTTCAAACAAAGGCC
This sequence comes from Kuschelorhynchus macadamiae, assembly GCA_030620095.1. NCBI lineage: Eukaryota > Metazoa > Arthropoda > Insecta > Coleoptera > Curculionidae > Kuschelorhynchus > Kuschelorhynchus macadamiae. The sequence goes on along the minus strand of JAUTXW010000485.1, from coordinate 1,998,316 downwards.
GATAACCGTAACTCAAAATCGTTATCCGTATTGAAAATATTTCATTTTGAATTTCCAGTAAAAATTTCCTTGGTGCACGTCGAATTTCCAGCAATGTATTTTAAACAAAGGCACTAACTGGCTCTTGAGTGAGTTAATTCCTTTGCTTCATCGAACTTAGGTTTGTTTTTTTTTTGGAGTCCGAAAAATGTATTTACCTCTCATATTATATATGATATGGTATTATAATTGGTAGTTAATAGTCGTGTTGAACTTGAAAATGATACGATTCAGTCTAAATATACCAATTAATTGGTTTTTAATAAAAAAATCGTAAATATATTAGGGAGTACATAATGTAACATTTACAACACATTATTTGTTGTAACTATCGCTCTCCGTCAGATAATTCCTTAATCGAGCTCTTCGACTTTCTTTCTGCTAAAGTGGATAATATAATATCTGAATTTTCTTCCTCTGAAATCATTATACTTGGCGATTTTAAATTTCATAATAAAGAACGGTTAGGGTCTTCTAAAAACGATCCCCAAGGTGAAGCAGCAGTCAGTCTCTAACTAACCTCATCAGAAAACCTACTTACTTCCCACGCATCGTCACACAGCTAAAATCGATTGGACTTATTAGACCATTTTCTCATCTCTCACCCAGATCCTTATTAGTCTTTTAGTTCTACTCCTCTGGGTTCCTCTGACCACGGTCTAATCACTGTTTACTGTCCCATACAACAGAAATTTTAGAATCTACGCCATTTCGTACTAATTTCTATTCTTCCTTCCCTTGGAATGATGTTTGTTTCTCTACCAACGATCCTTCCGAAATTTGCTCACAAATCTTGGATATAATCCAATTAGGTATAGAAACCTTTAAACCACTTTCTATTAAGACTTCAAAACCTCACAAAAATAAACCTTGGTTTTCCAAATGCTGCAACAATGCCAGACTGGAGAAAATTCGTACTAATAACAATTTTCTTAAGAACCCTATTTCAGAAAAACTACAGGCCAAAACGAGGCACTAAATCATTTTAATTTCATTATTTTCGAAGCCAAGAATGCCTTCAATATACGCATAAAAGGCAAAGTTCTTTCTTGGCCAAAATAGGAACCAATCTTTTGATTGTTTGCTAAAAATATTAATCCCTCCTCTTCACTTCCCCCTTCCGTCAGTACCAGCTTTGCCATACAATACGCACGAAATTACCATTAAAGTTAGAAAGATACGACGTATTCTCAAACACTTAATACCAAAAAGTCCTCTTACATTGATGGTATTGCGGCCATAGTCCTAAAAACTGCGCTTCTTAGTTGGCCCTAATCTCACCAGGTTACTTCAAAGGTCCTATGACAAGGGCATTTTTCTTAAAAGCTGTTCCCAAAAAAGGATCCAAAACTCTTCCCTTTAACTATAGATCCACATCCTTTCTCCCAATTATGAGTAAGGTAATGGCAAAGTATATCAATAATGATCTTTTAAATTTACTTGAAAGGTATAAACTTATTAAGAAGCCAAGATTATTGCCCTCGACAAATCCAAAGCATTTGATCAAGTCTAGCATGACGTTCTTCCTCCAAAACTTTATACTTGGACTGCTAGTTTTCTTTCCAACAGAAGTATTTCTGAAGTGGTTGACGGCTATTCATCGAATCAATGCAGATGTTCCACAGGTTTCAGTGTTGGCCTACCCTATTCCCCCTGCACATCAATGACCTGTTTTCTTCTACCAGCATTCCTATTCACAGCTATACTGACGATAGCACACTCCACTCCAATACACATTTCCCAAACCTGTCTCCAAGACTGAAACTGATTTATTGAGTTCATCTCCAGGGTGAAGTCCGAACATAATGATTAAAAAAAAAATAATAATAAGACCAAATCTTCACAAAAATGTATTTATTTAGGCTCGACGCGTTTCGGTTAAACAACCATTTTCAAGAGCATGTAAATATATCACGTTAACACAGGATAAACATTACATCAACACATAAAAGACCAACGTTTAAAACACCTACATTAAAAACTTATTATAATCTACTATACTACTACTACTATATGATGATAAGCGAAGATTAATGACTTTATTACTAACCGAGGACCTCATTAAAATCGTAGAATGCGGAGCAAAGCAGCTTGTCCAATTTAACGCCAGTAAGACACAACCCAAGAAATTGGGTTTTCTGTTTCGTTTTTTATTCTGCCAATCTGTTTAAACACATAGAACTAATACATTATTTGTTGGCAAGAAAAGACGAGTGGTGACATTCTTAGCTAGTTACAAACATTCTTAGCTTTCTTGTGATTACGGAACTTCGTCATATTTTTTTTGTACAAAAACATTTAAAGAATTCCTGTGCTCCGGTGCAGGATCTCGATTGCTAATTTGATGAAGTGATAATTCTTTATTGGAAACATCACTGACTTTCGAAAACAAACTTTGCAAATTTTAACTTAGTTTCTTGACTATATTCAACTAGGCGTCGCTGATTAGTACCCACATAATAACTATCAGTCAATTTCAATTATTCTGAACAGAACAGAGCAAAGTCACAGCACTATTGGTCTTCTTTGTTGCTAAAAAATACATTTCTGTGCGCAGATCACATGAACATTAATCCTACGCATGGATGCGATTAGAAAAATTTCCAGGGGAGGGCAACGCAATCAGAAAATTTTCCAGAAAGGACAGGAATGTTCAGATACACGAGTGTGATACACCATCCGAATGTAAATTTAGCAATTCGTGCAATTCGTTTGCTATTTTAATACTTCCTCTCAAGTTCTAATCATAATTCACGTTCGTCAGTGCCTACTGTAATAAGTATTTTTCCCAGATCTTCTTCAGCTTTTAATAGTTCAATATGGGCTCTCCCTCCTGGAAAGAATAAATCATGCTGCTTACCCATGTTGAAGACGGCGCGCATGTTGGAATTCAGTCCCTAACGATTCGAATAGAGAGTTATTATAAACTGGGTTATCTGGGAGAAGCACTCGCTCACTAAATTCTGACGGAAATGTAGTTGGATTGGGATCTGGGATTGGAAGCACTGAAATGGCAAACTAATGCGAATCAATACCAAATGTAAAGATCACGACAAGTGGTATTTATCAAAGGGTGTTTACGTAATATGTGATTTAGTAATGACGAAAAAGGTTATGGATCAACAGTTTTGTGCCTCAGATGTGTCCAGATAAAAATATAATTACTAATAAACAAGCAGCTTATTATAAATAAAATATAATGTGCAATAAATGTTATATTATGTATTACCACTACCTAGAATATATGATGCAGGTTTATTGTGCATTTTACTATTTATGAATATTTATGAATTTTTATTAAAGGCCGTTTAACAATTATATATATTTTCTATCTATGAACAGATATGAAGGCCTAAGTTCTAGGTATCGTCCTTGCTTTAAGTAAAGAGAGGAATAGTTTATTGATGCGGAATTTAAAGACTTGCAGATTAGGATAAGAGAGGAATGCCTTTACTGGTAACATATTCCATAATCAGGACAATTTGTGAATAAAGGAGAGAACAAAGTGGGAGGTCCTTGGTTTTTGCAATTGAACGGTAAGGGATGCATGTGGATCGTTGCTCGTGTCTCGCTAGCAGGAATTACTAAGAAAGGTATAATGCATGATAATTCATCAGAGTAGAATACATATATATCCATAAAACGGAGAGCGATCGCCCACAATTTGGCAATGCTCTAGTGAGGCAAGCTTCCTTGATGTTTGAATCATCAATCAGGCGAAAAGCTCTCTTTGGGACATAGTCAAGGATGTTAAGGATTAATTGAGAGGCCCATATATGCGAGCAATACTCAAGGTCGGGTCTGATTTCTAAAGTGTAAAAGATATATAAGTTGGCAGAAGAAAAATATTTTCGAGCTCGGAAAAGGAAACCCATTTTTTTCGGCTGATGTGGCAATTAAGGTAATGTGAGCATGCCAGTAAGATCTTTTTGAAAAATGATACCAACTAGGCTAAAGGAATTTTTGACTTAAAGCATTTGTGTCTTTAGTGGCGTCAAACTGGACAAGGTTCTTTGCTCCCCATTGTACAATTTTATGGAGCGTCTCGTTTATTTATTTATTTAATTATTACAGCATCAACAGCCAAAGCCAATTACAGACATCATATAAAGATTATATAATACAAAAGTATGTGTTATCTCAACACCTTAAAACATAAGTCTTACTTAGACCCGAGTCTGAGATTCATATAGTCTATTTTTCATCAGCTTTGTAAAATCTTTCAAATTAATTATGTCGAACTCTAAGCATAAATATTAAAGTAATTAATTACACATTTTGAAAATTGGTGAGCTTTTATAAATGTTGGTCCTAGGAAAATACAAACTAAAAGTCTTTCTTTGTCTCGTATTTCCAATATTCACAAAGAACGGAAACATTGAAAGTATTTCTGGTGATTTAATTTTATTTGTCATAATTTTATAAAGGTATACTAGATAAAAGTCGATTTTCCAAAGATAATATTTTAAATCTATCCAATAACAAATTAAGATCATATCCTTGTTTTCGATAATATCCATATTTCCTATAAAAAATATATTTGAGAAATTTACTAGCAACAAGATGTAAACGTTAGATGAATGGCCATCGACCATTACAAAAAGACTATAGGTAGGAAGTTTGTTAAGAAGCGCGTCGGGTCAGACTTGATCAAATGCTTTGGATATGTCGAGGAAAATAATTTGGACTTCCCCGTAGAATTCGATGAACTTATTTCAGTTGTGGGTTACAAAGATAACCTGCTGCTAGGAGAAGCCGTATTTGCCTATCATTGATAAGTTTATACTTTTTGTTATATTTGATTTAGTAACTGATCATATTATTTTCAGGTACAACATCACTAAAAACTAGCGATTATCATGATACATAACAAAGGTAAAAACATATTTCGGATTGCCTATGCAAACCTAAGTTTGACAGGGCCCCGGACTTGCCGGCAACATATCTGTTCTAATTTAAAAACAGTTTAAAGAGAAAATAGGAATAATACTACACTTTCATATTTAGTCTTTTAATATTTTAAAGTTTAACACATTTCAGATTCTACATACACTCCCAATGCGGAAAGATTTTAGCTTTTTTTATATTAATGTACCCGGAACTTCTCTTATAACGAAACTTGTTTTTTTTTGTTTAGAAAAGTCAAATATATTACAATTTTATATGTATAACATGTATAAAGTTATTACCCAATAACTATAATATGTATAAGGTATAGTAAACTTTGTTATCTGTATCTGGTCGAATTAGTTCACTTCCTAAACACTAATGTACTATTTTCTTAAATATATTTTATATATACCTATTTTTTTACTTTTTGCTACATTTATGTTGTGTTCTACTCGAGGTTCTACTATCTATATCAATGCTACTTATTTTTTAACATTTCATTAGGCTGGTATTTAATTATATTTTATTTGAATATATTGGAATTTTACCCAAGTGTGAGAAAATCAATACTTTTCTTTTACGGGGGAAGTAACAATATACTATTATTTCAGTTACTTTCAAGAACTTAAAAATAAAATAAATACCATGTTTATATATTTTATGGCATGATATTAATTTTAAAAGCTTATTGTGGGATTTACGATGCATATTCATAACAAAAATAAATACACTACAAAATGTTAAGCAAGTTGATGGACACGCGACGTACCCGTGGGGTTTCTGATAACTTCAACAGTTTTTTTTTCTGGTTCATGACCCTTGACAAAATATTATCTTTTGGCCCCAATAAGAAAAGGTTATCGATAAACTTTCTTATTCCACTATGTTATGGTAGTCACGCTTATATCAGTATGTATGATGGGATATGGTTATTATTCCAATGTTTACATTTAAGTAAATAATAACTTACACACAGTGCTTTTATGTATTGACGTGCATTTTCGCCCTTTATTTTTTGAGATATAAAAATCGTAAATACAAAACTTAGAGATTTTGACGATATCAAAAACAAAAGTGAATTGGAAAGCTGCAAAAATTATCACACTTTACGTTTTTTTATATGAATTTCCTATATTTTTTACACCTGGAGAGATATTATCCTCCATATTTAAAAAATATATAATATGTCATTTGCTTTAGTCGTTTTTGAAAAATTTATTTAAGCAAATTCGTCATGAATAACATTGAAAAATAAAACGTGTTTGACAGTTTTGACATACACAATGTATACGGTGGCAAAATAGATATAGTAATGGGAGATTCCTTGATGTAAAATAAAACAAAAATATAATATACATAGAGGTCTCAAACGGCTTCGTTTTCAAGATACAGGGTGTTAAAGACATTTTTTTATTTGGTTTTTCCCTTTGTATTCAAACTGGATTATTAAACAGGAATGATACTTGGTGAAATAGAAACATGTACAGAAATACCTTTCTTTTTATATCTTGTCAAAATTTCCGACCAGTGGCGTACAAACGAGTAAGATTATGAATTTTTTCATCATTATTCAGTCATATTTTTTAGTATCGGCACTTTTGACAATTTGAGATTATGCTTTGATTGATTTAATTTACAAAAAAAAATACTCTTAGTTCCAGTCGATAAATCCAACCATGTCCGGGATATTTTAATTTTAAATAACGTCCAACATTATTAAAATCAATTCAAAATTCAACCCATACATTTTATTCTTAGTAAAAGTAGAAAGAGTGCATCCGAATATTAAAAATCAATATTAATGCTTAATTGCCGTGGTTATTCAGTAACTAAAGTAATTAATATTGACAGTTAAACTTGAATTGATTTTGATAAGGTTTGGCATTATTTAAAATTATCGGACATTGCTAGATTTATTGACTTAAAGAGGAAATTTTTGTGTAAATTATGTTTAGAAATACATATATTTATTAATTATTTCTATACATGTTCTTAATGCATCGGTTATATTACCGACCAGTGGCGTACGAGCGAATAAGACTTATGTATTAAACTCACCGATCAATCTAATTATGGCCCATAATTTTAAATAATGCCGAACATCATCAAAATCAGTTCAATTTCACCTGTCAAAAATAATAACTATTTGATATAAGTATTCATGGCACTTAATCCTTGGTATTGTTTTCTGATATTCTAATGAACTCCTTATACTTTTACTAACTACTAAAATTTACGAGTATTGTTTGAATAGTGACATTATTTAAAATTAAAATATCTGTATAGGACTTGGTTGGATTTATCGATTTGAATTAAGAGGGAGTTTTTTTATGTAAAGTTAACCAGATAATAGCCCCAATACATCAAATTGTGCCAATGCCAATGCTAAAAAAGGTATGATCGAATAATGGTGAAAAAATTCATAATCTTACTCTTTTGTATGCCACTGGTCGGAAATACTATTTTATAAAAGAAAGTCTTTTTGTACATCTTTCAAACTGGATTATTAGAGTGGAATGAAACTTGGTTTAGTAAAAACATTTCTTTATAAAATATTCTTATCATTATTTCCGACCAGTGGCGTACATACGAGTACGATTTAGAATTTTTTAACCACTATTCATTCGGTTATACCTTTTTAGTATTGGTATCTTTGACAATTTGGTGATTAGGCTTATTCAAAATAAAAGTATAAGGAGTGCACTGGAATATTAAAAACCACCAAAAACACCAAAGCTTAATTATAGTGGTTACTCATGTCAAGTAATTATTTCTTTGACAGTTGACACTGAATTGATGTTCGGCATTATTTAAAATTATGGGACATGGTTAGATTAATTGATTTAAACAGGACCTTTTTGCGTAAAATTATTCAGAGAATAAGTTCAATAGATAAAATTGTCCGAAATGTTAATACCAAAAAAGCTAAGACCGAATAAAGGTCAAAAAATGTATAATCCTACTCGTTTTGTACGCTACTAGACGGTTATACTAACGGCAAAGTTTACTAAATAAAATATAACGATGTATTAAGAACATGGTTAGAAACAATATATAAAAATATGTATTTCTAAATATAAACAAACAAATTTTGGTACATGTTTTTACTACACCGAGTTTTATTCCAGTCTGAATATACAGGAAAAAAATCCGTAAATTTCCTTTACCCGGAACTTCCCTCGTGTTTTTTTTTTCTTTTCTTAGGAATAATGACTCAAGTTAGTTCCGAACAAAGTCATTTATTAACACATACATATATTATCTTTCCAAATATTTTTCTATATACGCCACACTTCACGTTTGAGCATAATTTAAAACAACTCAATTTATTAAGTAGTTTTTACACTACTTTTTTAAGATTGCCATTTTGTTCCGTCATGTTGAATT
>JAUTXW010000485.1:1880000-1980000 GCA_030620095.1 Kuschelorhynchus macadamiae | reverse complement strand
ATGTCAAGAAAATTATTAAAGGAAAAGATCAACTTTTATGTGCTAAAGATGAAATAATTCAGGTACTTTGAGATAATTTTTTTTACAAGAGAAAGTTCAAGCATTATTAGAAAAAAAACAAATAAATAATGATGATTTAAATTCTAAGAGGAAAAGCAATTTGGTTACGCCAAACACATCATTTCGGGATTGTGTAATACAAAATTCTAATCCAAATGAAAAAATATACCTAAACAAGAAAGATGATAAAAAAAGGACAAAATTTGGGGGTGTGTTAAAATTCACTGCATAACTATAGAAGAGATAGACAAAATTAAACAAAAAATTGAAAAAAAATTAGGAAAAAATTATAGCACAAAATCTCAAGAAAAAAGAAATCGACCTCTTAAAATAGTTGGAAGAGACGAATTGTTAAATGAAGAAGCATTATAGAAAGCAATATTGGATCAAAATGAAGATATCAAGAACGCTAAATTAAAAGTTATTACTATTAAAAAAATGAAACATAAATATACGCCAATTTTAGAAATTGATGCCTTTAATTTTAGGAGGATTGTTGAAAAGGGAATGGTTTTTGTTAATTTTTCTGTTTGTACTGTTTTTGCATATTTTGATATTGTGCGCTGTTTCAAATGTAGCGGTTACAACCATTTTGCAAGTAAATGTACAAAACAACAACATTGTATGAAATGTGGACGACAAGACCATTCAGCTGTAAATTGCAATACAACAAAAAATATTATATATCCAAACTGCAATGAATTAAATGAAAAATTCAATATGGGTTACTTAATAAATCACTCTCCTTTCGATCATAGTTGTGAGGTTTACAAAAACCATGTAGAAAAAAATAAAAACAAAATTCAGTATGAAGATATATATATAGCAATTAGACAATCAACCAAAGAAAAAGTCTGTGGGACAGATATGTAATAAGATTTATCATATCAATACACAAGGATACTTTAGTTCTAAAGACGAAATTTTGGAGTTTATGGATGAGAAGAAACCTTTAATTTTATGTGTATCAGAAACTCATATTACAAAAGAGGTACAAGTCAGTGAATTAGAGATAGAAAATTACGTTCTTTATATTTGTTTTTCGAATTCAAAACATACGGGAGGACTACTTGTATATGAGTATTACAAAATTAAAAAAACACATTTCTGTCAAGAATTCGAAGATTTTCAATATTGGTTGAGTTCAATTAAATTTAAAATTCACTACAATTTATATACACTTTCTACATACTATGTATTGGGCATTTTTAAGAATGCATTTGAAAATCTTTGGAAAGGAAATTCTACAAATATTATTGTTGGAGATTTTAACATAAATTATTTAGATAATGATTTTTATGCTGAAAATTTTAAGAAAATTCTCAATCTGGATTCAAGCAACAAATTAAGGAGTATACTAGGGTGAGAAAAACCATTAATTGATTTGGTAATCACTGACAATTTTTCTTTTAAAACTGGAGTTGAACGTTTACCCAAAGTTAGTGATCATAGTTGGACTTATATTGAAATAGAAAATTATTTTACTCATTTTGAAAAACAATACAAGAAAATATCAATTATTGATTACAAACAGTTAGCCCTTGAATTAATATCATGTAATTGGGGATATAATAATAATATATTTTTTAATAATCTTATTTCAAATTTCAAACCATGTTTGGAAAAGTTAACAGAAGAAAAATGGTATTATGCCGAAATAATCCTACTCCCTGGTTTAATAAAAGTATTTTGGAAGCAAAAAAATTGCAAGACAATATGTATAGAAAATTTACTGTTACAAATAATATTCAAGTTTGGGAAGAACATAAAAGATTACGAAACAAATTCGTTAGGATATTAAGAAAAGAATTATTACAATAAGAATGACAGCAAAATGATATGGAGAACCCTAAAAAAAATAACAAACCTAAAAAAAAATGTTTTTAATGAAATGATATTTGACGATAAAACTGGGACAGATCCACATATGATCTCTGAAAGACTCAATATATATTATATAAGAAGTATAGAAGATATAGTTAAAACAATCAATCCAGGGAACAATAGTTTAATTACTGAAATTCCAAATTGCAGTAATTTATTAACTAGATTTGATGAAGTATCTTTAAACGAACTTAAACATAAAATACTTAGTTTGAGATCTAATAATAACAACATCGAAATTTTAACAAAAAAAAATGAAGGGAACCTTTTCTTGTGCTGGATATCCAATCTTAAAACTTATAAATAAATGTTTAAGAGAAACAGAAATACCACAAGATCTGAAATGTTCCTATATAACACAAAAATAAAAAATTCTAACAAATATACAGAAATGAGACCAATTAATGTATTATGGGATATTGAAAAATTACTTGAAGAAATTGTTTACAACCAAATTTTGGATCACATAGAAGAAAACAAAATTTTAGTTGCCTTTCAATCTGTATGTAATTGAAAACTGGACGAGAAACATGGCAAATAAAGGAATTATAATAGCGGTATTTTTGGATTTTAAAAGAGCGTTTTAAACAATAGAGAGGGGGATAGACTATTAGACAAATTATATAAATATGGGATAAGGGGTAATGTTCTTAAATGGTTCAAAAATTATTTAAAGACCAATACACAAATAACAAAATTTTCTAATGTATATTGAAATAAACAGATTAATAACGTAGGTGTACCACAAGGAAGCAAACTAGGTCCTTTATTATTTATTGTATATACCAACGATTTACCGGGTGTTTTAAAAAACTGTAAAATACAAATGTTTGCACATGACACACTAATTTACATTAAAGATAAGGATATTACATTAGCAAGTAATAAGATAAATCGAGAGTTAAAATTAGTCCTTAACTGGTTAAATATAAATAAGTTAAAAAAATTGAATGTAGAAAAAACAAAATGTATGACTATTAACGCGACAGACAAAATTAACATAGTTATTGATGGTAAGAATTTGGATATTATTGATCCCTTTAAATATTTGGGTAATATTTTAGATTCAAAGTTAAAACTTAACGATTTTTTTTTTGAAAAAACTATTTCGAAAATAGCGGGTAAAATTAAATATCTAAAAAGACTAAGCAATCATTTATCGCTATTTGCTAAAAAAACAATATATACTATAATCATATTACCACATTTCTTGTATTGTCCAACAATTATATATACGGTAAATGAAGATATTTTTCAAAAACTTCAAGTTTTACAAAACAAGGGAATGAGTGTAATTTTAAATAAAGATAAACATATTTTAAAATGGCTAAATGTTAAAAATTTGATATTTTTTTATGTTTGTGTATTCACTTATATAGATATTATAATTATATTGTGTATTTCACTTATATAAATATTATAATTATATTTTGCGTATTCACTTAAATAAAACTGAAAATAGTTTACTTCCAAATCATTTAAAGGAATTTATAAATCAAAATTTAGAGTTTCATCAATATAATACAAAGCAAAAAGATAATTTTCATTTAATTCTACCCTCCAACAATTTGTTATATAAATCGATATTTTATAAAGGATTAAAAATTTACCGATTTAAAAAAAGAAATAAAAAATGAACCATCACTTAAGAAATTCAAAAAGTCCTTGAAAAATTATTTATTTAGAAAACAATTTACATGATTTTGATATGTTAAAAGTTTTATTAACATTATTATTATTGTTATATTTGTATAGGTTAATAATAACTTTATAATAGTCTAATAAAACTGGGTAATATGTACTTCAAATAATATTGTAATGTAAATTTTGTAGCAGATTTTTGCTAATAAACTCTTAAACTGAAACTAAAAAATTGGCTGGCAGAACTGTTCGTTATGCTACGGGCAAAATTATCAGAATGTACACGTATATAATAGACAAGGCAAGTTATTGGCCAGAAAAACTATAAAATAATCAGAGGATCTTTACGGGAATGTAATGAAGCACTTGTATGCGTCTCCCAAGAGACTATAAGGAAGCTGACACATTAGCCAGGATGTCAGCCAGTATTTTTGGACCTAGTCCCACTAAGTTGTAGCAATGGTACAGATCACAAAAAAAAAACACATATAATAAATTTGAAATATTGTGGGATGAAACTAATATGTTCGAATTCGCCAGGGCTATCCTAAGATACTTCAGCAACATACGATTGTCAACAGGAGTTCTGACTGGACACTGTAAGTTAAGAAAACATCTTCACAATATACTAGATATTGCGAAAAAGAAGACGACGGAGTAGCATGTTTACTTACTCTGCTATCTTATTAATCAGTCTGTTCTAGAAGACTGCAAGCCTAACATCCCCTTGGAAGTTCTCCGAGGCGACATCATCACCTACTTTATAAGAAAAAGATGCGGTTTCTAAATGATCAAAAAGTATGAACTTATCATCGGGACGTAATAATTAAGTGAACCAACTAAATATATATTTTGTAAGTAACACTTAGCCTACAATTACACTCACATGACTTTTATACTAAATCAATAGCCAAGTTTTCTAGCATTTAGCTTGATCAAAATTTGTCAAGTATCAAGTTAAAACTCTCCACGATGAGTCTTATAATTTAAAATGAAACCAAACCTTTTCACTTCAACTGTTATTGAGGATATTAAATTATTGTATTAATTAAATATGTTTTGCTCTAAATTCGTACTTATTTTGTGCACAATAATTATCGACTCTCTGAAAAATCTGAAATAACCCCACTAGCTACTGCAAAGGTCGTCTCTAGGAATCAGTATCTGAAAATATAGAAATAAAACATGATATACCATGATGTACAAGTGCACAACGGTATACAAACACATTCCGCAAGATCCATTTTAAACAATTTTATCTGCTATAGAAATACGAAGCAGCTACAACTTTAATTTCACCAGGTTAACTGTTCACCGTATGCGTGATGTGAATACGGTTCGAAATGACGCTTAGATATAATTTACGAATTCGACTACTTACTTTTTAAACTGTTATCGCAGATGTTTTATTATTATTATTTTTTTTATTGTTTTCAGAATATGGGCAAACCTAACTGAACTAACTAATGTCATTTCTGTGTCGATTTTGGCGAGGGCGTAACATCCTTTGATTGCAAAAAAACAACCGATTATCGATTACGGACCATATATACTGGAAGATGGAGACGAAACATCTAAAAAGTCAAATGAAATTGAGCTGGATAAGGAAATCGTGATAGAAGATTAAATATAAATTCAAGCAAAAAGTTAAGGCAGCATCATATTTTTTTCTAATTATTATTTTTCTACATGAATTAAGTCGTGGCAGATCTTCACGTTTCCGGTGCCCTTTGTGTCGAAAAACGTGTTTTCTCATTTTCGTTGGTGTGTTTGATATGTCATTTTGTCTATGCGCCGCATAGATAAAAAATCGGCAAATTTCCTTTACCCGGAACTTCTCTCGTTAAGAATGTTTCCTTTTATTGGGAATAGTAAAGTAGTAAAGGGTAACCCAATTTAGTTTCGCACATGGTCAGTTAGTATTCTGTCTTTTCAAACATTTATATTGCGCGCCATTTTGTTCCACCATATGGGAATCAATATTTTACCAGTTTCTACCTACGCCACACTTATTTTTTTGGCATGATTTAAAATAAATTCATTTATTTACACTGATTTTTTTTGTATCGTCATTTTGAATTCGTACCAGTTACCATGTACCTGTATCATATTCAATTTTGCTGCAAAATATTAGGTCATTTGAATAAGACGATTTTTTACATTGATTTTTTAGACATTTTATTTGGCCGCCATTTTGTTTCTGCGTCTTGAATTCGTACTAGAATTTTACCAGTTAATCTGTATATCACACTTAATAGACGTCCAAAATTTAAAATGTATCTAGTAAGTAGTTTTTAGACTGATTTCTTAAAATAATTTATTAGGACGCCATTTTGTTTTGCTGTTTTGCATTCATAACAAAATATAACAAGTTGATTCCTTTTTTGTTTTTTAGTAAATGCTACCATTTCATTCAGTAACACTTGATTTTTGTGCAAAATTTAAGGCAATTTGATAATTAGTTTTTTCAGTAGTAATTTTTTTTACATTTCACTAGGCCTCCATCTTGCTCCGGCATATTGGATTTTTATCAAATTACCAGGTCATCCCCATATGACCTTTAAAATAAAAATTTGAAGTCAATCTTATAAGTAGTTTTTAAGCTATGCAGCGAACTAACAGACAGACAAACCGACGACGGAGTTTATAAAACTTTGACACCTAGGGTCGCTAAAACGTGAAGATATGTAAACTTGAGAGGGTGATTTTTTCAAGATTACAAAAACTCTATTTGGCCGGCATTTTGTTCCGCCATCTTGAGTTAGTACCACAATTTTACTAGTCATCTCTATACCACAGTTAGCTATAGCAAACAATTTAAAATCAATCCATTAAGTAGTTTTTTCAGGCTGAATTTTTAAATATTTTATTACTTTGTTCCACTATCTTGGATTCGTACTAAAATTTTGCCAGTTGATTCCTACAAAATACTGAGATAAACTGGATAAGTAGTTTTTTTAGTAATATTTTTTTTAACATTTTACTAGGCCGCCATTTTGTTTTGCCATATTGGATTTTTACCAAAATGTCCCCAGGTCCTCCCCATATAGTCAATAGGTAAGAAGTTCTTCCGCTGAAAGTTCTGAAGTTGATTTTTTTACGATCACAATACTTCCCTTTTATGAGGGAAGTAAAAACTACTGACTCGATCAACCTCAAATTAATCTCGGCCTAATAAGATGAAAAAATAAGTATTAAAAACTACTTTTAGAATCGACAAACTAAAAGGTGACCTAAAAAATGTTTTAAAAAATCAGTACCAACAAACCATTTATCTAATTGACTTCAAATTTCGCACGTGTAGTGGAAGAAAATGGCGGCCGAATAAAATGTTTTAAAAATCAATATTCAAAACTACTCATCCAAATACTGGTAATATTTTTGTATGAATCCAATATAATGGAATTTTCACCTTGCTTTTAAGAGGGAAGTATGACCGCTCCCCACATACTTATTTAGTAACAGGTACAACAAATAATGTTATTTTTAACATTTCTGTATAAAAGTAAAATTTCACTATGGGAGCACGTCCGGGTAACTGGGGTAAAACCGATTTTTAAAAAAATGTAATCTTAATAATAAATTATCCACGAAAGTGAAATATACCAGCAATGGTAATTACTTACGTTCCCTGTGTCAGCAGCTAGAGGGGAAATAATTTTTAATTAATAGTCAAGAATCAAGAGAGATTTCCTGTATCAATAATTTCCATTAAATGTAATGACTAGACTGCATGGATACCCAACAAATATAGTTAATGATCTTGCAGAATTAAAAGCTAAAAAATATCATTTACATTAAAATTTTTGTATATATATATATATATATATATATATATATATATATGTTCGTTTTTTTATGATGTTTTTTTGCAATGTGGCCATAACTCTTGCAACGACCGAAGGAGGCCCTACACGAAATATTTATTTATTCATAAATCAATTGAAAAAGTTTTTAATCAAGTGTCTCGTATTTTTACATATAGCACGAAGAGACGTATTTTTACGCAAGGTCAAATACCGAATTTGTACGACACTGATTTCAAGATGAACAGATTCAGCATTCCCATGAAACAAAAAGCAGAACGCAAAAACCATTTACAGCGACCTGAAATACTCTCGGCCTGGCGTCTAACGTCGATTCATGCCGGTCAAGATTTATCGCTCCCTTCTTCAATTTGTCCACATTGGCGACTTCTCGTCAACTTTTTCGACTCTTAATCGTATCCAACAGCTGCAAAAAAGATGTTCGAAAATTAACTAGGTACTTGGCGTGGTCAGAAACCGCACACATTATTATTGTTTAGCCTATTTTCTAGATTCATTAATAAGAAATAAGAACCAAAATGAAATCAGGAAGAAAAAGTAAATGTAAACAAACTGTATTACAAATTTTATATATTTAGAAAAGGCTGGTAGTGCCCCCCTATCTTTGGCCACCTCAGTACCATGTGATATTAAGAATCACTTTCGTAAAATTGCTGAAAAATCATATTTTTACATTTAATTTAATTATAATTTAAATATAAAAAGTTTCATGTCTGCCCACGAAAAATAAAACAACCTATACACATAAAAATAAAACAAACTAAATGTATAAGATAAATCCAATAAAACTGTTATTCAATTAACTTTTTTTCAGTCTTATTGATCTAGATAAGGTAGACTGATTATATTTCGAATAGACAGTCCAAAAAACCAAACAAATCAATTCTGGATGGGTTCAACTATACGGAATACGATACAAAGATGGGATCTATTCAGGGGTTATTTTATTTTAGATTGGATGGATCGTTTACTCCGAGTATAAACTGTCTTTGTCTATACATAATAATTTTATTACACCCACTAATAAAATAATGGAAAAAAGTTATTTTCGAGATTTTTGATTTTTTGTACGTCAAATGTATTGCGATAGCACACTCGAACTAAGTCAAAACATAATTAGTAGTCAGACTCATAGATCATTGTCACTGTCTAGTAGAGCTATAGAAACTTACAACTATTCCAATAAAGTCAACTCTGACGTCTCAGAGCTAAATAATTTAATTGATTTGGACGTGTTCGACCCCATTTAAACAATACGAATTTTATCCGCAATTACCACAACGATCATGCCATTATAGAACAAGGAAAGCTACTGCGAATGAAAGGAAGCGAGACAGAGAGGATACTGAGATAAAATAAGCAAACCAGGAGGCTCCTAAAAGAGTTCCTGGCAGATTATTTATAGAATATCTGGAGAAGAAGAACCTAAAGTAAAAATTTACATTTTTTCACATAAGATCAACTCGGTATTAAATTTAAATAAATTCAATTAGTAAATTATTCTTTATGGTGAATTATTAGTTTAAAAAAATAATATGTTATTCAATTTCTGTATAGGGCCACACCTCGGGCCACACTTCACCATACAACTACAACAAACACGGAGGACTTACCCTCCTCCCACCCACTACCCGTAGACCACCTCAGCTTTCCTAGATAAAATGTAGAGAACCAAACTGAACGATCAAACTGTATAGACATTCGATTCCCCAGAGGCCCCAGACGAATATGGATGAAATTGGTGTCAAACGTCATGAGACTGAGAAGAGCCACTTAGAGGAACTACTTTTGGTTTTTTTGCGTGTATGTAGGCGAGGAATGAGGAGAAAGTTAGGTGCACCTTGAATACAGAATTTGATACTCTAGAAGTTTCATATGTTATATTTTTCATATGGAATAGCCGTTTTCGAGTTAGGTGATTGAAAGTGAGCATAAAGCACTTTTTAACCGAAAGGGTAGAATTTCCTCATATTTGACTGCTGATTCTGACCAAATCGCTGATACAAATTTAATGTTTAAAGAGGTCATTCGACGAAGAATTTATTACTTTAATTTTGGAAATGCACCCTTTAGATATTATAAGCTAAAAACTGAAAAAAGTGCCAACCTTTTGGGGTTTTTTGGCTCCCAAAAGTTTAGCTCACCTCAGAAACCGTCTTAAACTCATTACTCTTGTTTGAAATACCCAAAGTGAAATAAAACAATTTCCAGCTTTCTGGGAACTAATGGAAGGCACAGCTCTTTTTTGGCCTAATCACTTGGTTAACATATTACTTTTTAAGGCATTTTACCAAAAAAAATCTCGAAAGAAAATAAATAAATAATTTTTAAACATTTAAGTATATTTGGGTAAAAATATACTTACTTTCCTTTAAAAATAACTTTCAAATAGACTAGTATTACGTTGTTCAGATAACATTTACAATGACTTAATGCCTCTACCGCTCATACCTCGATACTACATACCAACCAACTTTGTTCAAAACTTTGTGTGTCTATTTAAACCTATTTGTGAACAATGGTCATGTATAAAAAATAGTACAATCAATTACCAGTTTTAAATTACATAAAACCGGCAGTTAGTTTGCTCGTTAAGTCCACTACCAATCGTTTCTCAATTTCATTTCTATTGAAATTCTGGTACCAATGGATGCGACTGGACATTCATGTCTATATGTTATATGGCTTGTTTTCTTATTTATGTTTTTGCGCACGTAAGTGGACCTACAGTTGTCCTGCCGGGTAAAATGAAACAAAAGTTGTTGCAATTTCTGTTTATTTTTACCAGGCTGCGTAGTTTGTAAACCGGAGTAATGTGTTATAGTAAGATTTTGATATTTTGGAATGCCTACATTTTTGGAATCTAGACTTTATTCTAAATATACTTCAATAAATGTTTTCTGTACCTGTATCTTATGGTTTCAAGATATTTTCTTTTAAAGGAAAAAAGGGAAAAACGGACCTACGTTTAATCATAGTTTGCTCAGAATTGAAAAGAAATTTGAAATCAATTCAAGAAAACAAATCTATAATATCCAGCAGAATGATGTAAACGTTTTGGCTTCTAATTGTTTGGATAGTTTATTTGGTAAATTAAAACACCGAAACAGAACTTTTAAATTGAACACCCCGTATTCTTCATCATAAATAAAATGTAAAGATCTGCAAAAGCCTCGGAAGGTGATTTTTTTCACGAATACGAGGGTAAAAAAACAAAGAGATAAGTATTATTTTATTACTATATGTATACCTACTAAAAAATAATTAATAAAAGTTTCTACCTATGCCACACTTGATTTTCGAACATATTTTAAAACAAATTGAAATCGTTTTTACAGTAACACATCGCCACATTAACACATTACCACTTTATCTCTGTGTCACATTTAATTTTTTTAAAAAACTTAAAGTGGATAATAAGAAGATTTTTTACATTGTTTTTTTAAACATTTTATCTGGCCGCCATTTTTTCCGCGTTCTTGAATTCGTACCACAAATTTACTAGTTTATCGCTATACCACAATGAATGCTTGCACATAGTTTGAAATCAATCCATTAAGTAGTTTTTCAGACAGAATTTTTAACTATTATATAAAGCTAGCACCAGTTTGAGCTAAAATATGGCATATCTATGTAACATTGCAATAATATTGTACTATTGAGTAGAAAAATCGATTTTAGCAGAAAAAGTTATTCATCATAAATTTGCTTGCTCCAAAACTAAGATTGGCGTAAAAAAACGTTAATTGTTATACAGGGTGCGTAAAAAATAATACAACACAGTACAAAATAAAATAAAATAAAAAAATAAAAAATAATATTTAGTGTATGAAGTTAAATACATACTTTTAAAAATTTGAATATTTTCTTAATCGAATTTTTAAAAATTCTGTATTTATGTATTTACCTTCACTAAATATTATTTTTTACTTTTTAGTTCAATAGTTAATAAATGAAAGCTTGTTATATTATTTTGTTCGTCACGATAATTATTGCGATAAACTTGTCATAAAACGTATGCATTCGCAAACTTATAGAAGAATACATTTTGTTACTGACATCATATTCATATCAAAACATGAAAATGTATAATACTTAACCCTTACATATACAAAACCTGCCCAACGAAAACATTTCTTTAAAAAGATTAAGTATGGTTTATAGTATTTAACAAATACTGAAAAAAATCATAATGTACCAATATGATCAATGAAAATGTTATATAACAAAATGACCTTTATGACCGTTAGGTTTTTCTGGTCATATGTCAGACTCACATCTCTGGTTACATGTATCAAAGTATATCCTGATTATACTAATAAAACCATGATATAGATTAGAAGTATTATTAGTAACACAAATTTAATTAATACCATTTTACAATTAAATTTAAATTAAGTTAAAAGTAAAATTAAGATATTGGATGTATTAATTATTCAACAAGAAAACAAACAAAAATTTTTCCAAACACACAAAAATTATTTTATTATATAAGACACTTTAAAATATTTTTCGCACTTCAAGTGTTGTTGACTTGCTTGGTCGGGAGTCGATTAAAACTCTATTTTTCTAACCTAGATGTTGTTTTCGGTTATTTATAAGTCTTCAATCAAAAACCTATGAACCTACTATCCATCTATCTCCAAACATACTATTAAGTTCGTAGTCCACTCTATCTAACTGGTACCAGACCTGTATTGCAATATTTAATGATAAATTATCTATATATCTATATAGAATTTCAACCTATTTTCTGCCATTCAAATTTTACTAATATATATTTGGTAAATTAATTGGTTATATATGAGAAGACAAAATATATTAAATGAAAATTTGTGCTGATGATTTCTTTCGAAAGGAAACTTTGGATTTTCAACAGCAACAATGGTTATTGCATCTGTTGAAAAATGGGTCCCTTGTAAATTTTAGTTAGTCAAAAAAATGTAGATTTTGTATTTCAATCAAAAGCATCTCACAGAACTCCACTCTTCGCCTGGCATCAACTCTTAAACACTATATTTAATTTGAGATTGTGCATATTGTATTTTTTTTTCAATTCTTTGGATCTAAGAATAACTGATCTCATACCGCGTTACTAATCTAAGCACATCGATCTGCATGAAAATAAGGGCATTGAGTTCACTATTTCTTGATGACTCTACTGTTATCACAATTTCTTGATGAGTCTTTTATTCCATGCAAGACAATTTCTTTATTATCCGTTTAAATAGATTGACTTATAATCTACTTTGATTACCCGTAATCAAAATGCATATTTCTCGCCATTATTGGAATAATTCGTCAAATCTCAAAAAGCACTATAGTTAAGTATAGGACCTGTAAATTTTTTTTACTTAGAATACAACGCACAATGGTTTTATAAAAAGAAATAGACGGTGTTCCATTTAAAAATTCCAACTTTTGGGTGTTTTTATTTTTCAGATGAACCACATACTGCGCCAGTATTAAATTGGTAGAACTTTTACGCAATTTTCTAAAATACTATAGGTTTGTTCCCTTATCGTAAAAATTTGGGTCTTAAAATTGGTTTTCAATTCTGAACAAACTATTATTAAAGATAGATAGGCCTGTTTTTGCAATGTATTCCCTTAAGGTTGAAGTATCTTTAAAAAAAGCTATAACTGAACAGCTGAGTGGAAAAAGCAACTTTCGGGAAAATTGAGAAAACTGTATAACTTTTGCAGTTTTGGGGTTTTAAAAAGAAAACCTAGTACACATGAATTTTAGATAATAACGAGGATAATAACATGGCTGATTTCGTGGGTTTCCAAATCTTCTAGGAATCATATCTGTTTTCGAGGTATTAAGAGACAAAAGTCACGACATTTTTCCCTTTTTCCATTCGATTTTTCATTATTTTCACAATCCTGGTACATTACACATTTACCTATTATTTCACTTAACATAAAACCTTTTTTTTAGTTACTTTCATACTAAATAAAAACCAACGACAACTGTTTTAAACTGCTAGATGTCAATCTAGTTGGTTATGCGTATTGAGTATAAGTGTTTAAGGAAATAATTGCTAAAATAATTCCCTTCTTGTACTTATTATTTACTTCGGAAACCGTGGAGTGTATTTAAATTTAGCGAAAATTATCTGTTTTTCAGCTCAAGATATAAAAGAACAAAATAGCTATAATCAACTGTAGGAAACACTTATTGAAATGTATTTAGAATAAAGTTTAAAATCTGCAAGTGTATCAATATAAAGGCATTCCATCAAAAATATCAAAGTTGCCATCAGATTAAGATCATATTGGAAGAACTGAAGTGGAAAATGCTATGCTAAACACACGGCAGTTAGTAGAACTTTGCTTTGTCGAGAATAAAGTTAAGACTTTATTAAAAAATTGTCATGATGAAAACATAAAAAAAAGACCAAAAACAGGGATCAGCGATTTTCTAAAAAAGTCTGAAAAATCCCGTCACGTGCAACCTATGCGTAAATCAATCTAGTATTTGCCCATGTGAAAAAAAAATCTTTACGAAGCATCAACAAATTGAGTAACATTTGAGAGGTTTTATATATTGTTTTAAAATGTTGGCGATATCGTCCTCTATCCGTGGTTTAGGACTGTCTATGGGAAACCCTATATACATAAATAAAAACCAAAAGTTGATCATATCATCTTATTTGAAAATAAACAAATTCAATCTAAAAAACAAAAAAGAAAAAGTAAAATGAGGTCAGTAAATTATAAGAACATACAAGAAGTCTTTAGAATTGGGTTTTTTATATAAAAATTACTTTATTATTTAACTTAATAAAACGAAAAACACGAAAGTCGATACATAACAGTACGTGCGTTTACAGTTTATATTGATATTACCTCAATTACCACAAAACATCCTTTAATATTATCTACAACGGTTAGCATAATAACTAGGCCATGCGACCGCCATTCAATAAATAAAGCACTAAACGCCGCGCGCTGTACCGTGCAAACTTATTAAATTCAAGTTAACCCCCAACCAATGTCATTAGTAGGGTCCTCTTTATTACCAGGTATATTAACTAAAACTAAATACTCTAGTACTATCGTAAAATAACAATTATATTGAACAATTACAATTATTATTCATGGCATTACATTTTGAAGTTTATCTTATAAACATACCTATACTTACTGAACTTATTAACTTATTGAACGACCAAAAAAAACCTTATAATTTTAGGCTTATGACATAAATACGAATTCAGTGAGAGTTTTTTTTTAAATATATTATAGTTTTAATTGCCCGTCATCGAGTTATGAAACTGACTGATAAAATAGTATATTTTGTGAAACGCGAGATATGCATAATACTCGTAAGAATCTACTTGAGCACCAACTGAAATAAAGAAAATTCTCAATGCATTTTTTTGTGATACTGCCTTGATTACTCACTCCTTTAGCTCAGAGGTAAGAAACTCGTGGCCCGCGGGGCGCATGAAGCCCTCCTTGGTTTAACACGCGGCCCTCGAATTTTCCCCGCCGTTAATGAATTTGATCAGTCATTTGTTTACAGATTAGGGATCGGCAAGTGCTTACTTACCGATCAGGAGGCGGTAAGTAAACTAATAATATATACAACTGTAAAAAAGACAAAATTGAAATTACAATTATTAAAATGTAATAGAATTCTAGTTTAAAACAGCATTCTCTTCTGTTGATGGTATAGTTGGAGTTGTACTAACCCTCCGGGCTAAGATATCACTTTCTTTCGCCGTAGAATTTCCTCGAGAATTCCCATGTAAAATCTTGTTAGAAATTTTATTTCTATTTTCCACTTCGATGTATCCCCCAGCTACAGGGGACGAACGCCACCCACCGTCACCGAACATTGAAATTATTAAACTACGCCACCGTGCCTTGTAACGTCCAAAATGTCTGCTCCTTGGTTTGCCACAATAGCAAATGCGTGTCCCATACAAGTTCCAACTTCCTATGGTATTTCGACCCACTACGTGATTCGTGACTAAAATATATTCACTCAGCTTAAAGTTGTGCAGTAAAAAATACGGAAGGTTCTCCATTGCAGGCCTCCGTGACCTGATATCTATTGACATTTTACGTCGTTGTAAGCACCTTAAGTTAAAACATCTACTATTCCAATATAATTAAGCTACCATACCAAAACTATTTTGGACACATTGTTTTCTGCATCATAGTTTTAAAACGGAGTATCTTAGTTGGTTCAAAGTTTAACAGAACATTTTACAAGACAAACTAGCATTATTCTTGGTTGCTTTATTTACATCTAAATTCTAAATCATGATTCATTTACTGTTTGCAATGTTATGCTATATTCTAACGTGTGTTTTACGATTTGGTAAATTGATAATTTACATTTTAAAAAAAAAAGCACTGACTTGTCGAAATTATTTTCGATTAATGTTTTGATATGTCTTATTTTTAGGTATATTTTGCTTTGTCCATAAAATTGTAGAATTTTTCTGCGGCAATAAAGCATACTTTTGTTTGTTTGTTTGTTTGTTAAATTGTCCACATATTTCCGGACATTCTGCATATATGCATCCGCCATTTTGAAAAGGATCAACAGGAATTTAAAAACAATTCTTCACGAGAAGAGCTTTTAAAGGGCCACATGGTTAGAGTAAGCTCTACGACATTGACTTTATATACAAGAAAGCCAATGTCTAAGGTCACATCAATCAACTTAGGCACTCGCGCTTCGGTTTTTACTCGGTTTTTCTGTACACAAAACTTGATTATACGAAAAATATTGTGGATTTTTTCTCCACACCATATATAAATATAGACACGGAATTAAAGGTATTTTATAATTATAATTTTTTTACATATATCATACATTTATTACTTAATTACATACTGGAAACATGTAGCCATTTATGCCGATACTTTATATTTGGTATGCTGTAATTTAACAATATGGTTTTGTTCTAAATACAAAAATGGATTGTTTTTTCACAAAAAGTGACAAGAATGTTCGAAGTAAACCTAACTTAACCTACAGAGTGCGTCTAGTACGTACCAATACGAATTCAAGTTTTTAGTGTACTGATTTTGAATAAAATCAATCTACAGGGACCACAAAAAGAACACAGGCATCGCAGATTTTTATTTAATAGAAGTTAAAAAATATACATTAACTTTTGCGTAATATGCCATATACCAAAATTACAATGTCACCACCAAAAAAATGTTTTATTTTAGATGCATGTAGGTACCTGAAAAATATCTAAGATACAACAAAGATTTTGCATATGCAAAAATTCTAGAAGCTTCCGTTAAAAAGCATCAAATTACGTTTATTTGTTTTCGGTTCAACTTGTATGCACACATTTTTAATAAAAGGAATTGTCTAAAAGCATAATTATTTTATAATGCGCCAATAACTAAATCAACTCCTGTCAGTCAATGTTAATTTATGATCGTTTTATTAATGATATTATATTTTTCTTTTTAAGACTATTTTCAAACATACTAAAAGAGGTTGTACAGCGTGGTCCAATAATAGAGGACGTAGGCTGTAGCTCGGGAACTGTTAATGAGAGAGTTTAAGGAAAAAAAATACTTATAAGTAAATCGGCCAAGAAAAATGGCTGTAAATTATTTTCAAGTTCGAAAGTTGGACGCTAGAGGGCGTAACACCAACACAAAAGTGTAAATGCCAATTTTCTCTAAAATTTCCATAATTGAGGTACGTTGAAAATATACTTCAACCAATTAAGCATTTTTTCTGCAGACTATTTTTGTCTATTTTCAAAAATAAAGTGGTGGGGGAAGGTCAAACATTTTTACTTTCAAATGTAGATATCCCTCTTTTGGGTGAAACGATTTTATTCTACTTGGTGTCGAAAAAAAGTACTTTTTATGCTGTACTCGTGGAGCCATAAACTGTACCGTAATGACTTTGTTATTGGCCACTAGATGGCGTTGTTTCGGAATTCTCCAAATAATGCTGATTTTCTCAAAAAAATCAAATGGTACACTATGATTTTTATAACACAATTTATTTGGTAGTTAGCAAGGGCATTGAATAGTGAAATAAAAAAATCCAGGTCCACATTTAAATTAATAAAGTTGATGATAATCTCTCGAATCCGAAACGTCGGATTGGAAAATTAACCTTGCAGTTTTGTAGAAAAGAAAAAGTGATAACGGTAAAGTGTAAATTATTTTCATCTCTCGTTTCAATGAATCCGAAAATTGTAGGAAAACAAAAAAAAAACTGGAAAAAAATAAGGCTCCAATAGAAACTTTAGTAATCTTGCATAACTGTAAAGAACAAACCTTAACAAAGGGACAAACAAAAATTACTAAAACTCAGTCTCATAATCACATAAGCCCGCAATAAAATAGCTAAAAATAGGGCGAGGCAGTGCAGGACTTGCTTTGGGCAAAAAGATTAAATCGAGTTCTACTTTGCTTCAGTGAAAGAACAAAAAAAAAACGACAAAATGAACTAACAACTAATAATAAATAAAGCTATTTTATTGCAATGCTTATGTGATTATGAGACTGAGTTTTAATATTTTTTCTTTTGTTCCTTTGTTAAGTTTGTTCTTTACAGTTATGCAAGATTACTAAAGTTTCTTTTGGAGCCTTGTTTTTTCCAGTTTTTTGATTTTCCTAAAATTTTAGGATTAATTGAAATGAGAGATGAACATAATTTCCACTTTACCATTGTCACTATTTCTCCTCTACAAAACGGCAAGGTTAATTTTCCAATCCGACGTTTCGGATTCCAGAGACTATCATCAACTTTTTTAATTTAAATTTCACTATTCAATGCCCTTCATAACTACCAAATAAATTGTGAAATAAAAGTCATAACGTACCACTTAATTTTTTTGTGAACATTAGCATTATTTGGAGAACTCCGAAACAACGCCATCTAGTGACCACTAACTTTTGCATATGCAAAAATACTAGAAGCTTCCGTTAAAAAGCATAATTATTTTATAATGCGCCAATAATTAAATAAACTGTCAGTCAATGTTAATTTATTATCGTTTTATTAATGATATTATATTTTTCTTTTTAAGACTATTTTCAAACATACTAAAATAGGTTGTACAGTGTGGTCCAATAATAGAGGACGTCGGCTGTAGCTCGGGAACTGTTAATGACAGAGTTTAATGAAAAAAATAGTTATAAGTAAATCGGCCAAGAAAAATGGCTGTAAATACGGTACGAGTAGAGCAATTTTTGTCGACACCAGGTTGAATAAAATCGGTGCATTCAAACTAGAGATATCTACATTTAAAAGTAAAAATGTTTGATTTTTCCCCGCCACTTTATTTTTGACAATAGACAGAAATGACCTAAAGCAAAAACGTGCGTAATTGGTTGAAGAATACAATGCTTATATTTTTAACATACCTCAATTATGGAAATTTTAAAGAAAATTGGCATTTACACTTTTGTGTTGCTATTACTCCCTCCCTAGCGGCCAACTTTCGAACTTGAAAATAATTTACAGTTTAAGTTCTGTCATTAACGGTTCTATTATTGGACCACCCTGTACGTGTTATTGGGAGACTGAACTAAAAAGAATTGCACTACAATACCAAATAATCTTAGGTGTTATAGATCACAATCATGGTACTTAACAAACTAACACAAAGTCCAAGAAATGAAAAGTTATTTTTGAAAAAATAATACATTTTGGCACAATAAAAACTTTTACAACAAAAGTATTACGGAAGTTCCTTTATCACATTCGCAAATATAAACGTAAACATCGCGGTTTCGAAGTTATCACGTTCGGTAAATATTCTATAAAGAAAACCGAACATTTATCAGAGTGGTTTTGGAGACATTTTATAGAGAGAAAAAAAAACTAGAAACCAAAATGAATAGAGTTGGGGTCACAAAACGTAATATATTAAAGATACATTTAACGGTTCTGAATGACTATTTAATACAAATATTATTGCTTTATTAATTTTGTTTTTTATTTGAGAGGAGACAATAGAAAAAAGAAAACCAGTTTTTAAAATTTAGTAAAAAAGTAGAAATCCAATTAATGGCTTAACAACGGTGACCATTTTCCATAAAAATTATGGTTAATTAAACGATATTGTTAGTTCAACAAACAAATTGTACTTTAGTGGCCGACAAAATTGTTAAAGTTAACAAGGTATCAAATATTGTTAACATCTCTCTGTTATTTAAGAAGTGAGATCGCGCAACAATATAGGTAGAAGGAGAAAATTCAAAACAACGAATTTATTTAATAAATATATAGGTTAGAAAGATCATGATGGGTCAACATTTTTTATTAAGTCTTAATACAGTTGTGGATGAAGAAGAAAGGTAAGTACACTGAGCTATTAAGTAGAAGAATATTGTTGACAATTACTTACCCGCTGACGAAAATTCAAAACAAGCCCAAAATATAAAAAAATATATATTTTTAGCTTAAATATGAAATACCTGTCCCATTTAACTTTAATAAGAACAGTCAAAACTGAAAATTTGTATTTTCCTCTCAAACTCCTGTATTTTTTTTCCATCGCGGATTTTATGATTCCTGGCACACTGGTATGACAAATGTCAAGATGTTTCGGGTTTAAATTTATAGCACATGTTTTTAATAAATCCGTAATTTGAATAATAACTAGTCATAAAACATAATAATTAAAAAAAAATGTGTTTTTTTAACGTGGGCTTTCTTGTATAAAAACTTATCTCAAAAAATATTCTTACCTAAAACACCATGTTTTCTTCAAAATACAAATGTTTCTTCCTACTTGACTTAATCTATATGATAATTTTGGTAGAAAAGAGAAATGTGTTTTTTTTTAGTAAAACTATTAATTCCACGTAAAAAATTGATATTTTGATAATGTTAAATTGAATTTTTCAATTATTGTTTGTTATGAAAATTACCTCATTAACTAATAAAAACAAGGGTGAAAATTTAGAAGTGAAGTAGTAGTTAAGAAACATTGAACCGTTACTGAACCAAATCAACAAAATTTTTTTTAAAGAAAATCAGGTTACTTTTCCTTCCAATTCTTTCTTGGTCTTGGCTTTCTGAAAATCCACCAGCTTGAAGTTATCCATAAGTTTGCAAAGAATCAATATAACAATCATGTTAATTTTTTTTCTAACAATGTGGTCACAACAGTATAAAAAGTTACAGGCATTGGTAGATCTGTCTTCACTTTTTTTAAAGTTGCCAGATACCTTCACTAATAAAACTTACAATAATATCTTACCGCTATTTTTCGACATACTGTTTCAGATACAAGAAGTACATATACTTCTAAGTATTGAGATTCTTGAACTTCAAAATTTATTGGTAACAGGTTCAGTAGTGTTGGTTCAGCGAGTTTTTTCTTAGCTATAAGGAATATTTCTTTATCGAATCGTAATTATCTATGCAATCGTGACTTAATTATCAGACTGTGTTTTTGATTAGTCTAGGTTAGGTAAAATACGAGTTCTATCCTTCCCAAATATCATCCGAAATCTTATTGTGTATTTTTCTCACGTTTATTATACGAGGATTGCATCAATGACATTATAACATTATGTCATTAAATTGTACAGAAAAAAGTTTTTCGGGCACTTTACATTTGGCAACGTCGGTTTTGGGGGATAATTAGGCTTTCGTCTTGGGTAAGACTTCCCGCCATCATGTCATAATCTATCCATGGTGGGAACCCACCATCGATCTATGGAAAGAGCAATGTTTTGTACTTACGTTGTGAAGTGTACGATGGGATCATAACAGCCCCTTACCTGCAATTAAAAATAACGGATTACAAAAGAATAAGGACGTAAATGTTCTAACATTGTTTAAAATTATATTACATTCCAAAACTAAATCGATATAATTTTGTCTTATTCCATAAGATCAAAATATATATAATGAGGTAATAAAATATAGGTCACCCGGTATTGTTATTTAGTTGACTTCCTGTAAATGGAAGACAAATAAACAGAAAATCAGTGGGAAAAATAACAATATAAGATAATGGTAATGCACGTATCCCCACTTCGTCGAAAAATGCATTTGGTCAAATGTACAAATATAAATATTTAACAAAGAAACGTGGCATTGGTTTGACGGTGTCCTTCCATTATACTTTTTTTAGGTGTTTATGATATTGGTTTTTTGGAGGGCTGAGACTTGAAAATGAATAGTAGAGACGCTGCAGCCAAACAACTTGAAGAATGGAAGAAGAAAAATGAGGTAAGCATCTAAATTTTTTAATTTAAATATGTATTTTTTTTACGAACACAATTTAACCATCTCATAAAAATACGCAAGACTCGGGCTTTGTGACACCTTTGTCATGCTGGAACACATTTTTTTAGCCCCTTACCTAACAATATTTCACAAAAGCCGGACACTCAAACGAATGATTATTTTAACAAATATTAACAAACACAAAAATTGTGTCCACATTTTAATACATTATGATGGCTTTTTTGTCAGCGCATTAGCAGAATACATATCTATAAATACATAAGTGAAATAATAAATATTTGCTGCTTACTAATTGCTTAGATTTACTTAATTTACGCTCGATAGCAACAATGGATCATTTCACAGAATTATAAGAAGGAACTTGTCCGCTTTGCCGATAAAAATACACCAATCTGGTAGATAAGATAATTTTAAAAATAATTAAAAACTGGAAAATAATGTACCTATGTATTATGCGTATCCACATAAATAACATAGTCCGGTGTAAATTATTAGAGATCTGTTATTAACACTCGACCTCTCAAAATTATCAATGTATAACAACATTGTAAAGCAGATTTAAGATCTTCCCATACGAGACAAAGTATTAGAGAGAGACGGACTACACTCGGGAAAACTAAAATCTCACCAAATTTATAATAAAAAAAAATGTATTTACTTTTAATGCTCGACTACGATACATTATTGATTTTGAGATACCGAAACACTGTAAAAAGCGAAATCAAATATTTAGATCAGTAGTTAAAAACATTAAATACAAAATAAAACCCACCGGATTTAAAATCTGACTAAACTGTTTCCAAAAATGCGACATTCAGTTTTTTGTTTTTTCAAGAACTCGAACAGCTCAAAGTGCACCACAGAAGACGATTCTGGCAAATTTAGCCAGTCCTACGTGCTTTTAATAACAAAAATTAAAACCATATGCTCTTCATACACAAATGCAAATAAAAAACACTTTAAAATTAATTTACACAAAAAATACTATATTAATATATACAAAAATGGCCTTATTGGCTTTAAGATTAGCAAATATCGATCTATTATGTGCTCGAAATCTGTTCGACCAGATACTTTAGATAAGTTCTTGATACATAGTAGGACTAAGAATATTTTTCTCATGAGCTAATTTGCTGAAAGATCTTTCTCCCTGGGCCGTGATTTGAATACTGAGAAGTATTCTTAGAGCTACGAAATATGAAAACGAGGCTCAAGTTTTAGCTCACAAAATTTAGTTTGTGAGGTAAAAGTTTTTCATTGTAAAGTCTTCTTTCAAAAACGTTATATACATTTTCCATATTTTCGACCACTTTTGAACCATAGCGACCAGCTATTTTCTTTGTTAACTTTGGCCGATTTTTAAATGCTGTTGTTCTTAGAGATACTTTGACTATTATGCATAGCTCGTTAAACACCCTGTATAATAGCGGATCAAATTATTTGTCTTTCAAATTCAGATTATACTAGAAGTATGTGTCTTTCAAACACTGCACTTAATAGGGAAATCTGAACAAGACTTTCATTGGCGGATAATAATTTTGAAATTGACTATATTATTGTGCCTGTGTCACGTCCGACTCAGGAGTGGGCCGTGCCATATCAGTTGTTGAGCACTTTATAATTGGAATGGCAAATTGACTTATGTATGCATTTTTTTAATTAAAATCCTGTAATTATGTATATAATAAATGTTTTAATTATAAGGCTGAGTTTTTAGTTAACCCAAGTTAGGCCTTTTTTATGTAAAAAAGCGTTTCAACAAATGCAGCGATTTCTGACCAATAGGAGCCCTAACTAAGTCTAATAGGTTTAGAAATTACGCATCCCAGTTGGTCATGGTTAACCGGTGTTTATAAAAACACCAGTCTTTGTGTTATTACTAACCCTCGCGGTACCTATCTACCTACTAGTCCTAGTACTAACATAAAATTTGTTTTTACAGTGCGCCAAATGGATCTTGGGCCGCGACGAAAGGGAGAGTATTGCTAAAAACAGGCCATTTCCATGAATATTCAAAGTTTTAGCCAATGAGTAATGCAGCATTTCTATAGTTACGCGCATTCTTTTGATAGCCTCAGATTCGTGCGGCGAACTTTACATAGGCATCTGGCATACTCACTTGTTGGAGCAACCTTAGATCAGACTTAAATGACTAATTATCTCCTATGGTATTTTTACAAATAAAATATTTACGCTCACACTAATTTTTACTATTAAACTTGACACTAAAGAAAACCTTTCTTGAGTCACCGACAAAATATTATCAGGTTAACTTGAGGACCAAAAATTTTCACTTCAGCCCCTTAATATAAAAATAACTATTTTGATTCCCTAGGTATATCTTTTTCATCGATTTGCATTCGATAGAGAAAGAAAATCCATAATATTCTACTAAAATAGTATAAATATAAAAATGTTTTATAATAATGTTTGTTTTATATTTTCAAAAAAAATTGCAGATAAATCTACAGCAAAACTAAACAGAAAGTCCACAAAAGAGAGTCCTTGTTCGTGGGATAATTCAGACATCCAACTCAAATGATGATGACATGCACAAAAATTAACATTTTTTCCTTCAGCTAATTATTTTTAATTTTTAGCTGTAATAGAAAAGTAAAAAAAAAACATTATAAGAAAAATAACATTTAAAAGTTAATAATCTTTAAACAAATAACTTAATATTTCCGTAGCAAGAGCCGAGATGGTCATTTTAGATTTTGCTAACATTTTTTTTAATGGAAATTAATTTTAGTCTCGTACTTTTGCATGCACAAGAATCAAAAATGGCGTGACACTTCTGAGCAATAATTTTGCAAATCCTTGGTACCAGACGTTTTCCATGTTTGTTTCTGGTGGAATAGTTCTCATTCACATGAGGGCTACGTTTTCATTTTTCAAAATGCATTGGGGCTAATTATTTGCCAAATAACTGCCGAACATTAAACAAACAACTTTCCCGATACAAATCTTCTGTTGGATACAAATAAGTTCTACCCAGTATAATCTTAAAAAGCCGTCTCTATGTTGTTTCTAACTTCTTAACTAGAAGATCCACTCCATGCAACAATACCATATATAAGGTAAGATTGAAAAAGAGCATAAAATAAAATTCTAAGGTACTTCTGTTCAAAGGTCTGGTTGAAAAACGAACCTATATTGGCGATATACTTAGTGCATTTCTTACCACTGCATGGATGAAATAAAAAAAAACTGTATTCTAATAGCTTACTCTGCAACTAACAAGATAACATGCAAAATTTTACGATGCCGATGACCGCGAAAATACAAAATTTACAACTTTAGTAAGCTGATTAAAAAGATGCCAAAACGATCCTAAGTAAACGTAAAGTAGTTAACTTCAAAATAATAATTGGTGTACCAGTCGGCCGCCTGCAGTTCCAGTGTCTTACCTGAAATCGTGAGTTCATTACCGAGCGATGTCGGGAATGCAATAAGAGAATTTCGATGCCAATGCACCGGTACGGGGCGCATCGCAGCAAATTGCTGCTTCAGGAATCTCTTCATTCCGAGAAATAGCTGCACTATGTGGTACTGTTTCTTTCTTTTTCTTGTTGAAGAACGACTGTTTATTAGAAATGTTACTACATAAAATAAATATATAATACTCTCAATGTTCATATTCGCAGAGCAAAATATCCAACTCTCAAAAATATTTGAAAACATTTAAATGTACCTGTTATAATTGTTATACCATTAACGATAAACTAGTATATTTAAAATCAACTAAGTAGTACTTTTTTGGGTACAATTTAACAAATACAACAAAATACTTAAGATTATACGTCCTCACCGTTCGGGTGAAGGAAGTAGGGTTGCAGCAATAATACTTATTATTGCGACATATAATGGGTGAGCCACTTGCATTAAAAACATTCTATGATTGAAAACTATTGAAATAGGGAAAGTGTTCTACCCGTCAAATAAACTTCTAGACAGATGATACGGATAATTAAATTTTTTAGTGAATAATTTTGTAACTGAAGAGTTATTAAGATGTGGTGTAAAGCCAGAGAGTAAAAAATTTTTACAATGGTGGTTGCTCCGAAAATTAAAAAAAAAATTATTTTTTTGTTTCCTACATCTAAACAATCCTTATTAAAATTGCAAAATACAATATCAGCGTTTTTTCAATATACCGAGTTTTTTCTAATTTTTTTTTTGTAAAAATTAGATTTTTTTTACTTATTAACATGTACATACTCCTTTCCTATAATCAAATTTTTTGACTACATTGTGTTTTAACATTTATTTTTTTATGGTTTGTAATACCAACACCGCATAGAACATACAGGGCGTTCCAAAATTAATTTAAAATTCGTTGGGCACATGTGGTAACAAACATTTTTATTCCAGTGCATTTCAGAGCCCTGTAGAAAAGAAACCCATTTAAATATTAAAGGTTTATTGTAAATTTCTGGTAACTTGAAATATCTTGCCATGGCGGTTATCAAATTACTTCACTAAGGTAAGTAGTTAATTCGAGTGTCTTCTTAAGAGCCAAAAACGCCATATAACGACTTTTTAACATCACACTATATGCTTTATAAATTACACGTTATAATTATTACCCTTTTTTTTAAAGCTAAAACTTTAGCTGTTCGCATATCGACAATTGTTTACATTTGTGTACCGGGTATTCCAAGAATTTTACATACGTGTGGCCCCGGCAGGTGGTGTCTGTACTTGTAAACGTTGTTATTTGGTATTTTAGGAGAAAAATTCATTCTTCATAAAAAAATTTGATTGCACTTCGGTTTGCACTGAAACCTCGAAAAATAATGTTGGAATCTGACTATATATTTGGTTGGTTTTTCCAAAAATCATAACTTAAAACGACCACAGAAGTAAAGTACCTTATTTCTAATTATTGAAATATTTTAAGAAACAGGTTATTTGGAAAGGATTAGATGTTTTAAATACCAATTGTTTATTTCAGACCACCTGTAATAAGTCATTAATCTAAACATATTCCTTCCCATGGAACGTACCATGGAAAATAGGAAATTTTATAAAGTCGATCTCAATTTATTTAGACTCGGAATTAGAACCCTCTATTTCTTACAAAAGAACTTTTTGTAAAATAATTCAATAAATAGAAAAATAAGGGTACTTCAGGGGTTATTTTAGATTTTTATAAATTTTGGACAACCTGTGTTAACTAAATTTTCAAGCTCGGTTTCAAGGCAAGCAAAACTTTTTATGAAGAATTATTTTTTTTTTCCTAAAATGCAAAATAAGAACGTTTATAGGTATAGTTACGGCCATCCGGGGACAGACTCCATATAAAGGGTAATTACTTGTAACAACTTTGTATTTTTCTCGTTAGACAATAATTGGCAGGTAAGGCGTTTTAAAGACGATTCATGGCTGGAAGATTACAGGATGTTGCCAAAAATTGTATTATTTAAATTGAATACCCTACAGGGCTATGCAGATATCTTTGAACAGGCCTTGCATATCCGTTGTTTAGTAGAAATAAGAAAAAACTTTAAATAGGAAACTTGAAGAGATATTTCTTATGTGATAAAACATATAATAAAAAAATAACTCAGATTTTAAAAAAAATATGACAAAATAAATAAAAAACATCGTTACTTTCAATGCCAGATATTCATAAATCAATATTGGCGATTGCGGACTAACACATTTCTATTTAAGTTTTCATTATCTTTATTATGGTACTCACTTCTGGTCTAAGCAGAAATAAAATTTTTTCTTCTTTTCAAAAAAAAAAAGAAAAATCGGAAAAAGTTTAATGTCATGTTAAACTTCAAAGTGTCATCATAAGAACGACCATAAATTAAAAGTGTACAATTTGTTTTGACCTAGATGGAACCGGTTAGATTTTACAGCCTCTCAAAGTTGGTATTTTATTATACATACATTTTATTATTTTTTCTGGCTTTAATAATGGCCTTATTAACCAATTTGGTGCTAACCTGGGACGAATCCACAACAAAAATCATCGCTCGAGCCAGGATTGGAAAACACAACCTTTGCAATGCTAATCGGGCACGCTACAACTTAGCTAGCATGCTTCATAACGAAAATTTAACGAAACTTGCTTATATTCCGACGAAATAAACCTGTATATTACAAAATGCTGATTACCGGGCGGACCGAGCGCATTCAGTAACCAACACGAGTCTTGCAATTGTTTCCAAAATCGACACCAGAGTGCAGTACCTATAGACGCTTCTTATCAAGTTGGCCTAGAGTTTAAAATTGTAATAAAATACAGAGTATTGCATTTAACACAAACTAACGAATTTTTTATTCCTTTGGCATATTTTTTTATTCGAGAGTCTGTTGTTTTTTTTATTAAAATTGTTATCACCGAAATATCTCTAAAACTTTCGTTTGAAAGTTTTTTCTTATTTCTACGAACAAAGGAGATATAAAACCTGTTCAAAGATATCTGGATCTCCCTGTGAGACATCAAATTTTTTAAAATTTAAAAAATGCTACTTTTTGCAACACCCTATAACTTTGCACCAATGGCAGGATTTTTAAACCTTGGGAAATTGTCTTTAAAACGCTTTACATCCTAATTATTGTCTAACGAGGAAAATAGTTCATCTAGGTAATAACGTATATATAACATTCTTGGAACAACTTGTAAAACATGGCGATATGGGAACAGCTAATGTTTTCGCTTTAAAAATGTGTGCAAGAGATACACGTAGATTTTTTAAAGCATGCAGTGTAATGCTAAAGAGGCGTTATACGGAGCTTTTGGCTCCTAAAAAAAACATCTAAATTTACGTACAACTACTAAACTTAGAGAAAAACATTTAAAATAGTCATAAAATATTCCAATTTACTAAAAAGTATTATATTGAAATTGGTTTCGATTCTACAGGGCGCTGAAATGCGCTGGAACAAATGATTAACGCCTTGTATGTTCTATGCAGACTGTTGGTACTACAAACCATAGAAAAATGTTTTCTACTTTTTTTATACTACTTTTTTTATAAAATCACTTGAGAATTGAAAACAATACTTTCGTCAATGGCTTCTAAAAATAACTATTTAAAAGCTAATTCCTGTTTTTTTCGAAACTCGTCCCTTAAGGGGATGAAATGTGAAAATAAGGTATCTGTTTAACTAAGTGAGATTTTAATACGATTCTTTCGCAGTCGTTTTCAAAAATAATTATTTAGAAACTAATTTTCTGGCTTTTTCAAAATTCGTTCCTAAAGGGGATGAAAACATAACTAACTAAAAATGCGTTTTCAAAACCATTCTTTAGGTAATGCCTTTAAAAAAATTTTTTATAACACCTAATTTTAGATGGATTTTTCGAAATTCCACCCTTAGTCCCTTAAAAGGATGAAAGAGTTTAAATGTTCTTTTATTTTTTTTTAATTTACTTTCAAATAAATGAGATTTTAAAGCGATTATTTCATCAACGGTTTTTACAAATATTACCCTAAATATCAAATTCTGGATTTCTTGACATTCCGCTCTTAAATGGGTGAAATGTGTTTTTACTTTTTTTTTATAATATAACTTCAACTAAATGAGATTTTTAACAACTCGATTTTTTAACTTTCACCCTTAAGGGGATGGAATGTGATTTTACATTTTTAAAAATATCTCCTCAATTAAATAAGATTTCAAAATTGTTCTTTCGTCAATGGCTTCCAAAAGCAATTAATTAAAAACCAGTTTATGGGATTTCTAAAATTGAGGGAAAAACAAGTAAAATGTGTTTTTCGTTTTTACGATATATCTTCAGCTAAATGAGATTTTAGGCCGATTCTGTTGCCAATGACTTTTAAAAATAATTGTCTAAAAGTATCTTCTGTTTTTTTTTATTTTTTTTAAATTTTACCCTTAATATGACTAAATATTTTTTCAATATTTCTTCCGATAAATGAGATTTTACCTGACTTTTTCGTCAAAAGCTCTCAAAAATAATGATCTCAAAATCACTAGATTTTTAAAAATTCCACCTTAAAGGAGTGAAATACGTTTTAACCATTTTACAATATCTCAATTAAAGGAGATTTTAGGGTGATTTTTGAACATAATTGACATGGCGTTCAAAAACATAACTGGAAAATTCTGGACCTTTAGAAATTTCATTCTTGCATGGATGCAAGAAGGAATAAAATGTTCTGTAAAATATATTTTGCACTAAATAAAGTTTTAACTGAATTTTGTGCTAAAAACTATATAAATAACTACTGAAAAACTCATTTTACAAATATTAATAATTTAACTACGTATTATCACAATCTCGACGGAAGACGGGCGAAGTATATTGTCGATGTGTTTGTTTAAAAAGAAAAAATAACTTCTTTAAGGGTTATAAAGTTGAAATGTGCTATATCCCGAGACGATCGTAAGCGCATAAAAGCATGCTTTGCCATCAACAAATAAGATGCAGGGGCAGACTCTACTGTCCATTGCGGCATAGTCGAATTTATGTTTCCTCTTCCAGAGTTACCAAAATAAATAATTTATAAATTTAGACACATTAATAACGTAGTTCATAAAACAGCATTACTTTAAATAGTTTTAACTTTCGCATATCTCTATTATCATTTTTAATTATTAGTTATTGTTATATACACATTTTATTTCTCTATTTTGATTTGCAGCGTGCAACGAAGTGCATGGACTCAGCTAGTGCTAACATAAATAAATCATCAACACATGTTACTAATAGTAGTCAAGCCTAAATGTACAGAACTTTTCGATTTGAACTACCAAGATATATATTTTTTTGATTATATAATTATCAATTTTTGTAAAATTTATCCAAGTATATCCATAAAAATATTAAAGAAATGTATCTGCTAAAAAGGTACATCCCATATTTTTTGTAATATAAAGATATGCTTAAGGTTTTAGAAAAGGAAAGCAGGAACTTGTCAAAAAAGTAGGTTATAAAGAAAAATGCGCTAAATTAAGTAAGTATCTATTTTTAATTTTTTCATATTAAGTAGCGTAATCCATTGTATATTACCGATTTGGCAAGCTTATTTATCATCTACAAATTATTATAGATTATTTTTCGCCTTTATAAATAAAAAAAAGATTATGTATGTACAAGGTTTATATTTAAAGACAACTGAGAAAATTAACAAATACCCTGCTATAGAGTGACATATAAAACTTCAGGAAGTCAATGAGAATATGGACCCCTTATGGAAGAGGTTGGTCTATTTTCTTGGTTGTCCTCCAAGATAATGGTATCAAACCTAAGATTTTATTTACATTTAATAGACAAAATATACCGGGGAATCCTATTTAAAAAATTATTTGTACCAATAACGTTGAAATTTAAAAGTGTACGAAATATTTGATAACACTACTACAATTCATTTTTGAATCAAGATTTTAACTAAACAAATAAAAAAGTTAAAATTACTTAAAATTTGGACACAATTAAATGATAAAACTTTACATAAATATTTGGTTTTTACGGAATATTTATGTTAATTAAGTATTTTGCGTACAAGCCAATCGAGAGAGCGAAAGCGTTCGTTAACGTCTTTGTATGTTCATAACTATTTCTCACGCAGCTTCATTGGTATTTTAAATTTAAATATTGCCCTCTTTGTTTTGAGATTTGTATCGAATTTTTCGTACCGACTAGTAATATTTTGTTATCTGCTATAGGCACTTTGTTCGTAGTTTGAATTTCTGGCTTTCCAGCTTTATTTTTAACGAAAAAAGTAGATGTACTAGTGTGTAATAGAAAGAATAGTAAATTAATGTTTTTATTGCGATGCTTCTAATAACCATATTCATTTTTGTTTTCACTTTCAGGATAAAATCGGTTATGCATCTAATAGCGCTGGCATTGAAATCGTCAACACGACTACAAGCTTAACAATTGGAAAATATGGGCTAATCCCTCTCAGAGACTGGCAAATGATTGAACATCTTAGTCATTTCCACAGGTATAATATTATTACCACTAGAACAACATTTTCATCAGTAGGTATATGTCCATTTAACTAATTGAAGTTCATCCCCTTTTATTACTATTGTATCGTCTGCGAAGAGTACAAAAACCAGTACTGGGCACTGGGATCACATCCCTGCAGATAAAATACATTGCATTATTGCGGATGCCCTGCAAACCGGGTTCGTCGCCGGAAAGTGTCGCTAATTGCATGGAAAAAAATATTCTTGTTTTGTTTCATAAGGTTTAACATCTTTGAAGATAAATTAAATTATGTTTTCTTTTAAAGATAGCCTAACTCATCTTAATTCACAAAATGGCAAAGTCAGGTATTTCACCCTCTATTGTTTTCCAAAAATCTTTTTGCGGGGTAACTTGCAAATGAATGGAAACACTGAAATATATAGAGATATTCAAGTTGGGACAAAGTTCTTTAATCAAAGAACAATTAAGCGTCATCAAAAATTACCAATCTGTTTTCTTACGTATTTTTTG
The DNA here is from genome assembly GCA_030620095.1 of Kuschelorhynchus macadamiae. NCBI lineage: Eukaryota > Metazoa > Arthropoda > Insecta > Coleoptera > Curculionidae > Kuschelorhynchus > Kuschelorhynchus macadamiae. The sequence goes on along the minus strand of JAUTXW010000485.1, from coordinate 1,947,933 downwards.
CAGGTACTACATAATATGTACATTTATTTCAGAACGAAATGGTACTACCTTTTAATTTTAAACCTAAATACTTAGGTTTAAAACCTGATATATCTGACCTAGGTTTATCAAAATCTGCTATATAACGCTTTTGTCACTAATTCATAAGATACGTCCATGTATATGTCTTGAAATGAAACATGCATTACAATAATTTTCTTGTTCTCCAAATTCATTAGCACAAACAAATTGTACACGGGCTACCTATATAGCTATCCAATTAATTAAAACTTTGATTAGTACAGTGACAATTTCAGTTAATCTTATATTTACATTAACTTAGAAATTTCGCTCGAATCACGAATCAAGCTAAAACTTGTCATGCGAAAGCAGTTGTAAATGAAATAATTATTCTCAAATTAGCTAATTTGTTAAGTTCTTTTGAACATAACATCTCGATACCTCAAAAAAACACAAGTCACCGTTTATATCAACTAATGAGCTATATATTTAAAACACTATCCCCGCTCGCTATCAAATTTGACATTCCGTTAAACATTCTAAATTTTAATTGCGCTTTCTGTAACTTGCCGTAAGCCAGATTTTTCAGCAAGTTCGTGAGAGAGTTGTACTGCATCAATTTACATGACTTTTTTTAATGATCGTCTAGTTACCGAAACCTTTCAACACTATCTTTTGTATTGTTTTATTACGTATTTTTTCTATAAAACCAATAGTTTTTTCTTCAATAACATCTCTAGATGATGTGGTGAATGCGCCCCATATTCTTTTAATTATATTGGAAACTTATCGCGCCATCTAACTGAAAAGGCAGAATAAGGTTTGCCGGACCTGCCAGTAATTTTTAACATCTTTAAGGAATCTTGTACAGCTTTCATATAACATGTAAAACAATGATATCATTGGCTAAAATCATAAACGGTAAATTATTGTTATATGAGAAAATGAGATCTTGGTATGTTTATAACAGAACTTGCTCTGCAGGATAAAATGTAACTGACAAGTATACAAATAAAAAAAAGGAAGAAATTTTACTTAAATTTCTCAGATTCTTGAATTAATGGTAATCTGATAATTTTCTACCGTCACAAAATATGACGGATGTCAGACATGTTTTCTCCCGCAGAAAAAAGAAAGTTTTTTTTTGGAACGACAAAGTTTCAAAAACTCATAAAAACATAATCGATTATTATTTAAGCCAATGTCTTCACAAAAATGATAAAGGAAAATCTAGATGAATTAAATAAAGAAATCTTTGACATGTTGTCGGCTCGACACCAACTTACATTTATATAGTTCTTTTAACACCGATTTTTAATTTTAATGTCCATGACTTGCAGGGAAAGAATTCCAGAAAGAGTAGTACATGCCAAAGGGGCAGGTGCCTTTGGATATTTCGAATGCACCAAAGAACTTAGTCAGTACACAGTGTCAAAGGTATTTGAAATGGTTGGAAAACAAACACCTATAGCAGCAAGGTAAGTTGTCATACTTTAAGTCAAAGCATTAGAGTAACAATAAATAACACACGGTAACTAATTTGAGATTTGGGAAATTTGGAAATAAATATGATTTGATTGATTTGCACATTTTTCTTTAGATTTTCAACTGTGGCCGGTAATACGGGTTCAGCCGACACTATAAGGGACCCACGAGGTGAGTAGAGCTACAAAATTATCTTCTTTTAGATGAGACACCCCATATATATTCGTCTATTTTGACTTGTTATGTCATTCTATTTGACTGATTGATTAAACTGAATTTTATTAAGTGGTTTAAAATTATTCGCGAAAGAATATCTGGGAAAGTAAACAGCCATTTATTATATTTTTTTCCCGTGGAATCCCAAAACGATGAGCGAAAAACAACTGAACATCAAAGAAAACTTCTTCGGCTAATAATCATATTTTTCCAAATGGAATGCCATATTTATTATGTGATTTTCGATTGCTGGGTATATTTTTTGGTCTAAAGCGATATATTTTATTTTATTATTTAGATTTTCAGCACTTCTAAATTGAAAAATGTTCGTCTACCGTGATATTTCCCATTAAGATCTGAAATTAGCACTAATTAGTGTTAATACCTCTACCTGGTCAATCTTTGACGGTACTGAAATGCCATTATGACAAAGAAAAAAATTTGTTAAACTTTCTATATCCTGAATTTCCCTGTTTGTGAATCTTTCTGTTTATTAGGAGAAGTAAACTGTGACTTAATTTAGTTGCGTACGTGGTCATTTAGTAACACATATATAACGTATTTTTAATATACCTGTAACATTTTTATTGAGTGCCATTTTGTTTCATCATATATATTATCAGTTTCTAACTATATCTCACTTAATTTTTGGGCATAATTTAAAATAAAATGTAGTTTTTACGCTGATTTTTTTTCCGTAAGAATGTATCCCTATATCACATTTTATTTTTCTGCAAAATTTAAAGTCAATTAAATAAAAATAAGAAAGCAAATTTTTACGTTGATTTTTTAGACATTTTCTTTGGCTGCCATTTTGTTTCGCATCTTCAATTTCAAATTAATGTAATAAGTAGTTTTTTCAAGCTGAGTGTTTAAATAATATTTATTAGGTCTATAGGTTAGATTAATTTATGTCTAAAATTTGAGGTACATTGAATAATTAGTTTTTTAGTAATACATTTACTAACATTTCAGGCCGCCATATTGGATTTTTACAGAAATATTACCAGGTATAACTTAAGCCTTAATTTTTGACAAACATTTAAGTCAATCGGGTAAGTAGATTTTAAGCTGTGCTGCAAACTGACAGACAGACAAGCAGATACACAAACCGACAGACAGACTAACGGCATTGAGAAAGCAATTCTTTTTTTGTAAAAGATATGTAATATCTCTGATTTCTTCATGAATACAAACATTTTGTTTGGGAGCCATTTTATTCCGCCATCTTGAATTCGTACCACAATTTTACCAGTTTATATTATACCCCAATTAATTTTTGCACAAATTTTGAAATCAATCTATTAAGCAGTATTTCGAGGCTGAAATTTTAAATATTTTATTGAGCCGCCATCTTGTTTCGCCATCCTAGATTAGTACCAAAATTTTACCATATGATTCCGACGTAATACTTGAATTCTGTGCAAAATTTCCAATAAATTGGATAAGTAGGTTTTTAGTAATTTCACTAAGCCATTTTGTTTCGCCACATTGAATGTTTACGAAAATGTTACCAGGTTATCGCCATATGACCTATATTTTTGACCAAAATTTTAAGTAAACCGGATAAGTAGTTTGTACCAATACCTCGAACAGACAAACAGATCGACCTACGGAATTGAGGAAACATGTTTTTCGGTATTTAGGGACCTTAAAACTCTTTTAATAAAGAAACTTCAAAAATTAATAAAGACTGTTACATCATTCGATGTAGAAAACTCCCGACTTTGAGGCTTATATTTCGTTATGACTAAATGTCTTTTGAACTGGGTTTTGAAAGAGATGAAAAAAATTAAACCCTTTAAAGGATTTAGCTAATTGTTCTGATATATTACCAAATCAATTGTTTTAAAAGTTTTATTATTAGTTGAGTTGGCACGTATAACATTAAACGACAATTTATATTTGTTAAAGAATTTGAAGTATAATTTGTTTAAAAAATTCTTTCAGAAACCGTTGTAAAGAGCTATTTGGTTACTGGTGTTTAATTCCATTTTATTTTTTTTTTATAAAAAAACTAGGATTCGACGTCAAGCTAATTAATTACTTAATCACAGACATTTGTATATCGAGTTTCTACATATATACCACATTTAATAGACACAGACTTTATTACTTTGACACCAACTTCATAAATCAAATTTTCAATGCCGGATAAAATATTACTTTTTACTTTTTATTGCTTTTTTTTTCGGTTCTGTTTTTTTATAATCCTTTTTAGTTCTAATTATACACAATTTTAAATTTTAGAGCCTAAACTTAGGTTAAAATTTTGGAAGCCCTACTAAAATGACTAAGTAGCTATTGGGTGCCCTGCATATGAAATTTTGCCAGAATCAATGTATTTATATTATAAAAATTGTCGAAATTTAAAAGTTGAGTAAAATTGAACTTCATGTCATTAAAAACCCAAAAATCATATCAACACGATATTAACACGCATACGTTTTTCCTGATGATATGGTGAACGCAATATATTACTGCCTGCGCTCGCCTAAGTAATTGATGTAGTATGTAATGTAGTCATTCTGCCATTTTTTAAAATACGTTTGCTGTAGTACTATTCCGGTAATATCCTGAATATTCGCGTGGAGTAATCGATGTACATATAATATACAATCAAATCGATCAACTCCTTTTTTGAAGTCGTTTAAAAAGTCTATAAAAGAAGGAATTAAAAGTTGCTGGAAATGTATGTGTGTACAAAATTGGAAAGGAACTGTATAATGTTCAGTAGATTTTTTTTTAAAAACCGGCCTAGGGTTTCCAAGACTCTCTCTCCCCACAGGAGATGTGCTGTTGAGGTGTTTATGAACAGAATTTAAAGTTCAGAAAATCTTGGTAATCTCTTGTAAGTGACCAGATGGCACGCAAAATTACTTTTCAAGATCTACGATTGATAAACCCTGACAAATGGAGACAGACAAAACCCCATAGCTACACCCGCTAATTGTTCGAAACACATACTATTAAATTTAAATAAGTTTTGGTCGAAAACCAAGGAAAGAAAAGAAACAAGGTTAACATATGACGAAAGCTTTCACGGCTTTGGTCAATTAGGAAATCATGTTTCTTGGGATTAGACCATGTCAAATTGGAATTACTATCCGAAGTTTCGCCTTCGATTGCCAGAGGCGTCTTCAGGCATCTTTACTTAACGAGATCTGAACACTGAATGTGCTCGCCGAACCGTGAACCTGTGTTAAGATCGGTTTCCACGTGTGATGTAGACTGTAACCCGTATCTCTACTGAAGTGTTTGGTATGTTTAAAATTTTTAACAGATTCTCTAATTTTTCGTTTATAAAATCCTGGAACCGACGCTAGAACCTTAAATTTCTTTATATTTATAATGGAGTTTATAATATACAGATTGAACAATTTGTTTCTTTTTAATATATTGTTCATGTTCCTTAGGACTAGTGGATATTGAGCGTCCTGTTTCTCCCGCATACACTTCTCCAAAGGAGCAAGGAATTTTATATACTCCTTCTGTTTGTCAAGGTACGTCTGTCGAGGATCGCAAGCATTCTCCAATCTTATGTACATTGAAGATTGTATGTATATTAGACCGCCGAAGTAAACGTCCTATTTTTGTTTTCATTGCCATGCATGTACGGAAGAACGAGGCTACCTACCGGTGGCTCGTTATTATTCTCCTTTCATGGAGTTGGATTACTATATCTTTTAATTGAACGGGTAATATCTTCAGAGCAATAGCCATTCCCTCTCAGAACTACGATCAGCGTCGATGTTCCGATGTTCTTTCATTCCTCGTTCTTGTAGATAGCTTGTCTACGCTGGATATTCTCTCAGACAAGTTTTTGAGATCTCCGCAACATCCGCTGTGAAATTTTTATTTGTTAGCTGCATCTACGTATTTTAACTGTTAATTCTGTAGATATTTTGTACTCTCATTACCTTTTACTGTGTGATATGCACATACTTTAATTTTATATTACTGTAACCTTAGTTTTAAGCCTGTGAAAAAATAAATCATCAAAATAAGGAGCATGCTCATTTCTACAAAAGAGGCTTAATTCCAAATACAACATATTCTAGTCCTGATTAATTCCTGTCACAACATATGGAGGAGACAGCCATTTACGTTCCTGCAACGGCAAATCTTCAAATTTTACGTAATGATTTCCCTTATTACTTGTAATTTTGTTTCTCCAACGGAGGTTCTATTAAACTATTTTTCTCAGGCGCTAAAAATACTGGACATGCCTTTATAATATATTTATTTCTATCTACTGGTCTGAATGTCTATATTCCCATATCACACAATTCTGCTATTTTATTTCTTTTTCCAATATGATTTTAGTTATTACAAACTTAGATTTTATATTCTAAGATCAAGCTAATCTATCTTTTTTATTTCCCATTAACTTTGGCCTTATTTCATTTTTAAATAATCTAAACAGTAGCAAGTTCACTAGTTCATTAAAAATAGTTAAATTTTTCTCATCTTTATAACAGATGTAAACACTATTATCGTAGAATAGTATGTCGACTATATTTTCTTACGAACAAAAAAATAATAATTCAATCTTGTACATTTCCGAAAAAAAAAGAAAACATATTTTTCAGAAAAGATATTTTATTAACTAAGAGTATAACGAAAACAAAACAGCATTTATTGGGTTTTAGGTTCATATATCACACGTAACATTGCTTGTAACCTCCAAGTCACAAAAATGTTTAGTGTCAAACCGAACAGCTACAACGGTTTTCTAATGGGCGTTCAACCGGGAGGCACCGGTCTTTTCTTTTAATTTCTTTATTATTTATTTTTTTTTTAGATACAAGCTATTTTTTTATTCAAATACTTGTCATATACCACATATCGCTCCAACTTCTTTTCACTTTCCATTGACCGATGTGATGAGTATTACATTGTTCGTTTAGTGTAGTCTATGTGTGACCCAAAAATATGTGTCCGTCTACTTATTGGATTAGTAAATATCTCCAGAAGTAAATTGTTTTGCCATAAACTTAGAAATTTTTAGATAAACTTTATTAAAACTTTTTTATTCAAAAAATATCACAAAGTTTTTTTATTGTACGAACTTTTATTAAATTAACGTTTCAAGGACAAACGCCATATCCTCTTAATCCAAATCTCATTATATTGGAAACAATACAATAGTATAGGACATATATAGATTTTTCATTTAAAAATAAAAGGCTTACACATGAACAGATTTTTTGAGATACCATATGCTTCATAACGATTTTTCTTCAACTTTATTAAAATATATTTTTAATAATAGGTTTCGCTTTGAAATTCTATACAGAAGAAGGAATATGGGACTTGGTAGGCAATAACACACCAATTTTCTTCATGAGAGATCCTATACTATTTCCTATGTTCATTCACAGCCAAAAAAGAAATCCGGTTACCAACTTGAGAGACTGGGACACATTCTGGGATTACTTATCTCTTACGCCAATGTCTGTTCACCAGGTAAAAGTGTCGTATCTACTAAATATTTAATACACATATCTTTTAACATATATACACTTTTTGTAGGTGATGATTCTATTTTCGGACCGAGGAATACCCAGAGGTCACAGACATCAACACGGGTACGGATCCCATACGTTCTCTTTGATAAACAAAGATAGGAAATTAACATGGTGCAAATTCATTTACAAAACTGACCAAGGTAAGCATAAATCTTCTATTAAACTGTTTAGATTTTTATTTTATAATTTTAATGAATAGTAGTTACACATATGTGGGTATTTTGTTTTTGAAATAAATAAGTACTTTATTTCTCAAATAAATAAAATTCTATCCCATACTATAAGTGCGGTTTCCCAAGATATATCCGATTTCTAGTTCTATTTATACAGATGGATATCACAGCTCTGTGTTGCGTTATATAGCGCTACTGCTATGTGCAACATGTGCTGTTATTGCAGAATAACAATAACTCGATGAATTACAGTATCGTACGCGGCACCCATAATTAATTAATTTGTTAAGAAATGGTCGTATTAGTCTAGAAATATTAAAAGAAAATTTATTCGAGGCATAAAAAGACGAAATCAAGATGTATTTTTTTAAGCAACTTTTAGGTAATGACAATAAATAATCTGTATTAAGCAAATTACGGTTTTTATTTTTTATAGGTGCTTAATGCAAAAAAATGTCAAAAATATTACGTCACTGATAAGTTAGCAACCAAAAGGGCCACGATGTAAAAGCAAAATCTGGCGAAAAAAACACATTATAACTAGTTCAGCGACTGGCTACAGTGTGAAGCAATAATAGACTCTGAGAAATATTTTTTCGCATTCGGCGGTCCTAAATTACCCCGAAAATACTATTGTTATCTAAAATACAGCAAGTTGGGATTTGTAGAACTGTGTTATTTTCCTTGAAAAATGGATAATATTCGCGATAATTGCAAAAAACTAGAATTCACTACCCTTCACCCATAAAAAAACACGACTCAAATTTAGGGCACTTTTTAGGACTAGCTTAGTATATCAGTCACCACAAAAATTGTCCATGATCGGAATGTATTCGAAGTTTTGCTCTTCTTGGGACTAATTTTATTGGACTAAAAAAGAAGAATAGTAAAATTGTAGTGTGTATGCATTATGACTTTTATTAAGCATTCATGAATAGACATTTTGCTAAATAATTTCTGAACGGTGTAAAATATCAAAAAAAAATCTAAAATCCAAAGTTACAGGACAGAATAAGAAACACTTACTTTGTTTATATGACTGGACATTTTGCTAAATTATTTCTAAAGGTTACAAAATATTGAGAAAAATCTAAGATACTAAAAACTTACAGAATTTAGCTTTGTTTATAAAAATGGTCAGCAACGGAAAAAATAACATCTTGTATATTTCTCTTAATCTTATTCAATACTAGATTTGATTTTAATATGTTTGTTGTGATGTTTCATTCATAAAATCGTATATGTTTTGTTGCAATGATTAATTATATAGTAAATAAACGTGTACTGTAAGTAAGTGTGACAATAAACTATCTCTCCTCCTTCTTGCCATTGACATGTAATATGTCAATGGCCATAAGCATAATATTAGAAATAAATCTTAAATTAACGTTTCAAAGACAAACGCCATATCCTCTTAATCAAAATTAAAATCTATTATCACATCGGGCATATTTAATAACCGCTTTAATAGCATACCTAATCTATTTTTTCACATTATGCAGAAGAATTCTGTCACACATCGCGTTTACGCACCATAATGCCCAAGAACTCGCACAAAAATTATCAAAAAAACTCCAAAAACTCACAAAAGTCGCCTAAAAACAACGTTTTTATACAAGGAAAAGCCGCCGCCTTGTTCCGTTTACTATTTTACCGTACTTTTGTAAATTCGTGCACACTGTGATGTGTGTGTCAGTATTGCCGATTGCCAGTTTTAAACAATGGCATTATATGATAATAAAAAAAACAGGTTACTTGAATAATTATTTGTTAATAATCATTATATATAGCTAATAAAATATTAGAGAGGTTATTATTACAGTATTATAGTATATTTATATCCACGGTACATATTTGCATATATAGTATATAGCAAGTATATAGAGTATATAGCAAGTATACATTTTATTTCATGCATAGACATAGAATATGTCTGTTGTCTGTAAGATAGTTGACAACACCCGTTCGGATCAACCAAATCGACCACACGACAATAGACCAAAGAAGTAATAATTTTGATAATGTATGATTGCGTACAAATCAAAATAATTCCGTCTCCCCCTGTTGTTATGTCTATCACCTTAGAGTAAGAATTAAAGTAGAGATCACAACTCATTCATAAATCACGTTAGGGGTATGCGCTAACATGGTTCCACTATTTTTCACATTCTATCGACCAACGTTTACGATAAAACAAGAAGTGGGGATGGCCCATGCCCAAAACGTGGCCATTTGTTGACGAATGCCAGTGACGGCGTGATTTTCCCGCATAAGAAAATATCATTAATAGTGAAAAAATTATCGTTCAGGGTTTTTACAGATCCTCATGTTTTTCCATTACTGTCGGTCGGTCGGTCTGTTCCGGTATAGCTAAAAAATCCACTTACTCGATTAACTTTAATTTTCCATAAAAATTACATCTGATATAGAAAAAAACTGGTAAAATATTGGTATGAATTCAATATGGCGAAACAAAATGACGATCTGTTAAAATATTTGATGTACGAAAATGAAGAAATGGACCATGCTTCATTATCGTTGACAAAAAGAAGGATTCTCACCTATTCCTTAATGAGGCAAATAGGTATTTTTACAAACTTCAAAGAAATAATCGTTCTCTACTTCACTATCTAAAATCAAACCATTAAGTTAGGTAAGTTTAAAAGGAAATTAGTTATTTATATATTATTAAACTTTAGTTTTTAGTTATGTTTGCCTTTTGTCACTATCATTTTGTAATTGTGACATTTAGAAAAATTATTTGTTCACTTGTTGAAAATGTCATCTTAAACCTGTAACTGTCAAGTTAGACCTTGTCTAAAGTTAAACCTCTTTAGTGAATACGGGTGTTAGAGTTTTAAACTAAAATCAATGCTTTTAACGCGCTTTTATTGGCTTCCTATTCATCTGATTGTATGTTTGTATGTCTGGTTCAAATCTTGTAATGGATTTTTCAGCACTTCCATTACCGATTATTTTCAAATTTGACATGCATACACTTTCGGATATAAAAAAATCCGAATTTTTTTAGTAAACGTCTAGAAATCCAAAATGGCGGCGCCAATACGGCCGACGAATTTTGTTACTTGTGTAGCCAAAACTGAAAATCAGTGCCTAGGAAAATTTAAAATGGTCAGCATTTAAAAATTCAAAATAGCGGTGTCAAAATGACAATGTCAACAGGCCGAACGGATGAATTTAACATTTGTGGGGATTATTTAAGAATGCACAACACAAATCAAATGGTGGCGCCAATATAGCGAACGAATTTTGTCATTTGTACGGATTCGGCTGAAATATCAGTATCTAGAAGTATTTAAGAATAAAAATTATGAAATTTTAGTCAATATTTGAGAATTAAAAATGGCGGCACCACCATAGCAGACTAATTTTGAAATTTTTCCAGATTTGATTAAACTTCGGCATTTAGGAGTATCTAAGACTGCAAATCATGAATTTTTCTCAACATTTTAAAAATTCAAGATTGTAATGCCCACATGGCGTAATTTTAACATTTGTGTAGATTTGGCTGAAAGAAAGTAGGAATTTGGGGGTAGGGTCAATGTGGGTAATTCGAAACAGCAAGAATAAACAACTTATTTAGGAACAACGCTTTACTACGCGGCGGATTCTTGACGTCTCACGCCCTTTTCCCTGACGTGCCAGAATTGTTTGTTTGCAAGCTATTGCTTTATGAATTTTGTTATGTTTTTAATCCTGCCTATGCGTTTTGATAGTGCTTAAAATACTGAAAATTTTGGCAACATACTTTAGGTAAGTTTGACATCCCTTTTAGGACACACTATTTATAAGATCTTTCTCCATCTGCAAATATTCATTTTGAGGTTATTTAACGTATGGAGGTTTTTTGTGCAGTGTTTCCAATTACCCCTAACTAAACTAATAAGGGGGTAAATGAAAACTCCTGCTTGGGGTAAATGAGAACGGGCTGATTTCTTCCTCCTACCTATCGGATAAAATATGCCACTTAAATATATTAAAAAACGGGACTCACCAGCCTATACTTTAGAAGATTTTGCCAGGGCTGTTGACGATGTTCAAAAGAAAAAAAACTATAGGGCAGCTGCAGAATTTTACCGTATTCCAGTATCGGTTATTTATAATAGGATAAAGCGTAGACAAGTGCCAATTGATAAAATGAGTGCTGGTGTTTCCCTAAAAATACCGATGATTGTTGAAAATCACATTCTTTCTTGATCAAAAATGCGAGCAACAATGGTCTCTCCTTGCAATAAGACAAAACTATTTAGATTAGTGGGGGAATATATTATAATAAATGACATAAGAACCAGATTTTCAGATGGAACTCCTGGAGAGGAATGGTACCGCTCATTTATGTTGCGACACCCTACGCTATCTCTATAGAAGCCTGAGCACCTTCAAAAACTTCGTAAAGATGCAAGAAAACCCGAGATCATTTTTGATTTTTATCATAAATTAAAACAGACTGTTCATGGGCTAGATCTGCCTGGTATGTCATCATTTGTTTTTAACGCCGACGAAACTGGCTTTAACAGTGATCCTTCGCATATCAAAGGTATTGGAGTGAAAGGAGAAGCTATGTATCGTGTTTCTGGAGGCTCCGGAAGGGAGAACACGACAGTCCTTGCTCGCATCGCAGCTGATGATATCTATCTGCCATCCTTGATTATTTTTGAGGGTGCGGCTGTACAAGCCAGGTGGATTTCTGATAAGGCTTTAGCAGGAACGCTATACGCTACTAGTAAGAATGGATGGATGGAGGAGCACATATGGTTTTATTCCTCATGTAAATCACCTTCGCGTAAAACAAAACAAACCACAACAAAAAGCTTTATTTGATGGTCACTGTAGCCATTTAAGCGTGAGGATTATTCAGGCCGCAATAAATAATAACATAGAGTTAATAAAATTTCCGAGCCACTTGACTGATAGGCTTCAACCTTGGAGGAAGAATAAAAATAGAGTTCATTATTTACATATTTAGCCACTGCCAAGATTACCTCACAGGAACACCAATGTTTATACCAATTTATATTACGGTGAATATGTTTAAACATGATGCAATAAAATTTTCATACAAAGAATAGTAATGTATTTCCAGTATTAGTTTCTAAGCAGTATAAAGAAATTACTTTTATTGCAAAATAGTAAAATACAAACTAAAATACCCAAAGTCTCCAGATTTTACCAGTAACAAGAGTTTTAGTTAGCTATGGCAAAACCGATCGACAACTCCACGTATTAGACCATCTCACTTTCATTGACAAGGGATTCTTATAGTAAAAAAGTATAATAGTCGACAGTAAACATTGTTACAGGGTCACGTGACCGGCGTGGCTTAAAAACCAATAGCGGGTCATGGAACTACAATAAATTTTAATATTAAAGAAATTAATTTGCAAAAAAATTTTTTATTAGATATCAAGCTTCCAAGCTTTTCGTAGCGTCACTTCTGCATGTGTTTTAATGTAATATTGAGTATTTGCTGATATGGCTCAAGTCTTGTAATTATATGTTGCCTAACTTCAAGAAGCAGCGTTCTAAAGGTGAGGTGACATTATAAGAACATTAATTTTTTAAATATTTAATAAATAAGTTTTATTTACTTTATCTTGGACATTGCGAAACTAGGAGCTTTAGTTGACCTAACTATGGTGCGGCAATGTGAGTTTGTAAAAATTTTTTTTAAACACTAAGTAAACAGCAAGACTTTCTTTTCCAGGAGACATGTCTAATGGAAGATACTTTATTCACTTATTTTTGATCACATGACATATTGACCAATCCGGTTCAGTATAATAGAACGTTTATTTCATCGCGGGTCATGTGAGAATCTTCAGAAGCAAATACATGTTTATGATACAAAAAAGACTCTGAGGTGATTTTTTTGCCGATTACAATAGTTTTTCCTATCAGAGAATTAAAATAATTATAGAATATTCCTATACTATATTAAAATAGTCGAAGGGTGTTCAAAAAAACGTACTGCGATTTCGAAAATCACTAGATTTTGGATGAAATCTGGGGAAATAATAAAGTTTCGGATGATTTCGCGCCTTTTTTTAATTTTCACTTGAGTTGGGCCAATTTTTTATATAAATGTTGTCAGGTAAAGGAATTTAAATGGTGATTCTTTGGGTATTAAAAGTAAAAATGTTGTAAACTGGTTACAATTTAAGAATTAGTATATTGAAAATTAAAAAATCTTGTATTTTTTAAATTTTAGCTATTAACATGGAAAAACAATATGACAATTGGCTATTCTATTCGTATCTAATAGCGCTCGCTTTTTTTTTACTTTCCTCGCAAGAGTTTTCTCTGTATGTCTGTCCACGACAAAGCTCAAGAACTGCTTGTCCTATTTACTTCAAGTTTTGGTTAAAAATTAAAGGTGATATGAAGATGACGTGGTAACATTTTGGTAAAAATCCAATATGGCTGAACAAAATAGCGGTTTATTGAAATTAGTCTGCTATGGTGGTGCCGCCATTTTTAATTCTCAAATATTGACTAAAATTTCATAACTTTTATTCTTAAATACTTCTAGGTACTGATATTTCAGCCGAATCTGTACAAATGACAAAATTCGTTCGCTATATTGGCGCCACCATTTTGATTTTTATTGTGCCTTCTTAAACAATCCCTACAAATGTTAAAATCATCCTCCGACCTGTTGTCATTGTCATTTTGACACCGCTATTTTGAATTTTTAAATGCTGACACTTTTAATTCGGCGCCCCCATTTTGGATTTCTAAACGTTGACTAAAAAAATTCGGATTTTTTATATCCGAAAGTGTATGCATGTCAAATTTGAAAATATTTGGTAATGGAAGTGCTGAAAAATCCATTACAAGATTTGAACCAGACATACAAAAATACAATCAGACGAATAGAAAGCCAATAAAATCGCGTTAAAAGCATTGATTTTAGTTTAAAACTCCAACACCCGTATTCACTAAAGAGGTTTAACTTTAGACAAGGTCTAAGTTGTTAAAAGAAAATTCCAAACTTAAACGGTCATTTTTTTACAAACTCACGTTGCCGCACCATAGTTAGGTCAACTAAAGCTCCTAGTTTAGCAATGTCCAAGATAAAGTAAATAAAAATTATTTATTAAATATTTAAAAAATTAATGTTCTTGTAATGTCACCGCATCTTTAGAACGCTGCTTCTTGAAGTTAGGCAACATATAATTAGAAGATTTGAGCCATATCAACAAATACACAGTAATACATGAAAACACATGCAGTAGTGACGCTAAGAAAAGCTTGGTATCTAATAAAATATTTTTTAACAAACTAATTTCTTTAATGTTAACATTTATTGTAGCTCCACGACCCGCTATTGGTCTTTAGGCCACGCCGGTCACGTGACCCTGTAACAAAGTTTACTGTACACTATTGTACTTTTTTACTATAAGGATCCCTTGTCAATGAAAGTGGGATGGTCTAATACCGCAGTGGGATGGTCTAATACGTGAAGTTGTCGATCGGGTTTGCCATAGCTAACTAAAACTCTTGTTATTGATGAAATCTGATCTGAGACTTTGGGTATTTTAGTTTGTATTTAACTATTTTGCAATAAAAGTAATTTCTTTATACTGCTTAGAAACTAATACTGGAAATACATTACTATTCTTTGTATGAAAATTTTATTGCCACATGTTTAAACATATTCACCGTAATATAAATTGGTATAAACATTGGTGTTCCTGGGTAGGCTTGGCATCGTCGTACGATCGACCTTATACTGTGAGGTAATCTTGGCAGTGGCTAAATATGTAAATAATGAACTCTATTTTTATTCTTCCTCTAAGTCTATGACAGTATTTATTTATAAAGACCAACCCTACTAACTACTGACTAAGTACTAAGTAACAAGATTAATTAAGAAAGCTAATCGCGTTTAGTTGGAAATCATTAGATATAATACAAATATCATCTTTACGTATTTAAGGAATCGAAAACTTTAAGGACCCAAAAGAGGCTGAACAAACTGCAGGACAAGATCCAGACTTTGCATTGAGAGACCTGTACGATGCGATCAGCGACGCAGATGGAAAGTTCAAAAAGTATCCCTCATGGACATTTTACATTCAAGTGATGACCCCAGAACAGGCCTTAAAACAAAAATTCAACCCATTTGATATTACTAAGGTACTACGTGTCAATATTACAACTCCTTAGACTGTTAAATGTATACCCAGTTTTGACATATATCTTCTAAACCATGTTTTAATTATACATTCCTTTTAGGTTTGGCCCCATGCAGATTTTCCTCTTATCAAAGTAGGAAAGATTGTCCTTAATCGCAATCCAAGCAACTACTTTGCCGAAGTGGAGCAACTAGCCTTCAGTCCGAACAACATGACACCGGGAATAGGGGATTCTCCAGACAGACTTCTGCAAGGAAGACTGTACTCCTATCAGGATGCTCATCGATATCGACTCGGAGTTAACTTTCAGCAATTGCCCGTTAATCGACCTGTAAACCCTACGGTAAAATTAACAAACCAAATTTGAAATTGTTACTAGGAATCATACAGCAACCTTTGATTAATATTCTAAGATAGCAACTATATCCCATTACATGTCATTTGGCACCAACTAATGAAAATCGATCGTAAAAAGTACGTTTAATTACGGTTTGTATAATATTTTGATATATTTCTTATCAGTAAAGGTTAGTTTCTTTAAGGAGCAATTGTTAAGATTAAAAAAATTAAAAACAATTGTATCAATTAAATATCTTTTGGCAACAACTTATCAAAACCAATCGTCAAGATCGATTTAGGAAACGCAGTTACCTATCAATTATGTATTATTTTGATTTATTTGTTACTGGAAAGGGTTAGTTATTCAGCGAACAATTCTAAAGACCTATATTTATAAATAACTGTTAGCTTTTTAACTTAATACAATTCTGCATTAAGAATTCATGAATTTAATTTGATACACTTTATAGATCAAAACTCCAAAAAAAATCAACCTGGTCTAACCAAAATGTAGTACGATAATTAGCATATAAATCATTACACACACGAGTTTTGATTTAAAAAAAAAGTGATTACACGAAGATCGAAACGCATACCTTGAGATTAAAAGTAATCTCTAACTACTACCTTGACCTTATCTTCCTTTGTGACATGAGGAGTTACATCTGAAGCTCACGTGTGTATTACGGGTAATTTTATTGGTTGATGCCCAAAGACATGTAACTGAAAGATGTTAGTAGAATAATTAATGTTTATTTTTACTTCTCTCGTAAAAGGGAAGTATTGTATCCGTAAACAAATCATCCTCCGAGAATTTTTCAGATCTTTTCGTTTCAGGGTCCCTAGATGTCAAACAAGTTTACTCAATTCCGTCGATCTGTCTGTTCGCGGCATAGCTTAAAAACTACTTACCCGATTGACTTCAAATTTTGGTCAAAAATTAAGGGTCATATGGGGATGAACTGGTAACATTTTGGTAAAAATTCAATAGGGCAAAACAAAATGGCGGTCTAGTGAAATGTTAAAAAAATTATTACTAAAAAGCTACTTATCCAATTTATCTCAAATTTTGCACAAAAATAAAGTATTATGTAGGAATCCACTGGTAAAATTTTGGTATCCAAGATGGTAGAACAAAATGGCGGCTTAGTAACATATTTAAAAATTCGGCCTGGAAAACTACTTAAGGGCCTGATTTCAAATTGTGTGCCATAGATAATTGTGGTATACAGATGAACTAGTAAAACTGTGGTCCTAATTGATGAGATGGCGGCTAAATAAAATATTTGTAATCGTGAAAAAATCGCCCTCTCAGGTTTTACATATGTTCACGTTTTAGAGTCAAAAACTATGCTTTATCAATTCCATCGGTCCGTCTGTCGGTTTGTTTCTCTCAGTTTACCGCAAAACTACTTACACAACTGAATTGAAATATTGGGTAAAAATTAAAGGTCATATGGAGATGACTTGGTAACATTTTGGTAAAAATCCAATATGGCGGCATAGTAAAATACTCAAAAAATGATTTCTAAAAAACTACTTATCCAATTTATCTCAAAATTTTGCACAAAAATCAAGTATTACGTAGAAATCAACTGGTAAAATTTTGGTACGAATTTAAGACGGCGGAAGAAAATGGCGGCTTAGTAAAATATTTAAAAATTCAGCCTGAAAAACTACTTAATGGACTGATTTCAAATTGTGTAAAAAGAATAATTGTAGTATACAGATTAACTAGTAAAACGGTTGTACTAATTCAAGAGGACGGAACACAATGGCGGCTAAATATAATATTTGTAATCGTGAAAAAATCATCTTTTCAGCTTTTACATATCTTCACGTTTTAGCGTCCCTAGATGCCAAAAAATGTGTTTTATCAATTCCGTCGGTTCTTCTGTCGGCTTGTCTGTCTGTCTGTCTGTCAGTTCATGGCCTAGCTTAAAAACTACTAATCAGAGTGACTTAAAATTTTTGTCAAAAATTAAGGGTCATATGGGGATGACCTGGTAACATTTTGGTAAAAATCCAATGTGGCAAAACAAAATGGCGGTCTACAGAAATGTAAAAAAAAATATTACTAAAAAACTGCTTATCCAATTCATTACAAATTTTGCACACAGATCAGATATTATGTAGGAATCAACTGGTAAAAATATGTTTTATCAATTCCGTCGGTGCGTCTGTTAGTTCCCGCATAGCTTAAAAACAACTTATTAGAGTGACTTCAAATTTTGGTCAAAAATTAATATTTTGGTTAGAAAAATTATTACTGAAATAAATAATTATCCAATTTAACTCAAATTTTGCACAAAAATTAGTTATATAGGAATGAACTGGTAACATTTTGGTATGAATTTAAGATAGCAAAACAAAATGACGGCCTAAGAAAATATTTAAAAAATCAGCATGGAAACACTAGATTAATTTCAATTTTGTGCAAGCATTAAGAGTGATATAGAGATAAACTGGTAAAGTTGTGGTACGAATTCAATATAGTGGAACAAAACGGCGGCCTAATAAAATTTTTTAATAATCAACGTAAAAAAATCCTATTCAATTGACTTTACATTTTGCAGAAAAATTGAATGTGACATAGGCATAAACTAGTACGAATCCAACATGACGTAACAAAATGGCGGTGTGTGATTTCATAAAAACTACTTATGAATTTATTTTAAATTATGCCCAAAAATCAAGTGTGGCATAGGTAACAAGTTGTAAAATATTTGTAAGAATCCAATATGAACTATCAAAATGGCGTGAACTGTGACAAAAATGTTTTAAAAGACAGTATACATGTGTTACTAAATGACTATGTACTGTACTAAATTAGGTCACACTTGACTATTCCTAATAAAAGGAAAGATTCATAACCAGGGAAGTTCCGGGTAAAAGCAAGTTACCGATTTTTTTACTATTTTTATACGATTATTTAGTACTTAAGCCAGTGACTAAAAGGCGTTAAGAAACAAAATATCTCGGCTTGGTGTTATATAATATCATACCAGCACGGCCACAAGTTTGTAAAAGTTTTTTTTCTTCCCTAATATTTTTCGAGTGTTTGGTGAAGGGTTATCTCTTTGAAACAAATTCTAAATGAAAAAGTTCAGCCCGTTAATCGACCGTATTTGCTGAAATTGAAAAAAACCAGTAGAAAAGCTTTTTATAAAAGTTTGTGCCGAAAAAATTTTCTTCATATAAATATTATAAAGGGTGATCTAAATAGGACATATTGAGATACAAACTAATTTTATAGTAACTCAATACGAATTAAAATACATAGAACTCTAATAATTAGCAGAGCTATTTTTAAATTGTTAAACATGATTTTCTGCAATTTAAATCATCACTATGATCAAAAATTGTTTTGTTGCTATACAGGGTAGAAAAATATTAAAAATATAAATTAAAATATAAAGCCATAATCCTTAGTGAAGTAAAATTACAATTATAGTTTATTTTTTTGAGCAAACCTATATAACTATAAAAGTGCTACAAGTTACTTACTATATAGTAATAATAATGATAATAATAATACGTAAAAAAAAATTGAAAAATCTATCGATACGTAGAAAAATTCCATGTGTAGCCTTCCTACTAAAAAAATCATTTGTTAACAAATATCGGCTTTTTTATGACTTTGTGTTACCTACATCGTATGCATTTTAAGGCATTGGATTTACTTTAAAGCTTCTTATACATTTTATAAATTTTAACACTCAGGACTGCTTGTATTCATTAAAAAATATCTTCTTTAGTCAGGGAGATAATTAAAACACAGCGAATTTGTCCTCAGATAGATTCGTAACGATATTACAATCGATTCAAATTAGAAAAAACTTTTTTCCAAATTGAGGGCGAGTTAATTCCTACAAGGATGCCTAGCTTAATAAAGATGATAATTTTGATTAAGGTCCAACTGGAAGGTGTTGTATAAGCAAAATAGAAGGACAAGGTCAAGGTATTTAAGTCTTTAAATGGGTTTACGGCATCTCTTCTCTAACTCAGACCAGCTATAATTCTAAAAATCTTTTAAGAAATCATGGTTCCTGGGATTACACTGCGTAAAATTGGAACTACTTTCCGACGTTTCGCTGTCGATTGTACGAGGCATCTTCAGGGATCTTTACTCCAAGAGATCTGAACACCGAACGATTCAGTGTTCAGACCAGATTGAGTATCTAGATCTCGTGAAGTAAAGATTCCTGAAGATGGCTCGAAGAATCGAGCACGGTATAATCCCAAGAACCCTGATTTCTTAATTGACCAATGCCATGAAAGTTTCTGTTCTAAAATCCCTTTGTTTTATGAAGAATACTCGTGTTGCACAAGTCAAAAACTTTTGTTTCTCTTCTTGTCACTGTGTTGGGAAACGAAATTTAGTGACAACCGAGCCTTTAGAGTTTGGTTTCAATGAATGCTGGGGTAAATGTCTTGACAACTTCCTTGAGAAACTCCTGTAGCAGTTTTTCTTCGGTACGGCAGGAATCATAGGGTTATTATGCTTTGTGAACAGAGCGCTCATTCTCAGGTAAACATTCGTGCTTGGGAGTGAAAGCAGGAAGCAGGCATTTTCGTTCACCTATCGCATCTTAGTTTGTTTTGTCTCCAAATATCACCAAGAGACCTAGTATGATTCCATTTCCTGCTTTTGTCATCTTTATTGAGTCCTTTCTTTACAGAAGTTTAAATATAATAATAATAATACGTGGGAAAGAGCATATTATTTTGATTTTTTAATCATTTGGATTCGGCGTACATTCCATCAGTTCATCTTATACCCGTACATCGTACGCCCATTAATTGTGAAATATTTAGAAAAATTCAAATCAATTTAAATCACTCGTAATGTTCTTAATTGGAAACCAATTTTGTTAATTTTTTTTGGTCAATAAGCAATTTATTTAAAAAAAAGCGAGAAAAATTAACAGGGTAATTAATGTCTCAAAAGGCTTTCTTTTACAGGGTGAGACATACAGTTTAAATGCCTATACATATAAATATCATAAAGCTTAAGCTGTCTTAGGCAAAAGTGGCCCATCAGTCAGGAACATAGTAATAATTAGCACAAGTACAATGTCATGCAGTTCCAGGTACATACGAAATTATTAGCATAAAGTGCAATTGTAATTTTTCTCTAAATAGGCTTAAGATATTGCAATAGTTGTGATATGCAAATTTAAAAGAATGTCTCACATTTCTATTTTTATTATTTAAAATGAACACACCTTTTGCTGCAATTGATTCCTCGTAACTGTTTAATTATTTATAATCTAAAAATTTTAAACCTTAGATATTGTCATATTATATCAAACAGCATTTTTTGGTCAAAAGAACAATCTCAGAGCCAAAAAAATAGAGGTAACTATTTACATATTGAGCCACTGCCAAGAAGAACAGCTCACAGTTTAAGGTCAATCGGTGCCAAGTCTAACAAATCCACTATATTTATACGAATTTATATTAATATAAACTGGCTTAGTTTAGATTTAGAATAAAGAAATTACTTTTCTTGCAAAATACAAAAAAATAAATAAATGCGCAAAACCTCAGATCAAATTACCCCAGTAAGAAATGTCTTAATTAGATATAATTACCCCAAACGAATACTCTACGTATTACATACTAGAGCATCCAATTTTCATTATCCTTTCTCGTAATTGTGCGTAAGATTTGAGGAACAATGTTTTTTAAATATTTGACAGTATTATAGCAAAAAAAATAGCCGTTTAAGTCCAGAATTATCATTTTATCGCCATTTATATTCTTTGTAATGATAAGATTGTCATATACGTCGTCTGCTAAAAATATTTAAAGAGTCATAATAAAATAATTTTTGATCTGCTTTAAGTCAAGTTTCACAATAATTTCATAAATAAATAAAGCATATTTTTAATACTTGAAAACGGCAAGCATTTAAGCCGACTTTTGAATACTTCGATCGACATCAGTTAATTTTGTGTTAATTTATGAACGGAAATTCAATAAAAAATGGCTGAAAACATGCCGAGCTTCAATACAATCGTAGGAGCACTTCAAAAATATTCCCCCCTTTTTTTTCTTTAATTTCGAACACCCTGTATCTTAGAGATTAAATTAAAAATAAATGTTTTTTGTTAGGGCTATGTTGTCTTATGAATTCTCAAAAAACCACTCCTTGAAATCTTTTACCTTCCTTTTGCTACTTCCTGAATGTTTTACATTTCTCCTTTTAGTGTGAATCCATCATTTCAATATAGTTAAACTTACAAAAAAAAACGCTGCTTACATGAACGCAATTTCAATTATAGTAGCAATATGTTGGCTTAGAATTCATGATGTGCATTCTTAAATACCCCCAGATACCGATTTTCAGTCAAATCTACACCGCTGTTAATATCGCCATTTTGAATATTTGTGTTACTAAAAATGTATTATAGATTAACTCCGACTTTCAATCAAATCTGCATAAATGTATAAAATTCGCCTGCAGGCATTGCTATTTTGAATTTCTAAATGATTACTAACATTTTCTGGTGTGCATTCTTAAATACTTCCAGATGTCGAATTTTAGTCAAAAATGTTAAAATGCCGTGCTGGCACCGCCATAATTAATTATCAAATGTTCACTAAAAATTCACAATTTTCACTCTTAAATACCTCTGAGTCGAATCTGTACAAACGACAAAATTCTTTCGTTATGTTGTCGCCTCCATTTCTTTTTTCAATGCTGAGTAAAAAATTTATAATTTGCAATCTTAAATATCCCAGATACCGTTTTTGAGTTGAATTTGTACAAATTTTAAAATTTGTCGAATCTACACAAATAACAAAATTCAACGGCCGTATTAGCGCTGCCATTTTATATTTCTAATTGTTGACAAAAAAATCGGATTTTTTTATATACGAAAAAGATGAAGATCCCTGAAGATGCCTCGTGCAATCGAATGTGAAACGGATAGTTATTCGAATCTGACACCTAAACTAACCATGATTTCTTAATTGACCAAAGCTTCTCTGTAAGCTAACTCTATGGGAAGAAAACCTAGGATGCCAAAACTTCTGGCGATCTCCGAAACAGTAAGAACTTATTCCGTTAGTTGGCCTTTCTCCTTAGAAGCCGAGATGACAATGTAGAGCCGAAATCCCTTCAGGTGAAACATCACGTTACTTCTAAAACCACTGAGAATATTTATAAGCGTGCCAGCAATGCATTAGTTAAGGCAATACGTCGTGATTTAGCTACATATGCCCGTAAACTACTATAAATTCACCTGAAATTAGCTTTTAGGCTTAAAGAACCATATTTACAACTTTGAACAACATCAACAACGCACAGGCAGAAAAAAATCCAGTGAAACCACCGCAACATACAGTTAGCAACTTGTCGTCGAAGCCATTAATCAAGGCAGAACATTCTGTCGTTTCCAAAGGTCAAAATTTCGCAACGAGTAGCATTCCCGTAGAAGACATAATATCCTCCATTGAAGCCGCAATCCGAAGATTACCCGTGGAGCAAGCCGATGAAGTCAGAAATGGCACAGCGAAGATCACTGAGAATTCAAAATCACCCAAGTCGAATCTCTCATCAGCAGAAAAAACAGCGATGAAGTCCTTACATGAAAATGCAGACAAATGCAGAATGAAATCGGTTATTAAGTCACCAGTATTTAGAGCTATTTCTATTTCTGATCAAGATTCTCTAACATCGAAAACATCGAAGTTGACCGCAGCTCTAAGAAGCAATGTCTATTGCACTGAAGATATTTCGCGTCAATTAAAATATATAGCGAAAGAGAATGATAAGGAACCACCATTAGGCTGTGTTGTTTTTCCTACATACTACACTATAAACAAAATAGGACGGCGATCCAATATACGTATAATCTTTAATACCCATAAGAAGATTGGACAATGCTTGCGAACCCCAAAAGATGCTGTACCTTTTCAAACATAAAGTACATAAAATTCCTTGCTCCTATAGAGAAGTGTATGTGAGAGAAACGGGACGCTCAAGATCCACTAGACTTAAGGAACTTGAATGATGTATTAAGAAGAAACAAATAATATTAAAATAATCAATTGGCTTTTAAACTTACCTAACTCAACCTTTTTATTTTAGATAATGAAGTGGGGGAAGAAAATCGTCTGCTGTGCATTGCGTACAATGTTGTTAAACGAGTATTTCCTTAAATTTATGTGGGTAATTATCTCAGGATTTGAGAAATGATTTTGTGATTTCCAATGTGATTTCATTATTTCTAATTATTATAATTTCACAATTCAATAAAATATTAGAAGTTTACTATCACGTAAAACTTATTATTCGCATATAAAAAAATCAGCACACATTTCCATTTGTCTAGGAAAATGAATCATGATCCATTTCTTCATTTTCATACTTCAAACATTTTAATAGGCGGTCACTCGAATTCGTACGAAAATTTTAAGAGTTTATTTTTTTACAATTATTTTCAAACATTTTTATTAGGTTGCTATTTTGTTCCGCCATGTTGGATTTTTACCAAAACATTGCAGTTCCATCATCATATGCAGGAAGCAAAAAGTCGCGTCGCCACTGGTAGTCGTCGTGCTTGGGCATGGGTCATCATCGCCTCGTTTTATTGTAAACATTAGTCGATAGAATGTGAAAAGTAAGTGAACCCTGTTGTATCCTCTAATCATGATTTATAAATGAATTATGATCTCTACCTTTGTTTCTTTTTCTAAAAGAACAATACTGTCGGTTTCTACGTCCATAAATTATGGAATGTTAAAAAATACTAGTTCATTTCAAACATCCGTAACTTTCTAGGTTGTAAACCGATTCCTCCAAAATTTTTGACTGTTAGGCAATTAACTGTAGATTTTAAACATGTGATTTAAAACTAATATCCTAATATGTCTTCTTGTAGCGCGGGGAGCATAAAATTTTCTTTAATACCGCTTAAAGGTATTTTCGTTATAAAGGTTTAATGTGGCATGCCAATTTCAAAAAATACATAAGCAACCTTGTCACATTTCAGATTTTGGTTAATCCCTTTTTTGCCATCGATTTCTCGAATCTATATAATTATAAACAGAGTTTAAACTTGGTTTAGAGGTTGCCACAGGTTCTTTATTTATATTTAATTTAATAAATCAGTTTATTAATTTTTATTTTTAAAATTTGCTTAAAAATATTTCTTATAATATTTTTTGGAGAACTATTAATTTTTCTAAGTTTAAAGGCTTATTTGGAACAGTTGTTGGTACATGTTCATTTTTTAATGATTCTTAACTAATTTTTTACTTTATTTATTACAAAATGACATTTATTTTATTGATATTTCGTTTTATTTTCAAGAAAAATATCCCCTTATTAAAACAAGTTTTTAACAATCCGCTATAATTTTTCACCATACATTCTCATATTCTAGCTTTTTACCTACTTATAAAAAAATCGTTTATCTAATAACTATGAGATATTTCATGCCTGTTAAGATTTTTTCATAAAGCTACAATATACTTTGATAATTTTGTAGAACTTCCCATTAGTAGTCCTTCTAGGTTACTATTTAATAAATTTTCAAATAGTAAAGCGCTAAAATTACACAATATTTCAAAGATTGGTGTCACCCAACATAAAAAGTACATAAAATCTATAAAACCGTTGATACGCTTCAAATATTCTAGTCTGACATACCGCATCAGAAAAATAACTTAAGTTCCGAAATTGTGAGATTGTAATAAATCGAATTCGAGATATCGATTACAGCAAAAATAGAGTGGAGAAAAATGGCAACATCGCTGATACGTTTTTGAATTTGCCATATTAGATTACCTTTACATACCTTTATGTTATGATGTAAGGAAAATCTGCAGTATTGTCCCTTTATGTAAAAAATGGCGGTTTCCAAGGTACAATGTAAAAACTAGTTCATTAAATTTGGGATTATAATTAATCCGATACGAGAAACTGATTGCAGCCAAAATATTTTATTTTAATTCATACAGTTGTTTCGTATAATCGAAATTACTTTATTTTTTTTATTTTGGGTAATTTAGTCTATTTTATTTACTTAAAATTAATTAATACATATTTCACGTTTTCATAAGCAAACTGAAATTATTCATAAGTTTAACCGAACTCCCGGTATAATATTTTTGCGCGTCATGTGACAATCTTCCCATATGGCCAGGAAGAAATGTGCGCTGCGCACATGACATCAGAAGTAGCGAAGGAACCCTTCCGAAAGAAGAAACTCGCTGCTCTCTCTCGAGATACTAACTCGACTAGAAACACATGTGAGAGTGCAATTAAGAAACCCCCCTTTTAGCCGGCTAATATAAATTATGTAACTACGTATATAACTCCCATGTAAACACAAACAGTGCTATAAAAGTGCAAGGTAGTGAATCAATTAGAAGAAAGTTTGAGACATCCAGCAACCATAAGGTAGGCCATCTTTATTAAGAAATTGTCACATCCGTTTTTTTTTATGTTATTTAATAATTAAAAATTGAGATTAAACTAAAATTCCTTTATTCTACAGTCCACGCTCTTTCTCGCACATTTTTTAGGTCCTTCGAGCCGAATTTAAGCATATGTAATAATTAAAAAAGTTTAATTTCAGTTTGCTTAAAATAAATTTGGTCAAATTTGGTACTCCATTTTTAATGGTTTCATACGGGTTTTCCATACGTGTTGATTAGTACTTCGTAGGTACCGGACGCGCACCTGTTTCGCGTCTCGGTTCGATCGATTGATTTTTAGATGCAAAATTCATTGTAATTTTAAATTTCGACAAAACTGCAAATAGTTATTCTGTTTGTGTTTACAATATGCTCGCCGGCCGGCATAATAATTTCTCACATTTCTGACGGAATTTCTCTAATAAAATTTAAAAATTGATTAATATATATCCCGGAAATAAAGATAAATATTAAAAATTATATATTGTTCGCACCCTATTTTAATATTTAATTTATTCCAAATCGAATATTCTCTCTATAACTCTATATACATATATTATAGTGATATTAACTAAATATAAATCGACAATATTTCTCTTGCCCTACAAACTAAATGTTTATTTTTATATGATTAATTTTACTAAAAAAAAAGTAAAACTCGACTTTAGTTTGACTATAATAAAGATATTGTAACTCAGAAATTGCTATAATAATTTCTCTCAATAATTACCTTGCTAGTAGTTTTCTCTGAGGAAGTTTGACACTGACTTAATTTAAATTAAAAGAAAAATTACTCTCCTGGGTTTCACTCTGTCAGAAATTTATTTACTGCTCTGTGCATATTACTCCCCATATATATAATAATAATTCTCTACATATTGTATACAGTGTTCTTTTGTATATCCACTGCTCTTTATTATTATTATTCTCTTACTGACTTTAATAAAGTCTAGCTCGCAGTAGGTATTTTCTACTACTGTATATCTTAATATAGTACTGCAAAATTTAATAACTGTTTAACCTAGAAAAAAAATCTCTTTTAATATTTATTCACTATGGCTGACAAAAAACTCAAGGGCCTTGTAGCTCAAAGAGATAATGCAGTGGCTCGTCTAGAAGAAATTAAAGACGTAGCTAGCCAAGCTTTAAAAGATTACAAATTTCATACTCAATTAAAAATTCGTTATAAGCATTTACATGAAATTGTCACTGATTTTAATAATCAACATTCTTCTATATTAAATATTATGGCAACTATTGAAGATGCTAACATGGATGAACAAAGAAATATAAGAAAAGAATTTGACACTATTTTTTATGAAATAGAGGCAACTTATACAAATTTATTTGATGATGCAAAAATTATTGCACACGCTGCTACTCCAAGTCATGTTAAATTGCCCAAGTCAGAACTTAAAAAATTTAATGGCTCAATTCGAAATTGGAAAACATTTATAGATCTTTTTAATTCAATGATTCATAATAACTCAAGTTTATCGAATGTTGAAAAATTCACTTGTTTACTCAACTCTTTAGAGGGTCCTCCTCTACATATTGTTCAATGCAATCCTTTAACAGATACCAATTATGTTATTGCTTATAACACGTTAATAACCGGTATGAAAATTCCCGTTTAATTTCCGTGAGTTACTGGCGTGAAATAGAAAAAACAAAAAAGCTTTCAAGTGAGCGTGATGTAAAAGCTCTTCAGACTTTATTGGATACATTTACTGAACATTTATCTGCGCTTGAGCACATTGGTCATCCTATTAAGGAATGTGATTTTATTTTAATTTATACTTTATTTGATCGCCTTGATTCAAATAGCGCCACTCGAATTGAACTTGATTGTGGGAAATCTCTTGAGGATTTAAATAACAAAAATAAACATTTCGATATTTTGTTAGATTTTCTCAAAAAACAATGCACTGCTTTCGATACGGTCTCTTATTCATCCGTACCAAATAAAATGAAAAAGAAAAAGGCCAAAATTATCAAAAAAGAACATTTCTTTTAAGCCCAAGCACTTGTGCAGTTTGTGAACAAAAGGGTCATTTGATTTATAATTGTCCACAATTTTTAGAAAAAGATTCACAAGAGAGATATAATTTTATCAAATTAAAGAAATGGTGTACTAATTGCCTTGGAGTAAAACATACCTCATTCAAATGTTCTTCTAGAGTGCGCTATGCAAAATGTTCAAAACCTCATCACACTCTTTTACATCACAATAAACCTTCACTTCCTCTCTCGGATTCCGCTGTTGATAGTGCGCCTATTTCAAAAAGGATTGATGTGGGCACTCAGTCTGTTTCTCTGACTAGTTTAAACTCTAATAAGGATTCAAAGGATTTCTTGGTTTTATTAGCCACTGCGCAGATTCGGGTTCTTGATTCCCGTGGCTGCTATCAAACAATCAGAGTGTTACTTGACAGTGCAAGTCAAGTAAAATTTATTACGTCGAAATGTTGTAATCGGCTAGGTTTAAATAAACGGCCTCTTTCTCTTTCCGTTAAAGGTTTGGGAAATAAAATGTCTAATATTTATCACGAAGTGACATGTACTTTTATTCTGAAAATGTCAGTTCAACCCCAAGTTACTCTTGATTTTGCAGTATTACCCCAAATATATGATAATATGCCCACCTCTGACTTACCTGAAGTTAATTTTAACAAATTCTCTCATTTGACGTTAGCTGATGATAAATTTAATATTTCAAGTCCAGTTGATATGTTTCCTCTCAAAGTACTTTCTGCACTACTCTACCCCTTTCTCTTGAAGAAAGTGTTAGAAAGTTTTGGGAACTTGAGCAGGTCCCTCAAGTCACTTCTTTATCTCCAGAAGAAGTTGCAGCCGAGAAAATGTTTTCTGAAACACATACTCGTGACAAAAGTGGTCGTTACGTAGTACAACTTCCCTTTAAAGATTCTTCTTTACCCATTTTTGAAAATTCAAGGGACATTGCTATTCGAAGATTTTTTTCTCTTGAACGTCGTCTTCAGGCAAGCCCTGATATTTATGAGGAATATAAAAAGTTTATGCTTGAATATATTGAATCTGGTCACATGGAACAGGTGTTGCCCACAACCAATTCTTCATCTCAATATTATATTCCGCATCATTGTTAATATCGCCTGAAAGCTTAACCACTAAACTTCGCGTTGTCTTTGACGCTTCAGCCAAAGCAACTAATAATATTTCTTTAAACGATTCTTTATTAGTAGGTCCCAAATTGCAACAAGATTTATTTGCATTACTTATGCATTTTCGCACTCATCCTATTGTTTTCACCGCCGATATTAAGCAGATGTTCAGGCAAATTACTGTATCTGAAGATTATAGAGATTTCCAGCGCATTATTTGGAGATTTTCTAAATCTCAAACCCTTAAAGATTACAGATTAAATACAGTTACATACGGATTATCCTCATCGCCATTTCTAGCGATACGCACCCTTATTCAATTGGCCAATGATTATGAGTTACAATTTCCTAGAGCTGCTAAAGTGTTAAAAAGTGAAATCTACGTTGATTATGTACTCTGTGGAGCAGAAACTGTTGAGTCTGCACTCACACTTCAGAAAGAATTAATTGACCTTTTGAGTTTAGGTGGTTTTGAACTTCGAAAATGGGCGGGTAATAACCCTCGTGTCATTTCACATTTGAATGAGTCTTTTTCTCAAGCCCAGCCCCGCTCTCTTGATAAATAAAGCGCCTATAGTAGAAAAATCTTGGGCCTGCAATGGAATCACCTTCACCTATAAAATTGATTCAACGAAGGTCAAATGTACCAAAAGAAATTTATTATCTGATTTAGCCCGCATTTTTGATCCCCTTGGGTTTTTAACCCCAATTACTGTCATGATTAAGTTACTAATTCAAAACTTGTGGTCCTCGGGACTTGAGTGAGATGCAGTTGCACCTGAAAATATAAATGCTTGTTGGTCTTCCTATAAAAATAATCTTTCTGCGTTATCATCACTCTCAATACCTCGAAAAATCATACCCCCAGAAATAAAATTCTGTGAACTGCATGGTTTCTGTGACAGTTCTGAAAGTGCCTACTTAGTACTTCCTTCATATGTGCAAAATCTCGTGTTACCCCCCTCCAAAAAATATCTATTCCTCGCCTTGAACTATGAGCTGCAGTTCTCTTAGCTGATCTTATGCATGCTGTTCGGGGCGCCTTTAAAGATACTTTAAATATTTCTTCAGTATTTTCTTGGACAGATTCAACTGTAGCACTTACGTGGATTCGTTCTTCACCACACAAATGGGTCACTTTTGTTAGTAATAGAATAACCTATATTCAGGAGAAATTATCTCCGAGCCAATGGGCTCATATATCTCGGAAGAAAATCCCGCAGACTGCGCTACCCGAGGTATTCTTCCACATGAACTAATTCAAATGAAAAAATGGTGGGCGGGACCTCCATTTTTAAATTTTAATAGTGAACATTGGGTTAATCAGCCCTTAAAAACTGATGAAGATAAAATATTGTTAGAGAAACGGAAGACAACTCTTATTGTTTCTACACCCAAACCTAATTTCTAGGATAGTTTAATCGAAAGATTTTCTTCTCTTTCAAAATCAAATAGAGTTTTTGCTTACACACAGCGCTTTGTTTTTAATCTTAGACATTCCAAAAATATTTTAAAAGGACCACTTTCTAGAAATGAACTAGAAAAGGCACTTTTAACCCTGATTAAAAATATTCAAGGTGTTTCATTTCAAAAGGAAATAAGTGAATTGTCAAAAACTAATTTAAAATCCTTTCCCAAATACTTTCGAAAACTAAGTCCCTTTCTTGACCAGGATGGTATCTGGTATCTTTAGGGTGGGCGGTCGATTAGTTCACTCTTCTCTCTCCTTTGATCATAAGCATCCTTGTTTACTACCCAACGATCACCACCTTATTCGCCTTATTATTGAGTATACCCATATAAAATATTTGCAACCCGGTTTTCAAACAACCAATATTTATTGAATCAAAAATTCTGGATACCTTCATCTAAAAGAACCATTAAAAAGATTATCTCCTCTTGTATTCGTTGCTTTAGATGTAACCCTTCTGCTAATGTACCTCAAATGGGTAATTTGCCAGCAATGCGTGTCACTCAAATAAAATGTTTTACAAAGTGTGATGTGGATTTTGGCGGTCCATTTTCTATTACAATGGGAAAAATGCGAGGCGCAAAAACATATAAGGCATATATCTGTTTGTTTATATGTTTAGCCATTAAGGCACTTCACTTAACGGACATTTATAGTGACTCTGGCACAAATTTTGTTGGGGCTTCTAAACAATTGGTTCAAAACATACGAAATGCATCCTCTAACGAAGATATTAAATGGCATTTCAATCCACCGTCAGCCCCAAATTTTGGAGGTATTTGGGAAGCTGGCATTAAATCTGTAAAGAAACAAATTTCCCGTGTTATTGAAACTCATATACTCTACGTATGAAGAGTTCAATTCCGTATTAATTTCAATAGAAGCTGTTTTGAATTCCAGGCCGTTGTGCACAGTCAGCTCTGACCCGATTGACTTGCAGGTTCTTACCCCAAGTCATTTTTTAAATCTAGAACCCCTTAATTCTTTCATTGAGCCAGATCTTACGGATGTTAAACTTGGGAAACTTTCACGTTGGCAACTTTTACAACCCATGCACCAAGATTTCTGGAAAAGGTGACATGCTGAATATCTCCATACACTTAATCAAAGCTCAAAGTGGTATGATCACTCCACTAATATAAAAACTGACTCATTAGTTTTACTGAAAGATGAACTTTCACCCCCATTAACCTGGTGTTTAGCGCGAATCGTAAAGTCGCATCCGGGCACAGACGGTGTCACTCGCGTAGTCTCTGTTAAAACTCAAAAGGGCATATTCAAACGTCCGGTTTCAAAGATTTGTCCTTTACCAGATTATTAAAATATTATTATAGTTATTAAAGTAAACCAGAAAATAATTTTTCTTTTTTTTATAAAATGTACCATTTTAGGTGAGCGGTATGTTTCGTCTAATCGAAATTACTTTTTTTGTATGATTAATTTAGTCTATTTTATTTACTTAAAATTAATTAATACATATTTCACGTTTTCATAAGCAAACTGAAATTATTCATAAGTTTAACCGAACTCCCGGTATAATATTTTTGCGCGTCATGTGACAATCTCCCCATATGGCCAGGAAGAAACTCGCTGCTCTCTCTCTCTCTCTCTCGATACTAACTCGACTAGAAACACATGTGAGAGTGCAATTAAGAAACCCCCCTTTTAGCCGGCTAATATAAAGTATGTAACTACATATATAACTCCCATGTAAACAAAAACAGTGCTATAAAAGTGCAAGGTACTGAATCAATTAGAAGAAAGTTTGAGACATCCAGCAACCATAAGTTAAGCCTTCTTTATTAAGAAATTGTCACATCCGTTTTTTTACGTTTTTTAATAATTAAAAATTGAGATTAAACTAAAATTCCTTTATTCTACAGTCCACCCTCTTTCTCGCACAACAGTTGTTGCATCTACAGAAAAATCTAGAAATGTGGCAAGATCGCTGATACAAACTTTGAATCCGGCGAGTAACATTATATATTACCTCCCAGGGGTAAATCCTTGGGGAGAGGGGGTAATTAAGGGTAGTCTGGTATTTTTTGGATAATACTAAATATGTGGCATTTTTACAGCGTCTTCTTGCAGTATTGCCAAACGGAGAGAATATTTCTTTTAAACAGTGAGGAACACTAAGGAGAAGATTAAATACAACAAATTAGGCGAATAAGCATATTTTTGACGACTTCAACGTAATAATGAAATTCTAAAAAGCGCTGAGGAGTGCTTTCCACCAACCATTTATTAGTTTCACTGTTCTGTATGTTTCAGTGGTTCAAATCTTGGAACGGATGTTTCACCTACTTACACAAATCACGCGTAATCGATAATTCAAATTTGTCAAACGTACACAGTTCGCGCGATTCACATTTTCGAATTACAAAAAATTCAAAATAGCGGATCCAATATGAAAGACTTTTGTTATTTGAGTGAAAATATTGAAAAGTGTCAAATTTTAATTTTTAGTCATTTAAAAATTTAAAATGGCGTATCATTAAGAATGCAATTGCAAATTATGAGCTTTTAATTAAAGTTTCAAAAGTCAAAATGGCGGCGCCAACATGGGGGTCGTTACTTGTGTAGATTCAACTGAAAATGGCCATCTGGGGGTATTTAAGAGTGTAAAGATATTTATTCGAAATTTGAAAGTCAAAATGGAGGCGTCAAGTCGCAGATTTTTGACTGAAAATCGTTATATATGGGCAGGGGAGACTGCAAATGATGAATTGGTAATCAACATTTCAACTTTTCAACATTTTCATTCACTTAAAATAGCGCCGCCAACATGACAAAAGAATTCTGGCATTTGTGAGGATTTAATAGAAAATGGGCATCCAATCTAAGTCCTAACACTTGTATTTTGATCTAATCTAAAAATGACATCGGCACAGATTGGACTGAAAATGGGTATTTTCAGTTTAAAAATGTAATACAAATAAAATATATAATTGTTAATTAGAGGTATCCCAAAGGAAGTCCAGAAAAATGGGTATTATTTTCAGAAAAATGTGTATTTTTTTCTTAAACAGGGTATTCTAGTATAAAATACATTTTAAGCAGCGGTTTACCCTTCGACTGCCTCTATATAGCAAGTGTATATGTAAAAATCATTACGAGTGATAGAAATTGACTTGCATTTTTAAATATTTTAATTTAATTATAATTTAAGCTATGAGCTATGCTTTGCCCTAACTATTTACTTTAATTATTTTTTTATTCAACATTTTCATTATTTTTAGAATATTTCTATAATTCTGGTTTTATGATTCTGAAAATTCTTAAAAAAAACAATTATTACGTGGAAATGAATTCGACTTTTTATGCCGTGACCAAAAAGATAGGCAGACAGACTGAAACTAAGGATGCTTTAATATTTGCATACGCTGCAATTTTTATTAATTGTTTTAGAACAATTTCCAACGTGATGGACGGATGTGCTACTTCAACCAAGGTGGGGCTCCGAATTACGCTCCCAATTCTTTTGGGGGGCCGAATCCAGATCCTTATGCTGCCAGTTGGACTCCACCCCCCATGAATTTTGATGGACTTGAGAACTACTATCCTGAATTCTATGAAGAAGACAATTACTCCCAACCCAGGGTTTTCTGGGAAAAAGTATTGGATGAAGGAGAAAAAAGTAGATTGGTAATATAATCTGGAATATTTATTACATTTTTATCGAAATTTAACTATACACTTTGGAAGGTTGGCAAAAACGATTTTCGCTAATGTTAGAAAAAATGTATATTTACTTCTAGGTTGAAAATTTGGCTGGAACTATCAAATTGGCCAAACAGGATATTCAAGAGCGAACAGTCGATGTGTTTAACAATGTGAGCGAAGACTTGGGAAACAGGTTAAAATACAGATTGTTTAGAGAAACCAGAGTTGTTCATCTTTAACTCTATATGAATGTACCATTAAGCATTTATATATATATATATATATATATATATATATATATATATATATATATATATATATATATACAGTGTGATCCATTTTTCATAAGTACACCCCAGTATCTCAAAAATTATTTACCCGATTAGTTTAAAATTCTGGTGCTTTGTAAGGATTTAAATCTGATTGTTTTGACATACTCAGCTTTGGCTCGTTGGCGTGCGAAACTAAAGACGATAAGACATTATTAACAAACACAATATCAGAACTTTGACTGACATTTTCAAAAAAAAATTTTTCTCTGAATTCGATAAAGATAGTAATCCGGCACCTTTTTTCACCTAGGTTCGCAGACCAATGAGCGATGTCTAAATTGAGTGTGTCAAAACAATCAGATTTTAAACCTATACATAGCACCAAAACTTTAAACTAATCTTGTCATTAATTCATATAATATACATATATATATATATATATATATATATATATATATATATATATATATATATAACAAAAAATGTAATTCAGTAAATATATGTTCGATAAAGATAAATTGAAATTTTGATTTTAATAAAAAAAAATCGGTGAATTTATTTCCTTTATTTACCCAGAACTTCCCTGGTTCTGAATATCTCCTTTTATTAGGAATAGTGAAGTATGACCCGATTAAGTTCTACACATAGAAATTTAGTAAAACATATATAAATTCAATAAATAATAAATCATTTTTGTAGACAAAAGAAAAATACAAAGGGAATTTCCAGTTTTCGTAACACGTTAAAGAGATTGTGTGTCATTCAAATAAAGACCTCCCAGTTTAAGTTATACCCTAGAACAAAAATGTCAACCTCATTAAGGGAAAAAAAAAATTAAAAAAGATCGGTTTTTAGTGAAACTCCTTATACCAAATTAAACAAATTGGACTTCAACTTTTTGTAATGATTTATGTTAAAAATATTTTTTATTTTAATATTTACTCTATAACGAATTTTTATTTCGCGCGCAGTTAAGGAAACTGCTGCAGCTTCATACTGATGAAAATCGGGGTCCGGGGACCCGAAAACGCAAAGATATGCAAAAACCCCAGAAGATGATTTTTTCACGATTACAATACTTCCTTCTTTTTAAAATATTAAGAATGCTTATATACTTAAACCACAATTATAAAATCGTGTTTTTGTTTTGCTTTCTCAGTAAAACCTTACCTATTTGCATAAAAAAATACACAAAAAAGTTTAAATACTAAAACCCTTGCAAAATATATTTAAAAAAATGTACAAATTAAATCTTCTTATATCATTAAATATTGATAGGTACATCAATTAATATGGATATTCGTAATGAACTTATTTATTGTAACATGAGTTTTCTAATGCTGTCCCAATTTTAAAGGTCTTTTTATTTATTGAGCTAGAACATTCACACAGTAGAAAAGTAACATTCGCTTTTTAAATATCAAAATTATTTATTTTTTTAATGGGGCCCCTGTATATTTTGTCAATTATATCGTGAATTGTGAGTCTTCTAATATATTCTAGACATTTTTGTCAATGTTCTCGGAATAGGACATAGAAATAGGATTATAAATAAATCAGATACCTATTTAAAATACATAAATTATACAGGGTGTTCCGTTTAAAAAAATAACTGATGCAAATAACTTTGACATTTAAAAGTGTATGTCCCTTTTAAAAACACACATAAAAATTTAGCTAAGAATCCTACATTTTGTTTTATAGCTACTGATTCCAGCTCCAAAAAAATCACCCTCCTAGATTTTTTCAAATCTTCACGTTCCAAGTACCCTACATGACAAAAAACATGTTTTCCCATTATCATCAGTCTATCAATTTGTTTATTCGCAATAAAGCCAAAAAAAACCACTTATAGAATTGATATCACTTTGCACACAAAAACATTGTTATATGCGGATGACCTGGTATCAGTCTGGTAGATATAAAAAGACAAGCTGCTTAAACGATAGATAAGGTAGATATATACATTAGACATAATTAACATCGCTCATGCTACAGGCTATAAACCAGCCTAGGCTTATAAAAAAGCTGATTACGACGTCTAGAGTACTTTCCTTAATTAAGGTTGTTTTCGAAATATCGACATTTTTAAAACTGACAACTGATCTTTTAAATGTTTACATGACCTTGGAAAAAACTGATATTGCACCTATAGTAACAAGTAATCGACATCTACTTGACTTAAATCTCTATATAATTTTACTTTTTAAGTACTTAAGATTAGAACAGTAACACAGCCCTCCAAATTTAATCAAACATGTAAGTAGTGACGTATTAATTGAGATAACTGGGATTTCGATTATGGCGTAAATTTGAAACGAATAGGTTTGACTGTTCTTAAGTTATTAATTCGCGCAATGTTTCTTTTGCATATGTTTTTCATGTTCTCATGTTTGACTCTAAAACGTAAAAAAAAACAAATTATGATTTTTGAAAATTTTTGCGACACAATACTATATCCTAGAGGATTTTACAAATCCAAAGTACAAACAATGACATCTTGGAAATGGTACCAGATACGAAGTTGGTTAAATAGGGGCAAATATGTTCAATTAAAGACTTATTTAACATATCGTCGAGAAATTTACAAAAGCCCGAGTACTTCCGAAGATATTCTTAAACAGCGGGAAAAATAAAATTTTATTTTTATTACTTCCTGACTGAAAAATAATTTTTCTATTGCAATATTAGTATAATCGCTTTAAAACGTTTCGACCCTAATTTATCTTTACTGGTTATATTTGAAATTCAGATCTAAAGTAATGTAAAAATTAAGAAGCCCTCATAAGTAATAGTTATGGAGTCGTTTAGAGTAGCCACATTCTGAAAATGTTACGTTACTTTGTAAAGCAAGAGCTGAACATAGAAACATTTTAAAGACCTATTGCATATCATAGGATTAGAGATGTTACAGTGGAACTGGAGCTGTTCCGTTGGAACAGGTTTGCGTTGCCTGTTCCACGTACCTGTTACACAAATTACGCCGCACCTGTTACGGCTGTTACCACGAGTATGCTTTTTTAAACGCGGTCGCGGAACTCGCGGATCGCGGTATCAGTCGGTCTGTGGTATCTGTGCTGTCTGTCTAGTCCAAGTCCAGCGGCACGATTACGTTATGAATGGAAACGATGCCGGCTGCTTGGGATTTTGGGAACAGAGAGACTAGATTAAAAATATATATTTATGCGTATAAGAATTGTACTGTGTATAATGTATTTGACTGTATCATTGATATTGATATACTTACGCATTGTTCGTGTTTTCGTTTGGTAATTTTTGGATTTTTGCGCTAAATTAAGAAAAAATTGAAACAGTAAAATATACTTTTATACGCTACTCTTTTATAAAAAGAAAAAAAGGACTACGAATTCTTTGAACTGTTATACATATATTAAAAAACTTTTTCGCAAAGGGTGAAACATAACAAAATATTGATGACATAAAAGTAAGCGTAATAGTAATAATAGTAGTAATGTGAAAAAAAAAACAAAAATCATATTCTTTTCTTCAAAAGAAATAACAGACATATAAATAAATATAAAGAACTGGCGATATAGTTTCATAAGGAAATTTGTCTGGCGTTTTCGAAAATCAAAATATGTATCTCAAACTATTAACTGACTTAAAAAATATTAATACATCATGTATCTAAACATGTAAGCTAAA
Source organism: Kuschelorhynchus macadamiae (assembly GCA_030620095.1). NCBI lineage: Eukaryota > Metazoa > Arthropoda > Insecta > Coleoptera > Curculionidae > Kuschelorhynchus > Kuschelorhynchus macadamiae. Next base: position 1,909,378 of record JAUTXW010000485.1, on the reverse strand, counting down.
TTGCCTACGGTAGTAAAAGCAGCAAAAATAATAGTGTGTTTTAATCTTTTATGGAGGTCTATCCATTCATTAATGATTAAGCGGTTTTATCACCTAGGGAATCATAAGGACTCTGAATATAAAAAAAATTAAAGACATTCAAAATACAAGTCCATTAATTTATTTGACTTTTATATAATAATAATAATAATAATAATAAGATATTTATTTAATGTTTCTTTTATATTTGGCGTCCTGATGTTTTCCCAGATGATGAATTAATGTTTTAAAAATTACTAATATATTTTTTGATACTTTTAAGTCAGTTTATAAGTAGATACAATTTGATTAATTGCGAAACTATACGCGATATGATATAGGTAATACAGCATAAACAGTATTTACATATTTTTTAAACCGTAAATTAAAATTTGCAAAAATTGCTGTTATAGTTTAAAAATAACATTTTCTGCACTTTGTTTGACCCAAGGCGGCTACGACGGTCACTCAAAAGTTCACCTGCTTTCGAAACTAAACTTTCACAAGGAACCGATGTAGCAACCGCACACAATTTTTTCCTTACCAAGTCACAGAGATTCGTATATATATATTTGTGATCATTCCACCACTCTAATGGATCTTTTTTTCTGTCCAATATGCAATCATCCGTGTACCTTTGTATTTCGATAATAGCTTTTGCTGTTGAACTTGTATTTGAGTTCTTGGTGCCTTCTCGAGATACAATTTGGTCTAGGGTATTCCATAATGACAGTTTTTCTTCCTTTTGTAGACTTGGATTTTCTGTGTCTTCTTTATCGCCTAATTTATTTTCCGAATCTGTTTCGTTGCCTTTCTCCTTATTTGAAATTATATCTGATAGGTCAGATATAACATTTTTCTTAACTCTTTCAATAGCATCATTGTTTAAAAATACTAGCGTTTTAAACCTAGGGTCTAGGAAGGTTGCCATTGCAAGAGTATTGCTATATTCATAGTTTACCATTCGCTCCTTAATACCGCTTTGTAATTTTTTTATTACAATATTGGCAATGGGTGTCATATGCCGATTTAAAAGCTCCTTACATACGTTTTGCAGCCCATTTGTTATGACGATGACCATTGAAGCTACAAGATATTTTTGCCCACTGATAGCCCGAGTAGCATCTTCAAAAGGTTCTAAGACAGTTTTAAGATCTTTTAGTAATTGCCATTCTTCCTCTAGCTCTATGAACCGCTTTATCATATAAAATGTGGAGTTCCACCGGGTCACCACATCTTGGATAAGCTTCTTGGGTACTGAAACGCCAGTATTTTCTTGATAGGAATTTAATTTTGCAGTTGCTTTGTAACTTCTTTTAAAATGAGCAACCGTTGTTTTTACTTTTTCTAACAAATCTGTGATAAGCTGATCTGATTTTAGCGCATCCCGGACTATCAGATTAAGGGTATGTGCATAGCACCCAAAAAATTTCCAGTGTGTTTGGTTTGATATTGCACTTTTAATATTCGATGCATTGTCAGAGATAGCCAAAATAATTTTTCTTTCAATTCCCCACTCTTTCGCAATTGCTTTTAACTTTTCTGCTAACGTGACACTTGTATGGGCCTCATTTAAAGTTGCACATTCCAGCAACATTGTTTGTAATTTGAAATATTCGTCTATAAAATGAATTGTAGTACCCATATAGCTATCATTATTGACCGAAGTCCAACAATCTGTTGTCAGCGAAGCGGCAACAATGTTTTTCGCAATTTCCTTACACTGAGCAAAGATTGCTCATACAAACTTGGAATATGGGTTTTTGATATAACCTGTCTTGATGGAAGTTCGTAAGAGGGATTTAATGCCGTTACGAATTCCTTAAAACCTTTGTCCTCAACGACACTAAAAGGCTGGAAATCTTTATAAAATAGTTTTAGCAGCTTAGAGTCAATTATTTTTTTAGATGAGGCAGACACTTTTTTTGGAACATAAGCGAACATATTTGTTTGCGATTTGGGCTTAGATGTTGAAGCAGTAGACTCACGATTTTCCTAAAAAAGAGTTATTTCAAGTTTGTATTGACAAACAAACGTATGATAGCAATTTAAGAACAAAAACCATCACTAAGCCAATATCTATAACCAATAATAATAAATAATCAATTGTAAAACAAATGCTTTTAAATTAGGGAGAAATAAAAATACAAAAAATGCGAGCCGCAATAATAAATTTTAAACCCTGAAGGCGCCTTTAATGCAATTAAAATGAAATAGAACATAACAAGAAAATGAATTAAATATTAAATTAGAAAAAAAAGTTAACAAAAAGTAGAAAAATATACTTAAGCACAGATAAAAAAATATAATTAGATTAGGTCACTGATATATAAATTTATTATACAATAAAAAGCGTGGTTTCCCCATGTAATGAAAAATACTGAAGGCACTTCATCTTTTGTGTTTTTTAATGCAACTCATATATTAGTATATACCTTAGGAACAGAATATATTTTGATACATTATAAAAACTTACTCAAATCGTATTCTTAATTTCTCATTTCACTTAATTAAAGTTAAAAAACTTCTTTGAAATACTATTAAATTATAAAATTTGAAAGTTGGCAACGCTATCTTAAATGTTTTAATGTTGACTAAACATCATAAATAGCACTCTGATGTTAAGTCGGATTTTAATGACAAACTTCGATCGCCATGTCGGCGTAGCATTTTTTTCAGATAGTTAGCTCAAAGATCATAAGTTATTAGCACTATTTAAATATTCCCCTAGTCGCCGATGTTCAGTCAAATCAAATTAGTCCGCCATGTTAATGTCGCCATTTTTAATGATGACTAAAATTTGTAATTAGCAATATTAAATTCCCCCAAAAACCGATTTTCAGCCGAATCTGATAATCTGCAAAAATGACAAAATGCTTAACAATTCTGAAAAATAGGATATCAAGTTAAAAATTGTCACTATTGAGTAATTAAAGGTGAATTTTTAACTTGCAGGTCGGTGAAATATATAGGTACCTATTGCGAATTATCAGTAGCGGACCGAGAAATTAGTTCTGAGGGGGTTTTTCCACGCAGGGGAGAATTTTACTATTAATTTGGGCTTCGAAACCGTATATTTCGACTTTAGGTTCAGGCTGTGGGTGGGGTTTTAACCTTCATAACATCCCGCTCGGTGCGCCACTGCGAATTATAGAATGTTAAAACCAGGTAAATGAAGAAGCACACAGAGAAGTTAAACTAATAAACGCGTGGAAAAAAATCAGACACTGTTATTTTAAAATAATATTTTTAAATAATACCATACCTGAACCTGAGATAATGGATTATTATCATTTTTACAATAACTTTCAATTGCAGGACCTGCCTCATTTTGAATTTCTACATTATTCTTTGGCTCCTGAACTATTTGCACACTGGGGTGCCTCCTTTGCAAATGTTTTTTTAAATTCGATACGGATGCCTTGAAAGACATAAGCGTCAAACATAAATTACATTTTGCAACACATTTTAATGCATCCACTACGGAAAAAAAATTCCAAACTACGCTGGTTCGTTTACTCATTTTTTAAGTTGACTTAAATAACTAATTACTAATTAATATTTATACGCTTTAGTATTAAATAAACTCTCGCCGTCGAGTACGACTAAACTGCAGTGGGCTGATAATCAAAACCAACATGAAATAATTCTACTAAACTGTTTCGCATTTTCATTCAAACAAACAAGTCGCTGCAGGTCCGAGTCCAACTGTTCGAAGCGATCCAAACGCACGCATCAGGCGCGTACATCGAAATATTTTAATTCGGATTAGTTTGGAACAGTAACAGGTATTTGGAACAGGTACGCGCATTGAACAGGAACAGATCGTAACTGTTACCAAAAAATGCTGTTCCATAACATCTCTACATAGGATTAGCGTAATTACAGTACAATGGTGTATACTAAAAGAAAAAAATTCATATGAGGAAAAATAATAGGTTAAAATATTAATTAGAGCTGTAATGGAAATTCAACAGCTTCTTCACGATATTCCTTGCATATCTACATAGCTCTGCAAGTTTAACATGCATTTAAATCGGTTTGTCGCTACCACAATTTTTACCTTGGGTTGCTAAATTGATTATATTTCCATTAGTATTTGTTGAGTTTAAAATTTTGTTATACGGCCTTTCAGGATATGCCTCAAATATCTTTTAGACGGTGTTTTTAAATGGGCTATACTTAAAATTGTAATAAATATTTAATGTATTGTTTATTTCCTCATTATGAACATTTATTTTTTTCTGGCCACATGTGTACTGAAATTGCGTTAATTCCCTAGGATGATTCCATAAATTAAAAATTATTTCCTAATAATACGATTGTGTCAGCTGATACTCGGTGAAAATCCATAATAAAATTATGTAAAATGTTTTTCACAAACATTTATTTTTTGAAAAACACGTAACATGTTTTGCTACATAGCAGCTTCACTTACCATTAGTCTATATTAGGGTTTTTAAGTAATAAGTATATATTTATTTTACCCAATTTATCTCAAATTTTGCAAAAACACCAAGTATTATGTTGGAATCAACTGATAACATTTTGATACGAATCCAAGGTGGCGGAACAAAATGGCGGCTTAATAAAATATTTAAAAATGCAGCCTGAAAAAACTGATTAATGGTTTGATTTCAAATTGTGTACCATAACTACTAATTGTGGTATAGGGGTCTACTAGTAAAATAGTGGGACTAATTCAAGATGGCCGAACAAAATGGCGGCCAAATAAAATTTTTGTAATTGTGAAAAATTTAACCTCTCACTTTTACACATCTTTACGTTTCAGCGTCGCTAGATGCCAAAAAATATGTTTTATGAACTCCGTCGGTCGGTCTGTCGGTCTTTCTGTCTATCCGTCTGTCGGTCTTTCTGTCAGTTCGCGGCATAGCTTAAAAAGTACTTACCCGATTGAGATTAAGAGATTGATTAAGATTTTGGTAAAAATTCAATATGGCGAAAGAAAATGGCGGCCTAGTGAAATGTTAAAAAAGTTATTATTAAAAAACTACTCATCCAATGTATAACCTGGTAACATTTTGGTACGAATCTAGGATGGTGGAACAAAATGGCGGCTTAATAAAATATTTAAAAATTCAGCATGAATAACTAATTAATGAATTTCAAATCGTGTGCTTTAGCTAACTGTGGTATATGGTACTAATTCAAGATGGCGGAACCAAATGGCGGCCAAATAAAATGTTTGTAATCAAGAAAAAAAACACCCCTCTCAGTTTTTATATATTTTCACGTTTTAGCGTCCCTAGAAGCCAAAAAATATATTTCATCAATTCCGTCGGTCCGTCTGTCGCTCTGTCTATCAGTTCGCGGCATAGGACAAACCCGATTGACTTCAAATTTTGATAAAAAAATTAAAAGTCATATGGGGATGATCTGGTAATATTTTGGTAAAAATCGCGTATGGGAAAAACAAGGTGGCGACCTAGTGAAATGTTAAAAAAAAATAATATGAAAAAGCTGCGAATTTATTTCAAATTTTGCATAAACATCAAGTATTATGTTCGAATCAACTGGTAAAAATTTGGTACAAAATAAAAAACAAGAAACTGCTTAAAGGTCGTTTTACATGCTGCAAGACTTACCTTCAAGTCTATTGCAGCAAGAGGTTGCACTTGCAAGACATTGCGCACAATCAATTGTGTTTCAATTGCAATATGCAGCCAACTTGTGAAAATTCAATTTACTTCCGGACTTCAGCCTACTTGATACAAAATTGTTTACAGTTGACAGTTTACTTAAACTTGTGGTGCGAGTTAAATTATTATTACAAGTTAAAATGGACCGTAAAATAAGTAAATCCAACCCGAAAAAAGTAATTGCTGCCTCAGTTTCTTTAATTATTGCTGCTGCTGTTCTTTTGCAAACCAGCAACGTGGCAAGAAGACAAAGAAGATGGTGGGTTAGACCATGGTTAAACCAAGAAAGAGGAAATATAAGACCGACTGAAGAATTTTTGTCATCGGACAAAAAAAAGTACGCTAATTATAGAATGGATAAAAAACGTTTGAAAAATTACTATTTGCCACACGTCATTATTTAGATATTTTCTTTTAATAACCAAACCCAAAGAGACAAAATGTTTATAGAATGGGGCCTACATAAATCATGTAGGCCCCGTAAGAAGTATAACTTCTAACCACAAAATATGGTACGTCAAGAATTCGTTCTTTTACTTCTACAGGAACTTTTATTTTGGTTAGTGATAGAAATATAACTAAATTTTCCAACAGACTTGCGCTAAACTTGCATTACAAATCGGACAGAACCGTATTCGTGCAATTCTCTTGAAATTGCAAGATTCTTGCACGATTTTGTCAAACTGCGCATGTCCACGTTCAAGACTATTGCATATTGCAAGAAGAATTGCAGCATGTAAAACGGCCTTAATGATTGCGACTTGTGTGCCATAACTAATTGTGGTATAGTGCTCAACTAGTAAAACTAGTTACTAATTCAAGATGGCGGAACAAAACTGCGGCCAAATAAAGATTTTGTAATCGTGAAAAATTCACCTTCTAGATTTTACATATATTCGCGTTTTAGCGTCTCTAGATGCCAAAAAACATGTTTTATCAATTCCGTCAGTCTGTCTGTCAGTTCGCGACATAGCTTAAATACTACTTACCCGATTGACTTTAAATTTTAACCAAAAATTAAGGGTCATATGAGGTTGACCTGGTAATATTTTGGTAAAAATTCAGTATTGCTGAACAATGTAAAAAAAAATTGTTAGAGTGGTGTATTATTTAGTGTTAAGATCCAGTAAAAAAAACAAGCCTTGTTTTTCAATTGTCGACGTTTCGGAACTTAATTTGTGCAACCTCAGGAAACATATATAGACCCTATATCCTGCAGGAAACCCATATTATCAGTCTTTACCTACTCCCTTGCTCCGCAGATATTTCCTAAATATTAAAGTTTCTGAATGGTTTTCATTAACAAACCTCTTGTTGTTATGTTACAGTGGTGTATTATTTGGGGTTAGGGTCCAGTAAAAAAACAAAAGTCTATTTTTAAATTGTCGACGTTTCGCAACTTTATTGTTGCATCCTCAGGACACATATAGTTTCTATAGCCTGCATGAACCCCATATTATCAGTCTTTACTTACTCCGTTCGTCCGCAGATATTTCCCAGATATTATTTTTTATGGTTTTCATTAAAGATCCTCTTGTGGTTATGTTAGAGTGAGTTATTTCGGGTTAGGGTCCAGAAAAGAAAAAGATTTTTTAAATTGTCGATGTCCTGACTTATGTTAGTTTTTACCCACTACGTTGGCCCGCAGATATTTTCCAGATATTAAGTTTCTAAATGGTTTTCGTTAACGATGTTTTTATGTCAGTGTAGTTTATTATTTGCGGTTAGGATCCAGTAAAAAACACTAGAGTATTTGTTTAAATTGTCGATGTTTCGCACCGTTATTGTTGCATTCTCAAGACAGATATATTGATTTTATATCCTGCATGAAACCCATATTATCAGTCTTTACCTACATCGTTGCAGATATTTCCCACATATTAAGTTTCTAAATGGTTTTCGCTAACGATCTTCTTGTTAGAGTGGTGTATTATTTGGGGTTAGGAAATATCTGCAGACGAACGGACTAGGTAAAGACTGATAATATGGCTTTCATGTAGGATATAAATTCTGTGTCCTGAGAATGCAACAATAAAGTTGCGAAACGTCGATATCTAAAAAAAAAATGCTTTTATTTTTTTACTGGATCCCAACCCTAAATAATACACCACTTTAACATAATAAGAGGATCGATAACGAAAACCAGTTAGAAACTTAATATCTGGGAAGTATCTGCTGCGGACCAGCGGAGCAGGTAAAGACTAATAATATGGGGTTCAATTTAAGATGGCGGAAACAAAATGGAGGCCAAATAATTTTTTTAAAAAAATTAATGTAAAGGAATCTTGTTCAATTGATTTTGCAGAAAAATTAGATTTGAAAATGACATAAACTGGTACGAATTCAATATGACGTAACAAAATGGCGGTATATGTCAATGTAAAAACTACTTATTAAATTTATTTTATTATGCCCAAAGGTCAAGTGTGGCATAGGTAGAAAGAAAATGGTAAAATATTGGTAGGAATCCAATGATGGAACAAATAAAAGTGAAAAGACAGTATATGTAACACATATATACTGTGACTATGTACTCAACTAAATTGGGTCACACTTCACTATTTCTAACAAATGGAAAAAAATAATAACGAGGGCAGTTCCGGGTAAAGAAATTTATTGATTTTTTAAGAAGTATTTAGGGTGGTCCCAAGCAAGCATACTGTAAAAAAATCGGTAAATTTCTTTTATCGGGAACTTCCCTCGGGTTGAATCTTTTTTTTTATTAGGAACAGTTAAGTGTGACCTAATTTAGTTCCGCATATATTCATTTAGTAACACATATATAATCTCCTTTCAAATATTTTTATTGGGCGCCATTTTGTTCCACCAAATTTGATTCGTACCAAACCTTTTCTACCAATGGCACATTTGCTTTTTGGACGTAAATATTATTGAAGTTTGTACACTGATTTTTTTAAGACTGCCATTTTGTTCCGTCATGTTGAATTCGTACCAGTTTATCCCTATTTCAGCATTAATTTTTGTGCAAAAGTTCAAATCAATTGAATAAGTTTTTTGTTTATTTTATTTGGCTGCCATTTTATTCCGCCATCTTGAATTCGTACCACAAATTTACAAGTTGGTTCTTACGTAGTATATAATTTTTGTGTAAAATTTCAGGTAAATTAGATAATTAGTTTTTTTTCTCTCATATTGGATTTTTACCACAATGTTACCAGGTCATCCGCATATGACCCTTAATTTTTGAACAAAATTTGAAGTCAATCGGAAAAGTAGTTTTTGAGCTATATCGCGAACAGACAGACCGATAGGAACCTAAAACGTGAAGATCTGCAAAAATCTGCAGAACTGTTCAAAGTAACTTAAAGTTATTAGGTGGTATTATGCGGGGTCCTCCAAAAATCCTTAAGCTAAAACAACTCTTAATGGATAAATCTTGCTGAAATGTCTCTGTTGCGTAATTTATTAAAAACAAGATAATACTTCAAATGGACTGTATAAAAATGCGGATTGGGAAGAAATAAAATAAAATTATATATATGAAAAATTTTGTATGTAGTTGAAATGAACGAAACTGCACTCATCTAAATCCAGTGGCTTCTTTCACTTCATAATATAAAGCTTCATAAATAAAGGTGCCCTTCTCTTGATTATGAAATTGGAGAAAATGGTAAAATGTGATTATGAGAACTGGTTGCGCTTAGATACACCTTTTCTACCATAATGGACGACTCTCGACACTCCCTTCTTCCTTTGCTAGGCTTATGGAGTTTTTACACATGCGCGGAAGAGTTAAAAAAATGTTGATATAGGAGTGAATTATTGTATTGATTATAATATTTAAGATTCGGATTATGGTATGTATAATTAAAAAACATGAAAATGGATGATACTTTAATTAATAGTAAAATAAACTAAATGTTTTAATAATAATTCCAAACATTCCACCCACCTTTTAAATATACTACCATTTAAAAATAATTAAAAAAAAATAAAAAATAAATAAAAGGAAAAAAAATTCTACAAATATTTCAAAATCCTAATTCTAAGTTAAACATGTAACATTAATTCTTAATTAATGGGTAATGGACACAGTTTTACTAATGGCCCTTTAAAAGTACCTTGATTAGTACGAACAGTGGCAACACGCGAAATTCCGTCTGATCCTGGATGCAACTCTACAATTCTAGCAAGTTGCCATGACAGAGGCGGAAGATTTTCATGTTTAATAAGCACAAATAGTGCCAAGAGCAACAGGTACATCCTTGTGATTCCATTTTCCTCTTTGAAGAAGAGTATGGAGATACTCGTTACTCCAACGGGACCAAAAGTCAGCATGAAGCCTTTGTATGAGTTCCACCGATGTAGTCTATTTAATTTTAAATTTTTAAGTCAGAATCTGGGATGACACAAAGCAGTTCTAGCGTTAAAAAGTGTCCCGGAGTTAGCGCAGATAAATCATTTGGATCATTACTTATGGGACATAAAGGAAGGGAATTTAAAAGAAACTCAATTTGAGTTACAACCGTTAATAATTCTTCATAACTTAGAATCTGGTTTTTGAAATAATTCCAGTCTCAAAATAAGATTTTTTTAATTGTATGTATAATCACTCCTGCAATGCTATGGCTTAAGAACTTTTAGGTACATTATGTTTGTTCTCAATTTAATAATAATAAACAATGATTTAAAAACAGATTATTATTATTAATAAATTAAAAACAACCAACAATATATCTAAATGTTTTAAGAAATATTATTGTAGGAATCATTAACAATAATTAAACAAAATTGTTTTTAAAAAAATCATAATAATCATTCAACTATTAATCCCTTGAAAATATCGAATTTCTACATCTCTAGGGAGTAAAAAACGTCGAAAAAAACTTTTGCCACCTCAAATATCACAATACTACCCCATATAATAGCGCATGTTTATATTAAATTAATGTTGTTATCTTGATTGTTATACGAGAAAAGAAACGCAAGAAACGAACCACTTTGAAATGTTTCCTGCGTGACTATATCCGCAGTGAAAATAACATATTTCGTAACTGTGGCCAAATGTTGAAATTCGAATCCTAACCTGCAGTCTTATCGATACTTTGACAAGAAACTATTTTTTTCTGCATGCAATAGAGAAATGAAAAATACCAATAACTGGACAATTAATATCTAAACTATAGATACTTATCGGTATATATCAACATACTGACAATTATCTGTGTATTGATATATGGATACCGATTGATGTCCATATACTGACACCTATCGATAATTATCGATCCATGAATAAATAAAACTTAAAGATAGGTGATGTGCTATCGCCTAATAGGTAACCTCTAATATTCCTCTTCCCTAATCACGACTCTTTAAACGGCTGCATAGTGCATAAATAAAAAATATTATTTCCTGAGTATTTCTTAATTTTTGCATTAATAAATAAATGATTATTACAAACACAAAATTAGTGCAAAAGTTTTAAGTTCGAAACGTTTTAATGTGACAAAACTGATATTACCGTAGGATGAAGTGAACATTCAGGTTTACAAAACTGCAATAAAAAGTGTCGTATTTAAAAAAAAGTCAACCAGATGAAATGTAAAAATTAGAATCCGAGATTACACTTTTATCGAGAAAAAAAAGTGGCCATGAAAATGCAAAATTTGTTTTATATTATTTTTCAAATAAAGACAGAAAAAAATGAAAACACAATTTTAATTTTTCGGAAGCTATAGGAATTTTTACTTTCCTCGTAAACTATTGTAATCATGAAAAAATCACTCTATGAGATTATTTTCAGATCTTCACTGCTTCCGAAAATCGTCATTTTTATTTTTTTGAAGCTGCAACTGAAAAGATTTTACAAAATAAATTTTACATTATTATAGCCACTTTTCCTCATCTACAAGATGGTGTACTTAGATTTAAAATTCGACGTTTCGTCTTCGAAGTCTCATCATCATTCTCTTAATTTCATTTTTAACAAGTTTTCGACCTCCCAAAAAAAATAAAGCTGATGATGATATCTAAGATGAAATGTAGGATTTTAAATCTGAATACACCATCTTGTAGAAGAGGAAATGTGACTATGAAGGTATAAAAATCATTTTGTAATATATTTTCAAATGCAGCCTGAAAAAATAAAAAGGAAAATTTGCATTTTCGGTTTTTCTCGGATATCTTCGGAAGTTCTCCGAATTTTCCAACTTTATCAACGACATATTATTTGCCAATAAATTGCGCAACTTTACCTTAATTTAACCAACCTCGTATCTCCTACGATTTTTGAAATGCCGGTGCTATCCCTTCAAATTTGTCACACCTTGTATAAAATTAATATGAAGAAAAATAAAACTTACACAATCGGTAAATTTAGCCATTTACCTATAACAACCCGGGTAACAAATTCCACCACACAGATATATAATTTTTTATATAATATTGGCTTAATGTATATACATACATACTATTTATTTGGATTTATAGATATTTTATTAATTATAATAATTTGAGAATTCTATTATAAGGTAAGTTCTGGGTACTTGGGTACAAAAATAGGCAAAGCCCTTTAAACAGAACTTTCCTTATAATAAAATTTTCACTTTATCAAGAAAAAAGAATGTATTAATAATTACATAATAATAGGTTTAAAGTTATTACCAAATAAAAACATGTATATATGTTGATAATGTGTGTGGAGTGTTACGAGGAAAGTTCCAGATAAAGTAAATAAATATACCTATTTTTTTAATTTCTCGACGGAATTATTAATAAGCATTTAACTGTGCAACTTTGCCTCCATTTAAAAAACTGTATCTCATACCGTTTTTGAGATCGTAATGACTGTACTTCGAATTTGTAGGACCCTGCATAATATATTATTAGAGGGGCTGTTACACGGGGAAGTAAAAATGTAAGCAGACCTATTCAAGCCATTTTATGTATAAAAACTACATAGAAATCTTTAAAATAAAAGTGTACATACATAGACTAAGTACAAGACATTAGCAAGTATTAAGTTATTTAAAAATAACTGCTGAGCATACTGAATATATTAGTTAATAATGACAAACTGTGTGCTTGTCACAAATATAAATTTAATATTAGCTATACGAATCAGTCAAGTCAATATCAAACAAAACTCAAAATTAATATACTGTGTTGACAGTCCAAGAATTATTTAATGATTTACGATGTTCCAGATTTTTCCCCAGTGCCATTACTTCGACCAGTTGTGTCCTTCACGCCCATATTTTCGATGTAGTTTTATCCGTCAATCAGGGCGGACCAAAAACAGGAAATTGCAAAAGGAAATGAACTGACGACCATCAGGCCAATGGCTTTTCACTTGATAGACGTCTAATTGAGATCGATCGGAGGAAATGACCCTTCCCTAAATCGTTTGAAATATATCATATCGTGACATCGATCGGTAAGAATAGCCAGTTTGTCGTAATCGGGATTTTTTTTCCTTTGTAATAGCAGACCAAATACAAATTTTATTGAAATTTGTATTTAAATATGGTATATCTAGATATATGACTATAAAAACCAACTTGCATACTATTTCATTCCTATTCAAATATATGCCGCTAGAGGTTTCAGTCAGGTGTGTGGTGTGATCCTGAAAAAAAAAGTACAAAATACTTTTTTTATATGCCAGCATGCAGGCAGAAATAGCTTTTCTCTTTATTAGTAACTTAAAAAAAAACGGCCAAGAATTTTTGATAAAGATATGCGAAAGCGTATTTAGTACTTTTTACAAAAAATACTGTTGTTATATCTAAGAATATATTTCTCTTATAGAGAAATGGAAAACTAACAATTTAGGATCATAATAAAATTGGCAATGGTAATTGAAAACACTGAAAATTAATATGGAGTTACGTTTAAAAACAGTCGAGGTTTATTTACTTTCTGCAAAACTGATAAACTTAAATTCCGCAAGAATTCGCCGTTACCAAAACTGTAAAAATATCTTCTGGAAATTATCGGTCGTCGGTTGACTGTCGAAAAAGCTAATTCATGTGTTTAAAACATTTCACACACATTATACGAGACCTCATTCTTGAAAAAGACGATATCATAGCAAGCCTAGATGTCAATTGATGATAATAAGATCAGCATCAGAAATAAACAAAGAACTTCTGCCCTATTATCAGGAACAAGGACACAAACTAACCATCGCCAAAGCTCTGTAAGGCCAGAATAATCCGAGAAGCCATAAAAATAGAAAAAAACAAGGTGATTTAAATAAAAAGGACGAATCTTTAAAATTACCAACAGTATAAACAAAAAACCACAGAAAATCAAGCGGAATCAGTCCAAAGACAACATCCGGAAAATATAAATAATGACGAACGACCGTTTAGATATAACCCGCAGCCCCGGGTGAGGGTAGAATAAAAAGGAAGCTCCGATCTCACTACACTTCAGTCTTCTTCACTGGGAGGTGAACGAAGTAAAAAATGCTAAATGCGATTTTGGCGAAACCTCAGCAATATATATATATATACTTTATATATATATATATATATATATATATATATATACTTATATAGAGGAGAGAAGACAACTCTAGTGTTTGTTGCAACCTTAGAGTAAGAATAAAACTCTTACACTAAGGTTGCAACTAATATCCGTAATGACACAACGGTAAGACAGTGGATCCCAACTTTCTGGTGAAATTATAAAAATATTGAGTTACCCATTAAATAAATATGATAGGCCCTTAAATTTTTAAATGATAAAGGTAAATCCAGCAATTCAAATAGGTTGTATTTGAATTTGTATTTTACAAAAACATAAACCTAGCTATAAATTTGCGGAAAAGCTATAGACATTTAACTCATTGTATTATAATGATTTTATTTAGGGATAATAACTAGTATTTCTTTTACGGCTTTCTGCACACAAGTATACATTTTCCAAAGAAAACAATGTGCACTTCATTTCAATCTTTCATAATTTCCTATTCTGATGTTTCCTGTTTCGCGAGAAGAAATAGGTAGTTACATAATGAATACAGTATACGTCGGTCATGTAGGGTTCTCACAGGAGTTAATTAAAGTCGGGGTTTTTTAAACTAATTTGAATCCCCTTAATAACAGAAGTACCGTTTTCGTAACGTACATTTGTAATTCATTAATTAAATGAACATACAAATAATATACATACCTGAAAATATTTTCCGCCTTTATATCTTTATTCATTAATGAAAAGTAGACTATTTAAAGATATTTTATAGTAAACATATATCCGAAAAGATGTTGCTCATCCGCTAATTCCTAACCAAGTCTCCTGTGTTTAGCGGGGTCTGGTACAATTTATTAAATCTTGATTTTCTTCCTTTTTTTTTTGGTTTTGTTGGGAAGCTTACCTTAAATATAGTATATTAAATCACAAAAAAAGCCTGGATGAAGTATTTTTTTATTTATATCGACGTCTGCGTTAAGGTGCAACCAATGAAATTGTTGGATTTTACAGGACCTTTCAAAACGTTCGTCCTTCCTAATAAATGTGACATTAATATATACACATAACATCCTCGCCCATTTAAAAAAATGCTTGGGGTCATGGTCTTTAATTTTAGGAAAATACTGGTAGGAGTTTTGGGTATTTCTTCCCCAATTAATTAGGTCGAATTCGCCACCTTCTCGTTAACAACTTTATAGGTGCGGCCTACATTAATGTGTCCACAATGCCTAGTCTTTACTAGGCATCATTACTATGATTTTTTTCAATCTATAAGATGGGCTAAGAACCAGCTTAAACGCTTAGCTCAAACGACGCAAGACATAAACTTTTTCAATCTATAACCCACCCAGGCTGTACCCCCATATTCACTAAAAAGGTTTAGAGTTAGACCAGATCTAGTTACCATGGCAATAAAAACTGTTAATCCGTCAGTAATGTTTTGCATGTCACCATTATTTGGTAATTGTGACATTTAGAATTTGTTTTATTGTTCAATTGTTGCATATATCACCTTAAACCTTTAGTAGCACATTTCAACTGATAACATATTGTGCAACGCAGTCCCCGAAGATGGTCTAATACATACATATAAAATTTAATTTTTGTAGAAACAGAATTGGTTTCGAATCCCTCTTAATTATCCTGAACAAAATATACTTAGTAATATTTATAGGATTTCAGGTAAAATACTCAAATACAATTATTACTTTCGTATTAAAAAACCATTAAATACAGATCAGTCATAGATGTTGCCAGAGTCTGGATTAAATCATGGTCTGATATTGGTTTCAAAACGTAAATCTGAATTTCAGCTTCGAAGCAGGATTCTTGGCGTTGATGTCGATTTTTACGTCTATATTGACCGACAGAAGACCAAAACTACTTCTTATGATCTATATACACAATTTACTATACTATTTATCAATTTTAACATAACAACCTTTGTGTAAGACTTCGATGTAAGACACCGAGAGAAACCGCATTAGTCTAGCAAACGAGCTGATGTTCAGCCAGATACGAAATATGGCGGTAGACCTTGAAACACCTCGTCCTTTTGTAAAAAAAAAACGTTACTTTTTGAAAAATGTTTAAATTTAATATAAAATGTATCTAAACTTTAAAACAGAATATCGAAAAGACTACAGTTTTTCAATAAAGAAAAAAAAGCTATTTGAAACAGAAAAAAATAGAAAATGAAAAAATACTAACATTCTGATAATTTTAACGGTAAAAAACAACATAATTTAAGTGAGGAGAGAGAGTTATTCAGATATCCTTTTAAAGAAAAAATGTATCCAACATTTCTGACCTATGAGACGAGACGAGATTAATGCTTCGTATCATCTCGGCTTTGGCTATCTCGTCTCCCCTCGATCTCAAAATTTTGGTCAAGATGAGAGCAGGGTTTCATCTCGTCTCGAAAAATCTCGGCTCCACTTAAAGTAAACAAATATGCCCGGTTAAAAGATAAATAAATATGTCCACTGGAAGAAAGTTGGTGTCCGACTAGTAAAGATTAAGGTTAAAATAACATTTTTTTTTCAAGATTTTATAGATTCTAAGATAAGGTAGCGTCCCAAGATAAACAGGCCACCAGGAATCTGCTCTTTACATTTTGGGTTGTTTTAATACATGTAAAATTTTTAGAAACATTTTAGTGCATTGTACCACTGTTGGACAAAACAACTCCTCTCCGTTTAAAAATTAACCGTCACATATGTTTGACCATTAAAGAAAAAATTCGCAATCGTGAGAAAGTACTTTTTCTTATTTATTTGTTACATAAATTGTTATTATAGAGCTAGTTAACAAAAACAATTTGTACATAAATATTGGCATAATGTTAAATTCTTTTTTAATATTTTAAATAAGTAAATACCTATAAACTTCTAAAATTTTATTACAGAATGAATTCCCTTTGAGACGGTAGACTCATGGTAATTTTTAAAAGTAAGACTAGAAATCGTCTTTCCTAAAACAAGGTGGGTACTCATTTTTAAAAGGACTAAGAGTTTCTGCCTCACAGAGGCGTGCCCAGTTGTTGAGGAGGGCTTTTGTATAGGTAACAACAACCAGTATCATAAACCATTATTAAAAATAAAAAGGTCATACTTTTTGTATTACAGTAATTTCGGAGGGATAGCGATTAGATATTGATGTGGTTTGTTGGTATGATATGGTTTATAGATTCATGCCCTTATTTTTGAAAACAACCGATAAAATTAACAAAAACCCTGTCATAAAAGGGAACGTGAGTTCTAACCCACACGTCTGAAGCCTATAGAAATACACTGCTTGTTATGACAGAGTTTTTGTCAATTTTCTCGGATTTCAGACCTATCATTTTTATGATCAGCAAGAAAAGTTTCAAATAATGAACGAGTAATACACACGGTGTTCAATGGTCATTTATTTATTTTTTTTAGCAAATGCTAAATAAATTAAATATTTAGATAAAAATCTTTTAAAATACAGTTTCAAAATATAAACAAAAACTCTATACATCGTGCAATTTAAAATATGGTATTATTATGTTTATTTAATACTAAAAATTAATTAAAGACGAAAGCCAATAATTAAATTTGAAATCCTTAAGAAATAAAAGACATGCCATTTTCTGAAAAATACTGATGTATTGAGAACAATTCTAAAAATGGAAAGAATGATGTAATTAACGACATCTCGTCTCGTCTCGAAAACTTATTCTTGTCGCATTTCGAGTCGCGAGATTGTAAGGTGCCGAGACGAGATTAGATCGAGACAACACTAGAGAGTACACATTTTGTCTCGTCTTGTGTCATCATTCCAATGACCCAAAACCCAACTGCACAAAAAAGCTCTTTTAAACTCAAACGACACAACAAATAAACAATGGAATTTTTTATACACATTTATACTTGCAGTTAAGCGATATAGCAATATAATCGTTCACTTATGTATAAAAGCATACAATTTGGCACGACTAATAAGTACATCCTAAATATCATTTTAAGGATATTCGGCCGCTTAAAACTTGTCTCAGCCGTCCTAAAAATCCAAAACAGGTCATTTTTAGAATGTTTCCTATAATTGTATTAATAAAAAAGATTTTTGGATTCTCTGTGTATTTTTAGATGCTAAACTGTAAAATGTTCGTAAAAATCAAGATGGCAGCTGATAAAATCAAATAATTTATTGTTATTATTGAATTTTAACATATTATATTATGTTGCCGAGTGTCACTTTGACTCTAAATTTAAGGTTTGATTGCCTACAGCCTGTATTTTATTAATAATTATTTATTTTATTTATTTCCCATGTGACAATGCACAAACAAATCTTAGAAACTAAAATTAAACAAGACACAGTAGTGTTTATGACACACATTTTTGTATTTATAATTTGCAAACTTAAAAAAAAACTACATATCAAATTATAAACACATACTATTCATACTTAAACGTGTTTGGCAGTTCCTACAATGCTTAGAACTTAAAACTAGGGGAAAACACAAAGGGAACAATACTAAAAACATTATTAAGAAAGAAAGCGACTCAATATCCTAAAAATGCTATTTATGATGTACTAAATGCCAAATTTCATGCTTTTATACGTAAGTTAACGATTCTCTTGATATTCTACATAGCAATATCTCGCAGATATGTCGGAGCAAATTTTATCTGTTATTTCAGATACATAGGTTATAGCTGACGCCTAACCTGCTAGAAATAGAAATATACCCCTGATAAAATAATAGTTCCCGCATTTGAAAGGGGTATACTTATAAACAACCAAAAAGTTATGAAATGATAGAAGATTGATAATAGTTACTAAAGTACTAAAGAGTACTTCTGTCAAATATTACTGCCTGTGAATGCTGGAGAAGGGGGTGAAAAACCAGAAATAATATATAATGTTAAAAAGCCATTTAAAGAACTTTTTTATTCCACCTTCATCTCTTTAGGGATAACAGAGGGAGTAGTAAGGAGTACATCTCTCAAATATTACTGCTGTCAGTGTCGGAGAAGGGGGTAAAAAACCAGAAATAATATATAATATTAAAAAGCCATTCAAAAACACTTTTTGGATAGGGTTACAAATTTTCTTGAGGATAAACTCCGCGGTTCTAAAGCGTACTTTCGATAAATATTACTGGTATCAGTGGGGTAAAAGGAGGTGAAATCGGGAATAACATAATGTTATAGTCATTCTAAGATCCTTTTTTTATTTCGGAATTTCAATGTGGTTACATCTTCATCTTTTTAGGAATACCTGAGGTAGGTGCCAAAAAATCCTTCCGTCAAATATTTCTTGCAGTCACGGAGAAGAAGGTGAAAACCAGAAATAACATAATGTTAAAAGCCACTCAAAGAAATTTTATTTTTTTATTTCAGGTTTTGGATTGGTTACACCTTCATCACTTTAGGATAAATTAAGAGGGAACCAAAGAATATTCCAAGTAAGTAAGTATTATTGCTGTGTGATGTGAAAAGCCGTACAGTTTCATTTTATTATTTCAAATTTTGGTCGGGGATACACCTTCATCTGTTTAGGGGATAACTGAAGGGGTATTAAAGAGTTCTTCCGTCAATATTACTGCTGAAGGTGAAAAACTAGAAAAATAAAATGTTAAAAAGCCATTCAAAGAAACTTTATGTGTTTATTCCAGATTATGGATCGTATTACACTTTCAACTCTAGGGAAAACTGAAGCGGTACTAAAGAGTACTTTTGTCAAATATTGCTGCAAAAAAACCATTCAAATTTTTTTTTTTAAGTTCCGATTTTGGATGGGATAAAAACGAAGTATCATATCAGCTCGACACTGACAGCACTAATATTTATCAGAAGTACTATTTAGTATCCCATAAGTTATCCTTAAAGAAATGAAGGTATAAACCCATCCAAAGTCTGGAATAAAAAATAAACAACTTTTAATGATATTTATACATTGTATATTATTCTCCGTTTTCAAAACTTTCTTTAAATAGCTTTTTAGCATTATATAATTTTCCCATTTTCACCCCATTATGAAGCACTGACAGCAGTACCATTTACCAGAAGTACTTTTTAGTACCCGCTAATTTTATTCTAGAGAGATGAATGGTTTAATGATTTTTATACATTATATATTATTTTCGCTTTTCAAGTTTCTTTGAATGGCTTTTTAACATTATATATTATTTCTGGTTTTCACCCCCTTGTTCGGCACTGATAGCAGCAATATTTAACAGAAGTACTCTTTAGTACTCCCCTCAGATATTCCTAAAAAAAATTTACTCCAACATAGATTTTTTTAATGGAACATCCTGTATATTATATGTTCTTAAAATGAGCCTCTTTTTGCTGATTACAAAAATTTACCAGGATCGTTACTTTTAGACACCAAAGAAATTTGAGAAAAACACCCTGCCCATTGACTCCACTATGTACATTAATCATAAGATCTTCATGGCAGAGCATCTCTAGCGTGCCTTTGAAAATAAAGATATCGAACTTAGTATATTTATAACCAGCAAGACGCGACCCATTTAATGGATATATAATATAGAGAGTATTCCATTGGAAACAGATATTAGGTTTGCCATTTCTGACACATTCTGTATACTTAAATAACATGTCTCTATAAACTACGTAATAAACCCTACAACTTTTATATTTAACAATTTTTTAAATTAATTAATTAAATCTCTCAAGTTACAACTGCAGTGGCTGGATATAATCTCATCGGTAAAAGTACTTACCATTTTTTTACATACAGGTTACAGCATCGACGTGAAAATGTAATACATACCTAGAACAAAAAAACATCGAGAGTGAGAATTTTCATATTTGCATAAATACTTGGTATCGCAAAAGTACTTTGACAAACTTCAGGAGACGATTCCTGACAATATTTTAGGATAGGAAGTTCCAGGGTAAACTATGGTCCTTTGTCGGTACAAGGTGTTGAAGTTTAATAAAAAAATCATAATTTTTAAATCACTCCTGAACAAGATTTTTGCATGAAATTTGGTACATAAAATAAGCATCCAGGGGCACTTATTTTAAAAATATAACACGTCCTTGAATGTAACCAGTGGAGTCAAAATAACATTTTGCTATAATTTTTTTGGCGAAAACTATGCTACGTTACTGACATATTTTCTTTTACATTTTTTTATGAATCCCTATTTCAATTAGAGCAAAAAAGCTCATTTGTGTTATTATGATACCAGCAACGGATCACCGCTTTTTTGAGTTGAACAAAAATAAAATCAAAAAATATTGAACTCATTTTAAATCTGAGTTGAAAATAAAAGTTAGCGTAACCTTTTTTAAAGATTTTCGACAATCCCAAAATTCGGTGAAAAACCCTGCATATGCATGTATTCGTTGAAATTTTCTATTTTGACTAGGCCGCTTTGGAGCCGCAACTTTTGTCAATATACCCAAATTATTACAATAATTTGACAGTTAGTTATTGTAATTTATTTTTTTAGTTTTATTATTTATCAGTGACTATTATTGTATTATTGACTAATTTTGTTACTATGTACTTACTTTTAATACTCATTTGGCCGACATGCATTTAGTATAATGCGCGGGAAGCTAGACGGATTTATCAGGATCGATATCCTAACCGAGTACTGCCTGCTGCTGCAACATTTACAAATCTTCATCGCCGTTTAGCTGAAACTGGAAACAGAAGTTTTACGTGCCTTTGCAAAACTCCTGGAAGACCGGGAATAGCCCGGCTGTTTTAAACGTTGTGAAGGAAAATCCGGATACGAGCACCCGAATTATTGCTAATGCACTCATCTCTATCCACATTACAATTTGGACAATTTTGCACGAGCATCAGCTTTATCCACACCACATCCAAGGGGCTCAAGCCCCGTCTACCAAGAGACTTGCCTCAGGCGCATTAATGTGTCATTGGTTTTTGGGAGTTGCCTGAAAATTCATAATTTTTAAATTAAGTGCTTTTTACGGGCAAGGCAAGTTTTTCTCAAAATGATATTACAAACTTCCACAATAACCATATTTGGTTTTTGGAAAATTTACACGCAGTTTCAGAAAGACATTTTCAATACCAGTTTTCATTAAACGCGTGAGCAGGAACATTGGGTGATTACTTAATAGGCTCTTTTTTTCTTCCACTTCGACCGAATAGTGAAATATACCGAAACTTTTTGCCACATGAACTTCCTCTTCTATTGCGCGGTGTAGCATTAGACATTAAAAGGAGCATGTGGTTTATGCATGACGGAGCTCCCGATCATTTCAGCGCAATTGCCAAAGAATACCTAAATCAAACTTATCCAAATCGATAAATCGGTAGGGTTGAAGAAGGGAATCAACCGAGGCCACCATGGTCTCCAGATTTAAATCCCCTTGATTTCTATTTGTTGAGACACTTGAAGTCACTTGCCTATAAAACCGAATTATCGATAATTTTGAATGAATAAGAAACAGACTAGATATCTTAGCGCGTGAACCAGAATCTATGTAAAGAAAATTGAATTCCTGCATCATAGGCTTTTTAACAGAGGGTGGTTATTTCAAACAGTTTATTTAAAGACAATTTCATTCCTCCAGTTAGTGGTTTATTTTCTTATATTAGATGTTATTATTATTACTTTAATTATTCGAATCCTTTATCAATTTAAAATAGTTTTTATGTCCCAAGTAAAATAATTATTTACTGCGAAACCGTTTCTCCTATCCAAAATCGCAAAAGACCTTATTCGTTCCAAATAAAATAAGGAGTAATAAAAGAAAGGTAAAATAGAATGTCAGTGGTGTAGCATCATTTTTACAGAAAAATCATAGCAAAATATCGTACCGACACCACTGGTTTCACTGAAGAACGTATTTTTGTACCAAATTTAATTAAAAAAAAAATCTTAATGCATTCAAGAGTTATTTAAAAATTATAATTTTTTCAAATTAAATTTCAACACCCTGTGTGGGTGTATATATATATATATATATATATATATATATATATATATATATATATATATATATATATATATATATATATATATATATATATATATATATATATATATATATATATATATATATATATATATATATATATATATATATATATATATATATATATATATATATGTGTTTTCATTCCGGGTGTACATCCGTTCACTACTGTCGTTCTGAAAAGAACAGTTTTGCTGACGTTTCGCCAAAATCACATTTGGCATTTTCGAAGCTTTCTTTCTCGCGTCCGAATAGAGACAGTCTCTATTATTATTCAGCCTAAAATTAGCTTTTTAACGATATGCCAGTTTACTCTTATTTACAAAATGGCGTCTAGACTGCCATTTCATTCAACATTGCCGTTTAAAAAAAAATGGCAGGCCAGTTGCCATCTTGAAGCTAATTTTAGGCTGAATACGATAGTCCTTAAAAATACACAAGTTTCTATTAATTTCTGCATTTTAACTTAATACAAAAATGTTATTACAGGGCATTATTGTTTTCTTTTTCTCATGTCTAATCCCGGGGTCTCGGAATTATGCATGCAATCTCGAAAATTCCGGGATTAGGAAAAGCTTTCGCGATTGACAACCCTAACCAGTACCAAATAAAATAAAATTCATGTACAAGCCCAAAATCATATCATTTGGCCCAGTTATTATTTTATTTAAGAAGTCATTATTAAACATAAAAGAAAAATTTATTGAACGCAACTTTTGTTATAATAATTTGAAACATTACTAATTTACTAAAACAAATATTAGGACACTGGAAATATGTACAGAACACTAAATTGAATTACATAAAAATGAATTATTTCGTTTGGCCCAATATTAGGGAATCGGTGATTTTACCACTGTCTTGGCAGTAAACGAATTCGAAATTTGAGTTAGTCTCTCTTTTAATTCAGGAACGGATCTGCAGGTGTAGCACGTAACTTATTTTTCATGCCATGCCACAGTGTTTCAATAGGTGACAGATCGGGGCTACTGGATACCCCATGGGAATATCATTTTGCAACATCCATTCCTTTACTATTTTGGCAGTATGGCAAGCAGAACCATCTTGTTGAAATATGTACTCATTTTCTCTGGTTTGTAATGTTTCAATGGATGGCATCAAGCAGTCTCTAAGGATGTTAATGTACCTTCCAGCATTAACAATCCCTTCTATCAAGTGTAACTTCCCAACCCCTTGAGCCGACATGCTGCCCCAAACCATTGCAGAAGCCGGAAATTTTACTTTTCGGCGCAAACAATCCGGATGATATGATTCAGTTTTGGTCCGTAATACCCTACTTCGATAATCTCCAACACAAACCTCAAACCTTGACTCGTCACTTCATATAACACTATCCCATTGTATCTGTGAACAGTTCTGATGATTGTTTGCCCATATGCGCCTATTCTTTTTATGTCGTAGAGTTAACAAAGGTTTTTCTTTAGCCTACGAGTTAAAAATGTTGTATTGAGTTTGTATAAAAAAAGTTCTAGCAAATAACTTACTTTATAAAAGGTGTAGCCTAATCGTTTGAGAGCTCCGAGACAAGTTGATCTTGCAATATGTTCAACAGTTTCTCTGTTCCACGCTAAACTTAATTCACCACAATTAGCACGACGGTTTTGTTTCATAATACGCCGTAAGGCTTTCATATTGATCGGACTTATTTTTAAAGTTCTACCAAAATTATGCTTTTCCTCAACCTTCTCCTATCTTTTTACATAATTTAACGAAATTTCGCAGAGTGTAGCTTGAAAATTGCAGTTTCTTAGCGATTTTACCACAAAAATTAGCGCATTTGAATAAATTAACAATAACTTTACGCAAATCGTTAGACACCGCTTTTCCCCGCACCATTTTGTAGGTAATATACTCACAACTACTCGCTGATCTGTCGCTGTCAACAATCAACAAATAGCAAATGTTTTATTTTAACTCAAGGCTAATTTGATAAACAAATGGCCATGTTTTTTGCATGGGCCAAACAAGATGATTTATTTTTATATTATTTAATATAGTGTTCTGTGCATATTACAAGTGTTCTAATATTTGTTTTAGTAAAAAATGTTTACATTAATGTTTCGAATTATTATATCAAAAGTTGCCTTCAATATATTTTTTTTGTGTTTGCTAATGACTTATGATATGACTCTGGGCTCGTATTGGATGGAATCCTAATCACGCCTTATCACGCAGATCATAGACCTATTAGAACAGCCGGAAGTTTTAAATACGGGAAACTATCTTTTTCAGAAATAAAATTCGAGGACTAATGTTGAAGAGCCAATTGCATTACATGGGGAAATATGGCTGGGAAACGATGGGTGTCCCCTTTATTGTGCAGTTCAAGTGGATTGTTTATTTGATCCCCATATCGAGGTCACCCGACCTAAATGATTTAGGTTTTTACTGCAAGAAATCAATGAAGGCGGAAATTATTTACATACAAAATATCAAAATTTCGAATACCGTAAGATTTTCACTAAAGTCAAGTTATCATACTCTGACAGGAACTGACCAGAACTATTCACAGATTCAGATTGATCCACTATTTATTACTTATCCACTATGTATTGGAGGAGGAAGAGGTTTAAAATGTTGAATTTTTTATACACCTCTTATATTTATTGATATTTTTTATCAAATAATCAAATCATAATACTTATGATGCATGAGTTTTAGAACATTCTACCGGGTGTTATTTTATTCCGGGTTGCTTTAACTTTTTACTAGAATGTTATAGGCCATTTTTTTACAATAAACTTAAATTTCTCATTCTGTTCTGTAACTTTTTGAGTTTTCAGATTTTTTAGAAGTTATGCACCGTTTAGCAATTGTTTAATAAACTGTCCATTAAGGCGTATATAATTAGCACAATTTTGTAATTTTTTCCATGGTTCGCGACCCGACTGTGAGGCTGTCCCATGCTTCATTTCGAGTATAAGTGTAACCCAAACTAGACCGGTTTCTGCCATGCAGTTAATGTTATTCGTGTAGTACTTTACCGAAAATTATTATTGAACATTAACAGAGTACAGGAGTTTCGCGTTCTGCTACACGTAGAATTGACAATCAAATTAATTTGTATATCCATCGAGACCTTACACTTAAGCTCTGTCAGAACAGGAAAAAAACGTAAATTTCCTTTACCCGGAACCTGAACTTTCCTCGAGATGAATCTTCCCTTTTATTAGGAATACTGAAGTGTAATCCAATGTAGTTCCGCACGTAGTCATTTACTAACACACATTTACTGTCTTTTCAAACATTTTTACTGGGCGCAATTTTGTTCCGTCACATTGGATTCGTATCAATATTTTACCCGTTTCTACCTACACGCCACATTTGACTTTAAAATAAATTGAAGAAAAAAGGATTTTTACGTTGACTTTTTTAAACAATTTATTTGGCGGTCGTTTTGTTCCGCCCTCTTGAGTTCGCATTACAATTTTATCAATCAATCTTTATATTACATTTCATTCTTGCAGAAAATTTGAAATCAATCTAATAAGTAGTTTTTTATGCTGATTTTTTAAATTAATTATTAGGCCGCCATTTCCTATATAACACTTGATTGTTATGCGAAATTTGAGGTAAAATGGCTAATTACGAGGGAAGACCTAACACCAGATTTTTTAGGCGCTTTATTGAAAATAGTCATAGTATATCGTGAAACCAAATCTGATTTACAAATGTTCACAAATGAAGCCGCTGTAAAAACAAACTGAGAACACATTAGCATTTTAATACAATAAGACGAAACGTTTAGGACATGAATTAATTTACATCCTGTATGAATTATAAACCATCGAATATAATTTTAAAAATTATTATAATATAATGTGTACAAAATATTAACCGTAATTTATTTTTAGATCAGAAATTATCGAAAAATAATTTAAACTTAACAGAGATTAAAACTGATAATTTTGTTAATGCGGGGAAATATATAAAAAAGTAATATACCTTATCTTTTTCAAGTTTACAGTTACACTAAACCGTTTACCTGTATGGATGGATGGATACATATTAGTCATCTACCTAATTTGCCGTACTTAATCTAATTTTCATTTTGATATATGTTATTTTTAAGATCTACTAAATTATTATTACTTAAAATTCGTGGTGGCCTAGTTATTTTTTACGCCGTTTGTACGTGCTACTAATTAGTACAATTTAAGTTACTTATACGACTAATTCAAACGCGAAAACCGCTATTTTTACCGCTAGACCTTTGACAGCAATAATAATGTTTGTATTGCGTGAATTGTCTTTCAGAAACTAAAACTTCAAAGGATAAGAGTATCTATTTTAACTAACACCAGTATTTAGAAGCCTCTTAAATTATTAAAATATAAAACTTTTACATTTAACCCACAATGACAACAAGGCAAAGTCATATCGAAGGTGATTTTTTGCCGAAGCCGATGGCGAACTTTGGCTTTCCTTACTCTTTAAGCCGAAGGAATTCTTTTTTATTTTGATATTAATATCTGTCCTAACAATTAGTTACATTTCTGTGGTTGTAAGTTGTAATACGATAAGCAGAATTTAATTGAGGTTTTGTTATTTAATACAATGGAAAAACTAACACATACAAATATTTGTGACTGACTAAAAACGCTACTAATAAAAACTCTTAATTTTTTTTATTGTATACGTAAAACAAAACTTATTCTTTGATACAATAGGAAAAAAGCGGCAAATTTTCTTTACCCGGAACTTCCCTCGTTTTGAATATTTCCTTTTAATAGGAATTGTGAACTGCGACTCAATTTAGTAACAATTATATAGAAACCGAATACAAATTTGACGCAAAATGCCTTAAGTAAGTAATAATAAGGTACATTTTATCTGTTTTTTCTTGTTAGTTAATGATATATTAATTGTAAATAATGTTATCCATGTCCCTTACCATTTTTTTATATATTTTATTCCAATTTTATCGCAAGGTCATTAAAAAAGGCTAACTCAAAAATAGCCGGAACGTTTGATTCAATATAAAAAAACACAAAAAAACAGGAAATGAAGTTTGTTTTATTTCCTCGTATGAATATTATCCCAAGAAATTTACTTTGGAAAAAAAATCGGTAAATTTCTTTACCCAGAACTTCCGTCGTTATGATTTTCTTCCATTTGTTAAGAATAGTGAAGTGTGACCCAATTTAGTTCAGTACATAGTCACAGTATATATGTGTTACAAATATTGTCTCTTCATTTTTGTTTGTTCCATCATATTGGATTCTACCAATATTTTACCATTTTCTTTTTACCTATACGGCACAATAAAATAAATTCAATAAGTAGTTTTTACATTGACACATATCGCCATTTTGCTGCGTCTTATTGAATTCGTACCAGTTTATGCCATTTTCATATCGATTTTTCTGCAAAATCAATTGAATAAGATTTTTTACATTGATTTTTTAAAAATTTTATTTGCTTCGCCATCTTAAATTGACACCCATATTATCAGTCTTTACCTACTCCGCTGGTCCGCAGATACTTCCCAGATATTAAGTTTCTAACTAGTTTTCGCCATCGATCCTCTTGTTGTTAAAATGCTGTATTATTTGGAGTTGGGATTCAGTAAAAAAACAAAAGCGCTTTTTTTTAAATGTCTACGTTTCGCAACTTTATAGTTGCATCCTCAGGACACAGATTTAATATCTTACATGAAACCCATATTATCAGTCTTTACCTACTCCCTTGGTCTGCAGATATTTCCTAACCCCCAAAAATACACTACTCTAACAATAAGAAGATCGTTAGCGAAAACCATTTAGAAACTTAAATGTGGGAAATATCTGCAACGAAGTAGGTAAAGACTGATAATATGGGTTTCATGCAGGATATAAAATCTATGTGTCCTGAGAATGCAACAATAAAGTTGCGAAACGTCGACAATTTATTGTATTAATTGTTTTTATTACTGAATTCTAACCCCAAATAATACACCACTCTAACATAACCACAAGAGGATCGTTAACGAAAACCATGGAAACATAATATCTGGGAAATATCTGTGGACGAACGGAGTAAGTAAAGACTGTTAATATGGGGTTCATCCAGGATATAGAAACTATATGGGTCCTGAGGATGCAACAATAAAGTTGCGAAACATCGACCTAATTAAACATTTGTTTTTTTACTGGACCCTAACCCCAAATAATACAACACTGTAACATAACAACAAGAGGTTTTTTAACGAAAACTATTTAGAAACTTAATATCTAGGAAATATCTGCGGACCTACGGAGTAGGTAAAGACTATGGTATGGGTTTCCTGCAGGAT